>JAKSZT010018658.1:14087220-14188960 GCA_026826555.1 Tolypeutes matacus | reverse complement strand
CACACACACACACACACAACATGCACGGTCCTCTGGGAGCTGAGCACGCACGCACGCACACACACACACACACAACATGCACGGTCCTCTGGGAGCTGGGCACAACTTTGTGGGGTCAAACCATAGTCACAAGCTGGGGAAGGAGGTGTGGCTGAGGCAGAAGGTAAGGCAGACCAGGAACTGCCCACCTGGCAGTCCATCTCCTCACAAGGAGCTTGAAGGCCTTCTGGCCCTACTGGCTGAGGAGACCTGCTGAGGGCAGGCTAGGGGGAGGGCAGAGGAGGCTGGGGACAAGGAATTCGGAGAGAAACTCTGGGCAGGTAAGGGCAGATGTGAAGACCTTGGAGCACACCCGAGGAGAGGCCACGGTCTGAGCTGAGCTGCACCCTAGCGCTCAGGCCCTGGCAACCCTCTTTCAACCAGACCCCTTCCAGAGCAGCCGCAGGCACAGCCAAGCCAGTGACCTTGAGGCTGCACATCCAAATTAATCCGCATCAGCGTCAGAGCAAAGCCCTCACTGTCACTCAGGGATATTTATAACTTGCCTGCCAGGCCCGGTACCTGGCGGCCGCCTGGAAACTAGGCCACAGGAGCCACGGAAGAACAGGCCCTATGCCTGGGCCCAGCCTCAGAAAGCTGGGGCCTGAGTTAGGAGAGAGAGTGGGAAGCTCCTCTCTGCCCCAGCTGGGAAACTCACCCCACCCTCCCAGGTGAGTGGGGTCTCCAGAAGAGGCTTCACTTGCAGTTCCTAAGCTAGTCTGTGGGCTGTGTCTCCAACCTGCACATACTGAGCGGCCCCCTTGGCATGTGCCCCAGCTGGGTGCATCATCCCTGTCTCTGCTCCCTCTGGGCAATCGAAGCCCACATGAGCTCTCAGCACCTGAGTACAATGTCCAAAGCCTACGTCCACCCCTGCCCTCCCCCCTCCCAGTCCACATGGCAGGATGGTCACTAGGGACTCAGATGGCCTGGGGTCACACACTGGCTGAGTAATGACCCCCAACATACCAGGCCCTAAACCCTGGGACCTGTCAATGTTGCTTTATATGGCAAAGGCTTTGTAGCTGTGATTGAGTTAAGGATCTTGGGATGGGAAGTTTACCCTGGATTCTCAGGGTGGGCCCTAAATACAATCATATGTATCCTGATGAGAGGGAGGCAGAGGGAGATTTGACTGCAGACACACACAGAGGAGAAGGCAAGGTGACCACAGAGGCAGAGACTGGAGGGATGTGGCTACAAGGCAAGGAGTGCTGGCAGCCACCAGAGGTTGAATGAGGCAAGGAAGGGAGTCTCCCCTGGGGCCCTCCAAAGGGACACGGCCCTGCTGACACCTTGATTTCAGCCCAGTGCAACTCATTTTGGAGTTCTGGCCTCTAGAACAGCAAGAGAATAAATTTCGGCTGTTTTAAGCCACTAGGTTTGTGGTAATTTATTACAGCAATCATAGGAAACTACTCTCTGTGTGACCTTGATTATTTTTCCCTTACTTTTCTGTCTGTGTTTTCTTGTCACACTGGGCTTAATAATGAAGATTCATTAAATAAAAGGCTCACAATGGTGCCTGATACTAGTAAGTGCTCAGTGTGTGCTGGCTCATATAGAGCATATTGGTTAGTAGAGGCTCCGGAGCCAGGCTTCCTGGGTTTGAAACCTGGTTCTGCCAGTCGCTGTCTGTGGCAGTTTGAATTATTTATGAATTCCAAAAAGAGAGATTATATTTGTAAACTGGTCTGTTCCTCTGGGTGTGATACCCTTTGATTGTATTAGATTCAGCTGAGATGGCTTTGATTAAATTACGTTAAGATTAGGGCTGTGATTCGGCCACGTCAGTAGGGTGTAACTCAGTTTAAGTCCCCGCCCCTTGGTGGGCTATATAAATGGACACTCAAGAAGACACACAGAAGGCGGCACAGGAGGAAAGAGAGCTCCATAGACACGGTAGAGAGAACTTTGATCCTGCAGCCCCGGGAAGAGAGACGAGCCATTTGCCTGATGGCTTGCAGCTGAAGAGAACAGAGCAGCTGAGCTAAGGAAGGCCAGAAAGAAACAAATCCTATGGCAGCCTATAGCTGAGATCAGAAGAAGCTGGGACCACGGAGCTTTAAGAGGAAGCAGGAAGGAGAGACCAGGCCCGCCATCTTACTTCAACACAAGGCAACTGACTTGGGTGAGAAAGTGCCTCTTATGGTACCTTGAGTTGGATCCTTTAGGGCCTTGTAACTGTAAGCTTTTATCCCAAATAAATACCCTTTATAAAAACCAACAGATTTCTGGTACTTTGCAACAGTACCTCTTTGGCTAATACACAGGCTCTGTGACCTTGTGCACATTACTTAACCTCTCTGGGCCTCCATTTCATCCTCTGTAACCTCGGTTTCATCCTCTGTAACCTCAGCGGATTGTGGTGAGAATGACTTAATATGTAAAGCTCTGAGAATGGTGCCTGGCACATAGTAGGTGCTCAGTTAGGGTTAACTCTGATGACGAGGATGATCATTTCCAAAAGAAACCTTTCTCCCAGCCAGGCAGTTCGTTTTTTGACTCAGTTCCTTGACCTCTACGTGCCCCTCTTTTCTCTTCTTTCCTAGAAATGGAAATGCTCTGCTTCTTTCAAGCCCCACCTCATCCATGCAGCCTTCCCCCAGCACTTGGGTGGACTTTGAGCTGCCTCCCTTCTCCAGACCCTCTAGCTGGTCCCCAGTGGCCCCTGTACCTGCCTGATATCAGGACACGTCCCTCTGGGTAGATCTCTCAGCCCTGAAGGCAGTGCCATGCCCAGTGTGCCTCCCTTAGCCGTCTCAGTAACACGGGGCCCCCCTCGTGCTGGGTGCACAGCAGCAAAGCCTTAGATCTCCTTGGCCAGCCTTGTCTCTGCTGAGGATTTAGCTCTGGACAGGGGTCTGGATTTCTGGGATGCTGGGGAGCAGTGTGACTGTGAGCTCCTCTAACGTGGCCCCCAACAGACAGGCATACCCAGGACCCAGGACACATGTACATCCTTACAGCTCCTTAAAGGCACAATCGAGTTGTTTCCTCCTGTAACAACCCCACAGACCCAGCCGTGACAACCAAAACGATTTCTCCCAAGCCCAGCCCTTTTCTGGATTTCTCCAAGAGAGGACCAGGTGGGCGTGCCTCCCCCAGAAAAGGACTGGCAGGACAGTCGTCCCACAGGGTACCAGGCACAACGCCCAGGGGCTCAGGGCTCACCAGGGGGTGGGGAGGTGATCTTGCTAGTGTCCCCAGTCCATTTCTTAAAGCAAACAGAGCACCGGGAGTGTCATTGTTCTCTCTGTTGAAGGCCTTTCTGACCCTGGCGCTGTCCCCACTCCACACTGAGCTCCAGGCTCATGGAGGTGGGAGCCCTGCCTTCTCCCCCTTTACCGCTCACAGCACATCTGGGCTCCCGGAGCTGCCTGTTTTTACCTGTCAGCAAGAAGGGCTCTCCTCTTGGCCTCCTCTCCACTCCTTCTCCAGGCTTGCCCTTCCTTCTGAGATGCTTCCCAAAAAGGCACCATTGCTTCCCCGCCTCAGGGGCAGCTCTGTGGGTTCCCTTTTGTCATAGCTGGTGTGGGGAGTGGGTAGGGAAGGAGAGGGTTGGGTGGATACAGGGAAGGAGTACTTTTTTTTTTAAGATTTATTTTTATTTATTTATTTCCCCACCCTACCCCCCACTGTTTTGCACTTACTGTCTGCTCTCTGTGTCTGTTTGTTGTGTGCTTGTCTTCTTCTTTTCTTTTTTTTTAGGAGGCACCAGGAACCGAAACTGGGACCATCCCATGTGGGAGGGAAGCACCTAATTGCTTGAGCCACCTCCACTCCCTGCTTGTTGTGTCTCTCATTGTGTTTCCTTGTTTTGTCTCTTCATTGAGTTATCTTGTTGCATCTTCTTGTTGCATCAGCTTGCTGCACCAGCCTGCTGTGTCAGCTCGCTGTCTTGCTCATCTTCTTTAGGAGACACTGGGAACTGAACCTGGGACCTCCCATGTGGTAGGCAGGAGCCCAACTACTTGAGCCATATCCGCTTCCCAGGAGTACTTTTTTTTCCCTCTTGGGCTAGGGCAGGTGGTTGTCAGAGACACCAGTCCAGACCTGAATGTCCAGCCCTTTCTAGCCTCCAAGGACAGCCCTCCTCAGATGGGATGAGTTGGGGAGAGGTTCCTCATTGGAAGCAGAGAGCCCACATGCCTGGCCCTCAGGCTGTGCCCCAGCCCTCACCCCTCTCTCTGTTCTAGGCCAAGAATGCCTGAAAACGAATTCTCATACTAATGGTCATGACTGATGACCTAAAATTAACCCCTCTTGCTTTTCTTTTAAAATTATCCCAGAGAATAATGCCTTCCCAAAGGAACGTTTTTCTAATGGTGGGAGCCCAGGCACCTGGTAGGCCAGGGGAGAGATGGGGTGAGAGAAGCTTCATAAATCCCACCAAGCATTGGTCTTGACACTCCATCCATTCGCAAGGTTAAATCTGGGCATTTCTTCAGCTAAACAGCATGGGGATAAGTGCAGTAATACTAGCGTATTTATATAGCACATTACAGTGAAAAGATGCTTTCCACACCCTCTATCAATGTGTTACCTTCCATGCTGCAACAGAGGGTTGGAAGGCTGTTTAACCCTATTGCCCATGGGAGGAAACAGTCTCAGAGCAGCTCTGTGCCCGTCCACATCACTCAGCTTGTAGGGATGCTGCCCACTCAGAGTTCCTCCTCCATCTAGGGCATCCAGCCCAAGCTGCTGTGGGGGTCAGCTGCCAATGGTGCATACGTGTCCCCTTTGCCAAAGGATTGCTCTTAGCCAACAGGAGCCACTTCTCTGGAAGATCCCTGGGAGGTTAACCCTCCCCTCCACCCCCCAGAAAAGCCCTTGGCTAATGGCTGACTTGTGTAGGGATATCAAAGCCAGCCCTTTTGTCTCAAGGAGGTGCAAACTCCAGAGTGCCAGTCACACTCCAGAGTTTCCTGCGGTAGCAGGCTGAGGCTAGACCTCACCTGAAGGGACATCTTTGACATCCTTGCCAAATCCGGGCCCTCCCACCATCCTGCTTCCCTTTGCACCCTCACAGTTTCCCCCGAGAGCACTTCCTCAACAAGTGATACACACAAGGGTCCCCAACTCAGACTCTACTTCTCCGGAGCCAGAAACAAAGGGCTGCACTCCGGCTTCTGATCACAAGTCTAGACAAGCTTGAGGCAGTCCCTGGGGCATCTTGTGGGTGTCTGTTATGGTAAGAACCCAGCTTTCTGCCAGGATCTAGGCTCCCCTCCTCCTTCCAGAGGAGAAGCCAGTTCTTAGCACTTTCCTTGCCTGGCTAGTGCGGCTGGCACCTCCTCGGCCCCCGCCCCCAGCCCACAGGCAGTGCAACCAACACCTTGACTCACATCCTCATCCCCTCCATTCTCGGTAGCACCCCCACAAGTCACTCCAATGCCCTGACTCCTTAAGCAGTGAAGTTGGCAATTAACTGCATTATATGACAATATCCCAACCCTAATTATTTCGGGGATGAGGCCAGGGACCATAAATAAATGATGAAGAAGAGTTTTTCCAGAGGCTCCTCGGCTGGTCTGTGCTCCAGTCTGCAGAGCACTGGGGAGTGAAGCAGACCCTTCCCCACACAGGGTTCAGAGGCAGGGGGTGTGACACAAGAGGCAGCCCCCAGGGAGGGGCCCCGAGTTCAGCAGGGGAAGCCAAGCCACGCTTCCGAGCACTTAAATATACAACAGGTGGGGCCGCGGTCCCCAAGACTTCAGACAAGCCAAACACAAACAGCAGTGGTTCCCTGGATGTTCTCAGCTGAATGACTATTGAATGTCATCTCATGAATGAATTCCAGAAGAATTCCCAGGCAACCCCCTCTACACTCCTACACCTGCCTCCCTTGCTCTAGGCAATCCAGTAGCAGACAGGTTTTCCATTTTTCCCACATGGTTAAGTTTCCTCTATGCCTCCCCCTGATGTGGCCCCCAGGACGTGTCCACAGGGAGCTACTCTCGGATGCCAGGAAGATCAGGCGGCACAGCCAGAGATCTGAGCCTCTCAGGGTCTGCCCTTTGCTTGCCTTTTTCCAGCAACATACCACAACAAAGGCTGGGAGGGAAAGAAAAAAAATATTCATGGATCCTTTTATGTGCCACAGTGAATGCAAATGCACCTTGCACATGCGCACACACACATACACAAACACTTGAACAGACAGGTGCTCCCATACTTTGGAAGCCTAAATATGATCACTTACATTTATGGGGGAGAGAGATTTGCTTCACAATTGGAATTGTAACGGGCCTTCTTGAAACAGCAAGAAACCAAAGTGCATTGAAAATGGAATTTGATTTCCAAAAATTTGATCTACTTGTAAATTTTCAGAAGCCCATTCATTGCAGTGGTACAGGTGCACATTCGTAAATACGCAGAACTTGTCAGCGCCCCACTTCATCTAGCTTTTTAAGGTGAGGTTAGGCATCTCGGATGGAAGTCCTACCCAGAGCTGGCTGTCTACACACCTCAGAGCTCTGGTCACAGGATAGGTCTCTGGCTAGCACCACCTATACCATCTCCTCAATCGCCAACTAGCAAAGGCAGACCAAGCACTTTATCACCAAGATTACCAACACCCCAGGATTCAGATGTCTCCTTTGAGCTTTAACTTGCCCATGACACTCTCTTGGACAAGATTTGAACTTATTTCCGGGGTAATAACTTCATCCTGTGATTAAGACCCTTACCACCACGACCCAACTTCCATGTCAGCCACTTAGCTTAGGCCCCACAGGGCTTTCTGGTACCCCTTGAAGGGACTGGACACCCAGAGATTTGATGATAGAACAGGGAGTAAAATTCCAATCTCTCCTGATTTCCAGTTTAGAACTTGTACCAGCAGACATATGTACAATGCTTAAAATCTAAGCTCCTTTCCTCTAACACTAATTCTACTGACAAAAATGGCGCTTATGGATAACAGCAGCTGACTTTATAACACACCTACTATGTGCTGGCCAGCATTCTAAGCGCTTTACATATGTTAATTCATTCAATCCTCACAGCAACTCTATATCGAAGGTACTGTCATTACCCTCAGAGGCCCAGAGAGGTCAAGTCACTTGCCCAAGGTCACACAGCTAGTAACTGCACAGTGGGGATCTAGGCCAGGTAATCTCGCCCCAGAGTCCATGGCCTATAGTCTATTATATCTCGGCCTGGCACGTATAGATTTGCTGATCCATGAGTGCTCTATTCACATGCCAACACACACTCACACACACACATGCTGTGTACACATTGGCGTGTATGCTCAAATGCATTGACATCAGGCCACAGGTGCATGCCGTGTTTATGATACAGTACTCCATGGTGGAACAACAGAGAGAAGTGGGAACACCAGATTGACATAAATGGGCTTTCTAACAGCCAACCTGAAGAAACAGAATTCCGCTGAGGATGGATTTGTAATTACCCGGCCTGGAAGAATGCAGAACAGAAAATAGAACCTCTGTGTGGGAGCCAGAGCATCTCCACCAACTGGTCTAGGCCCTTTGTGTTGGCTGCCTGGAGAAATGGGAGACTGGGTTACAGGGCAGGAGAAACCTACCCTTCCACAGTCTTCAGAAAGGGAGGGGGCTGGGGTGGCCCAGGCACTCCAGTACCAAGCTGAGCTCACAAATGTGGCTGGGCCAGGCGCAGAACCCTGAGGATACAGGTCTGAGGTCAGATTGGGCAGGGTGGCTCCCCCCTCCCAGCTTCCTTCCCCCCACCTCACCAGGCCATCCCAGGACCAATCTGCAAGGAAAGGATGCCTTCTCTGCCCTTGACAAGAAGACAGAGGGACAAAGGCAGCAGGTGCCTATGCATATGGGTGTTCTCTCCCAGTGCCTGACATGTGCTGGGGCATGACAGTCTAGATAGCTGGCGTTGGGAAGCACGGCTCATGCGCCAGGTGTGTTCTCTGGTGATTGGAGTACAGCCTAACTCTAGCAGATGTGACCCTTGTGCTATTGTCTTTGGGGCCTATCAGTTTCAATGCTGCTCAAAGCCCTCGCCTTTGTGAAGGTGGCGGTGAAGGGGGCGATTCACTGACCTGACATATCCCCAAAGTCTCTACTTCTAAGTAGATAGAGTCCTCAGAATCGTGTGCTGGCCCCAAGGGGCTGGGCAGAGCAGGAGGCCTGCAGAGCCCAGGTGCCTGAGACATGCAGCCAGCCCAGGGGCACGCCACGCCCCGTGCTCTTGGCCTCTTGGTCAGTCTCAGCCTCTGGAGATCCTGGGTCCCCAAATGTCTTCCCTGCCCTCGGGTAATGGCCCCTCTAGACCTCAGCACACCAGGAAGCCTTGGCTGAAGACAAGATGCTGGAAGCAGGGGTGGTCCAGAGGGCACCTGCTCTTGTGGCCTGAGATTCTCTGCTCAGTATCGGCTTGTCAGAGCCTCGGTAACCAGCCCAGGCCAGATGCCTGGGAACCAGCCCAACCCTGACCCCTAGTACCAGGGGACCTCGTCTGTAAAATGGGACAATACTGCCTCTTCAGAGAGTGTTGAGACTGAAATGAGAAATGAAAGTTAAGCTCTCAGCACAATGTAGCAACTAAAATAATGAAGAAGGTAGTTTGAACGTTTGCCATATTTCCTTTCTCTGTTCTCCTTGGCCGTCTTTGAAAAATGTAAGTTGTCATTTCCTACCAGAAGTAGATGTGTCCAAAGTGTATTGCTATTGCTTTCTATCTGCTCAAACTACCTCAAAACACTGCCTTCTGTACCCCTACTTCTAGTTGAACACCCCCAACACCAGCTGCCCTCAGGGCCAGGACTTGACAATGCCCTTGAGAACTAGGGTCCCCTCCCTCCCCGCCCCCGCCCATGTGGCTCACCCACAGGGAGGGGAACTGGGTGGGCACCCTCCTCCAGGGACCCTCTTCCATCCTCCTCCCCTACCTGTGGACCAGAACTTGGCTCTCTCCCACCCAGGCAGGGGATGAGGTGGTTTGTGAGAGCTGCCCCCAAAGCCCCTTCTGAACCCCTGCCACCACTTGTCTCAGGCCTCACCCCCTTTCATCTCTCTCCTTTCTCCCTTTACTTCTCTAATTTTTTCTCTCGTAGAAGAAGGATTCTAGTCTCCCATCCCATTTCAGTGTCATGAATCAGCCCAGGACACAGAGGACAAGTATGTGCCTGGAGGGGCCGTCCTGTCCCCCCAATTTCCAAAGTCTCCAGGGCTGTGCCCCTCGCCCACCTCTCGCAGGCCTGACTCTCCTTCAGAGACTGCAGATATGGTCTTCCTGGGCTCCCCTTCTGTTCTGTGTGCTCACCTGCTATGGCTGCAATTAGGGAAGGGGGTAGGGGAGGGCCCAGGCTCAGAAGACCTGATTCTGAGTCCTTGCTCTGCCATCTAAGCTCTGTGTAACCTGAAGCAAAACACCCAAACCTCTCTGAGTCACAGTTTCCTCCCCTTTAAATTGATCAAAATAACAATGTCCAATTCCCCAATTCCTTGCTTTTGTGAGAGAGTGATAGGCTCTGTGACTGCCTAATCAGGGCACAGTAAGATGGACTGTGAATGTCACTGATACCTCATCTATTTCTGCTCTCCCTGCTGCTGCCTTGCTATCAAGTTGCTATCTCCTGATTTTCATTTTCTTTCAAAGCCCATGAATATCAGTCCAGCAAGAATTTGGGGCAGGAGACCACATTGCACAGATGAATGTGGGGAAAAAAATAGAAATGAATACAAAAAGATGAATGTGGGGAAAAGCCCCCCTCTCCAGGAGGGCATCTCCCTCCCTCACCCCTCCCAGGCTCCTTCCTGCCCTGCACCTTCTGAGCCCCAGGTACCTGAGAAAGGACCTGCTTAGCTCAGCTACCACCTCACAGTGCCAGTTCCCAACTTCAGTGAGGAGGGGCAGCCTAGGCACCCAGAGAACAACCCCAGCTCCTCCTGCTCTCAGGTGAAGGGGGTGTTGGGCTGTGAGCTGGAATCCCAGGGGCAGGAGCAGGTGGGCCCTGCCTGCCAGTGCTATTCCCCTCCTTCCCTTCCCTGCCTCAGAGCTCAGGATCCACAAGGAAGTCAGGATCCTCAGCGAAGCATCCAGGTACTCCCTAGCCCTGTCTTGAGGCTGACCCTGGGACACCTGCTTCACCAGGGCCCAAGAGGCCCAGCCAGCACCCAGGCTCCAATAGAGTCCCTCTTGCATCAGGCAGGGGTACAGAGGTTTCTTTAAAGAAAATTTTAAAATATCTTATTCCTTACTGCATGGAGTTGTGGTAGAGGTGATAAAGACTATAGCAAAAGTCTATTTCTATTTTCCACCCTGATCAGGGAGACAGATGGACATTCATGGGAAGAGCCTGGTCCTGGGGGCAGCCCTCTTCCCTCTCAAGTAGTGATCGCTATCTGTTGCCCTCAATGGTCCCCAGAGCAGCCACACCACATATTTGAAGGGGTGGGGACATCTTGCAGGGAATATCTACATTTTGTGGCAGAGGTTCTATTAATGCAAAGGAGGGGCCCTGTCTACCAGTGCCAGGTACTGAGTGGGGCAGCTGTCCTCTGGTGTGGCTTCTTGGTGACTGTGCCTATAATGGTGAAGACGGGGACTCCCAGGTAACAGGTGAGTGTGGTGGCAGTGCTGTCCTCATTTGGATGGGAAGTGTGGTTCTCAGGGAATCGGGACCCTGTCCTTGGACTGGTATCTCTGGAGTGATCTGGAGCTCTGTGGGACATGTAGCTTCCAGAGATGGTGGGGCTCAGTATCCTTCCGGGCCTGGGGAATTTGGCAGCTGCCTCTGCCCCCATGCCCTTCATTTCTTCCCTCAGAGTAGGGTAAGATGAGAGTAGACATCACAAAAAAATTTTTCCAGTCCAGGCTCCGACCCATAGATGATTTTCCTATTCGGCTAGTGGCCACAGCCTGTCTGGATATCAAATCTATCTGTACTCAGGAATTCAAGGGGGAAACAATGGATTTGGTCAATCCTGGGCATAAGAACCCCCTCTTCCAGTCCCTGGATGATTGTGAAATTCAACATGCCTATCATTACGTGGGACAAGATTGGTACTCCTTGGCACAAATACTGAACAGAAAACTCTAGCACCAAATGAGGGAGACTGGCAGGGTGGTCAGTCCAATGCTGTAGAATCCAATATATCCAATACTATCACTAATATTCTGTAATTGATTACAATGTGCTGGATGATGTAAATAATTAATATAGTGGAGACTCTTAGCACTTCCATTTCTCCAGTCCTTTGTGTCATACATTTAATTACTCAGTACTTCTCAGTAAACAAATATGCAACCCTCAGTGCTAGATCTTTCTCCACTGCAATATTACAAATTAAGGAACTGGAACCACAGAATAAAACCCCATACTCCTCCTTCATGAAGAGAAAGGCAGCTTCCCTCAATTTGGATGGCTGAAGGGACCTATTCTCCCCAGGCCTACCACCCTTTGACCAACACAGTTTTTCCCTCCCCCCACAAACCCATATATCCACATCCCCCCAAAGCTGGAGTTTCTTCCTTCAAGCTCATGTCTCTTCAGAAACAACAGTCCAGACCTAACTGATTCCTGATTGGATTCAGAGAAAATTTCTTCCCCTTTCAAGGCCTTAATCTCTTCCTTTGATACATGAGACACGCAGGTCTGGAAACCTCTACGAGCCCCCATGAATACTTCCTGCTGTAGGGCCTACCTTGGACTGGGTGATTTGGCACCCACGCCCCACTCCCAGCCAATCCACCCTTCCCAGTGTGTTTCTCAAAGCCTCAGGTAGCATGTGATATGTGCGGAAAACACACCCATCTTTGCGAAGCAGACACTAGTTCCTCAGGGATACTTGTAACAACCCCAAGGGCATAGACAGTGCTGCCTACACTCTTTCATTTCTCGAAATGAGGGGCAGAGCTTCTAGTGTTCAGCAAGTCACTAAATGTGGGCTGTTTTGATTTTTCCATCTCCCTCACAATGCTGCTGGGCTCTTTCTTTTACTAAAGCTCATGGCCCACGTGTTCAGATTCAGGACTTCGGGAATTAAGGAATTTTCTAGGCTTCATTTCAATTCCAGTGCAGGCAAATGTGGTTATTCAAGGCTTACTTAGCCTTGTCACTTACCAGGAATGTGTCCTTGGACACTTTGTTTAATCTCTCTGTGCCTAAGCTTGCTCAGCTGAAAACTGGGTGTCCTACTCTTCTTGTCACAGGGCTTAGTGAAGATTAATTAGCATAATCCTTATGAAGCTCTTTGCAGAAACCTTTAAAATAAACATCTTTTCCCTTCCCTATTCATAAAGCCCTTTCTACATTGCTAAGAGCCTTCCTCTACATGGAACCTCAGAATAGTCAGGTAAGGTTAGCAGGAGCCCCACCTCCTGGGCTACAGTCTTTCTTCACAGGGGTCATGGCTTGGCCCATCCAGTGTCGTGGAACACTCTATAAGGGCAGATCTCAGAGCCTCTCCTCTGCTTCTCTACCCTAGACTGACCCTAACTCCCCTAAGCTCCAGCTTTATCCCATGCCCCATATCTGGGGGGTGTTATGGTTGACCCAGGGACCATAACAGTTTCCAGAAGGCCAGTGGCTCACTGCACCCTCATTGTCCACTCTGGCCCAGTGGACTGGGATCAGCTTCTCATTTGAGAGGGCCAGGGCCTGGGTGGGGTGATGGGCAGGCTTGGCCACAGGGCAGTTATAGAGGGGTCTGGAGCCACAGACTTCTTGACCAGGGCTCAAGAAGATATGACAGCTGCTGTATCCTGAAGAGCATGGGCCATGGGCACCCCCACATCTACTGATCATGGGACAAAAGTTACTGGTAAGAACGACAAGATTCAGGAACCTTAGAGTACTCATGAATGGGATATGATTCCCAACCCTGAGGCCAGAATACAGGCCAGTGCTTTCTCCCAGGGGCCATCTGAGGTGGATCTCTCCTGGGACTCTCCTATACCCCTTCCTCACCTGCATGAAAGGGTGGGCCAAGGCACCAAGAGAAGAAGGAAATTTTCCTTTGGAAACCAACCCTGAGCAACAATCCCTCAATTTCCTAGTGTTCTTCTTGATTCTGTTTTTAGGTTTCTGTTCAGGAAATGGGGTTTTCATTATATGTCATGGTCCAAACTGGGTGACCACCCCCCCCCCAGAGTAAAGAGAGCCATAAGCAAATTGTATGTCATTACGGTTTTTTTTTTTTAAGTGACTGCTCTAAGGATTACAAAATACATAATTTTTCACAGTGTATTTAAAATCGACACTTTACTAGTTCAAATGGAATGTAGAAATTTTAGCAGCATATAGGTCCCCTTAACCTCCTTCCTTTATGCTGTAGTTGTCTTATTTATTATATCCTCACACATTGAAAACCCTATCGATGTTCTTTTTGTTTTTAATCACCAAACATATTTTAGAGGTTTCTAGAGGAGAAGAATAGTCTATTATATTTACCCAGCTATTTACTGCTTCTGTTTCTCTTCCTTTATTCCTGATGTTCTAAGTTTCCTTCTGGTATAATTTCCCTTTTGTCTGAAGAACTTCCTTTAGCAATTCTTTTAGAACAGGTCTACTGGCTGCACATTCTCCTAGTTTTCCTTCACCTGAGAATATCTTTTTCTGACCTTCATTTCTGAAAGATATTTTTTTGGATAGAGAATTCTAAGTTGGCATATTTTTTTAGTACTTTAAAATTGTTGTGTCATTTCCTTCTGGTCTTCATGATTTCTAATGAGAAATCTGCAGTTATTTGAATCATTATTCTCCTGTAGGCAAGGTGTCATTCATCTGAATACTTTTAAGAATTTTTGTCTTTAGTTTTAAGCAGTTTAATTACGATGTGTCTAGGCATCAGCTTCTTTGGGTTCATTCTGTTTGGGGTTCTCTTGGTTTCCTGAATCTGTAGGTGTGTGTCCTTTGCCAAACTTGGGGAGTTTCAACTATTATTTGTTTGAATATTTTTTCAGCACCATACACTCTCCTTTCTCTCCTTCTGGGACTCCAATGACATAAATATTAGGCATTTTGTTGTTGCACAGGTTCCTGAAGGTCTGTGCATTGTTTTCAATCATATTTTCCTTTTTCTTATTCAGGGATAATTTCTATTTATCTATCCTCAAGCTTATTGACTTTCTTCTGTCATCTCCACAAATGTCTTCTATTTCTTTGTTCAGTTTCTATTTTTTTAACTTGTTTCAAGACTTCATGATTATTCGTTAACCATTTTTATAATACCTGCTTTAAAGTCTATGTCAGATAATTCCAATATCTGCCATTGGCATCTGGTGATTGTCTTCCCATGTGAGTTGAGATTTTTGTGGTTCCTTGTACACCAAGTAATTTTGGAAACTATCCTGGACATTTTAAATATTATGTTGTGTGCAAATATTCTCACTGTCCTGATTTTGTGATAATCAGAGTAGGCTAAACATTCACTATATTATAAACCATGCATGTGTCCCCAGACCTAGTTTTTCTCCCTAGGTCTGGCTTTTGGAATGCTGATGATAAACTAAACCTGATATATTATATGACCATCCTGTATGGGAAATGACTGTAACTCTAAATATCTTTGGTCAACCTTAAGAGATATAACAGGGGGACAGATGTGGCTCAAATGGTTGGGCGTCCGTCTCCCATATGGAGGGACCTGGGTTTGGTCCCTAGGACCTCCCAGTAAAAAGAAAAATAATAAAAATATGGAAGGCACATTGGCCACCAGGCCCCATGAGTGGGTGAGCCGCCAGGCCCTGCGAGCCATGCAGCAACATGATGACATAACAGGAAAGTGACACAAGGGAGAGCCAAGACAAGATGCGCCGAAAAAACAGGAACTAAGGTAGCACAGTTCCGGGGATTGAATCCCAGTGAAGACAGGAGGAGAAGGATGAAAAGAGAGGGCAGGAAATGGACACAGAGTTGCCCAGCGAATGGACACAGAAACAGCAAAAACGGGGGGGGGGGGGTTGGTAAAAATGGATAAAAGTAAATAAATAAATAAATCCTTAAAAATATAGGGGAGGAAGACACGGACTATAGTTAGTAGTAATACTTCGACGACGCTCTTTCATGATATGTTAACAAATGTTTCACAGCAATGCGAGGTGTTTGTTGGGGGTGGGGGTGATGTGTGGGAACCCTGCATGATGTTATGCATGTTTGTTTTGTAAGTTCACAATGTTTCCTGAACACTTATAGTTTATGTATGTTCATGTATGAATGATATACTTCAATAAATTGTTTAAAAAAATATTATGTTGTGAGACTCTGAGTCTTATTTAAATCTTATGGAGAATGTTGATATGTTTTATTTTAGCAGGCACTTGACCTGGCTAGGTTCAGGCCACAAGTTTGAATCCACCTTGCATAGGCTGTGGTTCTAATGTCAGTTCAGTTTTCAAAGCCTTTGCAGTGCTTTTCAGTTCTGTCCTGCATGTGGTCTGAGCAGAGGTCTACCATTAGCTCCATTATTAAGATGTTTGATATGCTAACTAGGATCAGCTCCACATTTGCAGATCCCAGAGTTCATGAACAGCTTTATGAGATTACTATCCTGAGCTCCTCCCTTTCTGCTATCTTCCTGGTCCTCTCTGGTACCCTGGGGCTTTTCTTATTGGTCCTCTGGCAAAAAAACTGCCACTTCCTTGATTGTACCACAGCAGGACAGAGAAGATAAAAACAATTGGGTTTGGACCTACACTCTTGGCACCACAGCTTCACCAAATGGAAAGGAACGTTTACCTATCTCAGAGTTTTCAACTCTTGCATTTTTTTGTGGGCAACCACTTTTGCTGCCACTGTTGCTCCCAGCACAGGATTCCCAGGTGGCTAAAGAATGAGAGAATGAAAAATGGAAGATTTTCTTCACTCTTTCTGAGTTTTAGGAGTTTCCTTTTTGACTCCTTGAGCCATAACTAGAGGGTTTCTCCTACTTCTCTCTCTGCCTGCACTTACTACTGCACTTACTATGGTGACATGTGTTTACTTCATCTTACCCAGAATCAGAACAATAAAATTTTAAAGCTCTATCAAGTTCTAAAATCCTCAGTCCTTCTCCCCTCCAGGAGGAAGGAGACAAGCCTTGGCTTATTGTCATGTAATACTGCCCCCTATCCCCATAGAAACCCACTCACACTCATTCATTCACTCATTCAGCAAATGCTTTTTTGAGTTCTATTTTGTGCTAGACCCTTCTAGACACTAAAGATATAGCAAGGGGAAAAAAAGACAAAGTCACTGTCAGACACGGTGGTCAAAATATAAGCAAATAATTAAAATTATAATTTGTAGTGAGTGCTATTGTGAAAAATAAAAGAAGGTAAAAGGATAGGAGTCCTTTTAATAAAGGATACACAGGCAGACTCTTAGAAAATGTCATCAGAGGTAGAAATAGAACAAGTGAGGCAAAAGAATTCCAGGAATAAGAAATTTCAAAGGCCTTTTGATAGAGGAAAGAACATGCCTTGTATGTTTGATGAATAGCCAGGAGGCCAGAGAAGGCATAGAACACAGGGGCAGGGAAAAGTGCAGTTGAGGATGAGGTCAGAGAGACTGGGGGACAGGGAGGCAGATATCATGTGACCTTGTAGGTTATTGTTAGGACTTTGGCTTTTACTCTGATATTGGCAACCGATGTGGAGTTTGGCACAGAGGAGTAACTTATCTGACTTTCAGTTTAATAGGATCAATTGACTGCTGTTTTGAGAATAGATTGTACTAGGGGAGTGGGAGCCAGCAAGAAGTCATATGAGAAGCTATTGAAATAATTCATGAAAGAAAACTGTGTATTGGTCCAGAATGATTCAAGTGGGGGAAGTTAGAAATGGTTGGATTCTGAATATATGTTGAAAGGTACAGTGACTACGATTTGTTAACAGAGTGTTTGGGTAGAGAAAAAAGGTGACTAGTTAACTTGGAGTTGCCCTAGAGATCATCTGGCAATCGCCTTACTGACCCAGGAATCTCCTTCCCCACTTTCCTGACATCATGATGTCCAGTCACTTAATGAATACTCACTGGGACAGATAACTCATGCCCTCACACAATACCCTTTCCAATTCTTTGTAGTTCTTTCTTATACTCACTCAAAATCCACATTCCTATGTCTTTATCTCACTGTTCCTACAGTAATACAGATCAGGTCTCCACCACATTCCATAGGACAGATCTTCAGATTCCTAACACAAAAATAGGTTCCCAAGGTTCTCCCAGTGTCTGGTCTCTTCCTCGGTTCAAATTCCCCACCAATGCTATTTTTAGTACCTCTAGATATGACCAGATCCCAGTAGGAAGCAGCTATGAGTCTTTTACTAAGTGGAAGGAACAGGTACTAATTATGCTCAGCTCCTTCTAGAAAATTGTTCATGGAATTTGGTAAATGATTCACATTTTGCAAATGCACTATGTGAATCTTTGTACAAGTGGGGAGGTATTGAGAGATAGCTTAGATCTTGCTTCCTTATCACTGAGAAAACCAAAGCAATTAGAAGAGCATTTCCCTAGACACCCTCCAATCTTCCCACCTACCACCATCTGTACCCACACTCTCTGCTTTCCTGCCTATAAACAAACTAGCTGTGCTCCTATCTAAAGCCAGACATATACATGTCTACTGCATACCATCCCTTCTAACATACCCAGAAAGATTAGTGTCCCTCACAAGTGTGGAGAACAGTGGAATAGAGCTAATATTTAAAAATGGGATAGGACTATAGTTTAAAACTTAAATCCAAGAATCTGTAGTCAAAATAAGAGAAAACTCAAATTTATGTAAGGGCCAACCATGTGCATGGTAAAATGGACAGAGAATGATCAACTCTGCGACACAACCTATAAAATTGTTAGACTTTAAAGATGAAGAAACATAGTAAAGGCCTCCATGCACAACACCCATAATACATACCTACAAGGTATTAAAATTATATTGGTATCAGGTTACTTAAGAGCAACATGCAAAGCAATTCAAGAGTGGAATAGGATTTTCAAGTACTAGAGGAAAGTAAATCAATTGTGAGCCAAGGGTTGTGTATGCAGCAAAGCCATCATTCAATTATCAAGACTATAGGACAACAAATTATATATGCAAGGCCTAAGCAAATTCTGTACACATGAACCCTTCCAGGACAATCTACTAGAGGATGGATTCCATTCAACCAAGATATGATTGGGGGAACTGGCCAAAGGAATGATGATGAGTCTATAGTGTACTTAAGTGTAGAACTAAGATTTAAATAAGGATAAGGGACAAGGACAGAAAATAACTTGTAAATGTCATATGTCTGACAAAGAACAAAAATTAGCTTAAAATTTGAGAGGAGAAGGGAGACAAAAAGAGAAAATGAAAATGAGGTCATTGTCCATAGGAAATAGGTAAGAATCAAATGAGACCATTTAAAATTGAGGTTAAGTAAGAAAACGTTTATGTAAGAAAATCTGAGTAAAGATTAAGTAGAAAAAAAGGAGAATAAGAGCATATTAGAAGGTATTGATGCAAAGGTAACCACTAGAACAACAATGTGCACTTTTGTAAATCTAAAAAAAATTAAAGAGCAAAGAATATGCATCATATAGAGAAAGAAACACAGTAAACATAACATAATATAGAGTAATTATAAAATAAAATGACATAGGGAGTTGACACCAAATATATGTCATATCAGTGAATGAGCTTAACTTGCATAGTAAAATAAAGAGTTTCAAAATATAAAGGACAATTCAAGCCTACTCCACATGCAGGAGACACATTTAAAACAAAGTGATTAAAAAGGCTAAAAAATAGAAACAAAAGGGTGGGAAAAGGTATACCAGCAAAATGGGGACAGCTATAAAACAGGGTTATCAATCCTGATAAGAGACAATGCAGAATTTAGGACAAAATGCATTAAACAGGTTTTATTTCCCTTCCGACACGTAAAGAGCTTGAAACCTGTAGCAACTATACCCACAAAAAGAAAAAAGTTGCACAAACTGATCCATCACAAGAATTGAGGTCATAGGGCAAACTACCATACAAAAAACTGGAGAGACCAATGAATACAGAGAATACAGCTCACTGCAAGGAGAAGCTTCTGCTGGAGCTGGGTAAGGACACCTAAAGGATAACTGACTACTTGCTAGAGACTAAGTGGGGGCTATCTTGAGGGCTAAAAACTCTTGGGGGGTCCAAAGACATGGGGGTGGGGTCCCACCCTTTCATGAGTTTTACCTCCAGTAGCCCCACCAGGTTTTCAGGGTGAAAACTGGAGGAAAAAAATCCCCTCATGCTTTTGGCAGGGAAGGGAAAATATGCCCAGAGCACAATGTTCTCTTTAACAACAGCTTGCCACCAAGGGAGACTATTTTACAAGAGCTTAACCTACTTGGGTTTTATCAGAGCCCAACTGGCATGGGGGTGGGGTGGGGTGGGGAGAAATACTCAGTTTCAGCCCCCTCAAGCCTTCCATGGGAGGGAAGAGAAATGCCCAACTCCAGCCGCCTCTGGTAGGGGCAACCTGAGACACACCCAGGGACACAGACTCACTAAAAGACGTGAGACCTAATCATAGGATTATAGAATGCATTCTTTCTCCCTATACCTTACCATATCAGTAGAGTCCTTCTATAATAAATAACAGGATTATGTATGAAAAAACTGCAGCTTCAGACCCTATTTAAGGAGGAGTCTCTAGAGAATCCCAAAGACAACAAGGGAGACAAATAGAAGAAACTTGAGGAAAATTTAGCCTTATGTACCACAGTGACAGCAAACAGTAAAAACAGCCTAACTGCAACCAGATGAACATTAAGGGCCCATTTCCACAGTTACTTTTATCCGATTCATGTCCCACTTTTGACAGAAATTAAAAGGCATGCTTGGGGTCGGATGTGGCTCAACTGGTTGGGCGTCTGTCTCCCATATGGAGGGACCCGGGTTCGATCCCCGGGACCTCCCGGTAAAAAAAATAATAATAAAAAAATAAAAATAAAAAAAAATAAAAGGCATGCTAAAAGGAAAAAAACAGTCTGAAAAGACAAAGCAAGCATCAGAACCAGACTCATGTATGGAAAACATTTTGGAATTATCAGATGGGAAAGTTAAAATAACTATGGTTAATATGCTAAGGGCTATTATGGAAAAAGTGGACTACATACAAGAATAGATGGTTGGTGGTTTGAAGCTGTATGTACTCCAGGAAAACATGTTCTTACATCTAATCCATTCCTGTGGATATAAACCCATTGTAGGTAGGACCTTTATATGAGGTTACTTCAGTTAGGGTGTGATCCAATCAGGATGGGTTTAAATCCTATTACTGGAGTCCTTTATAGAAGAATGAAATTCAGACATAGAGAAAGCCATAGAAGCAAGAAGCTGAAATCAATGAAACTTGGAAGAAAAGGAAGAGACCAGCAGATGCTGCCATGTGCCTTGCCATGTGACAGAGAAGCCAAGGATCACCAGCAGCCAGTCTTCAGGAAGAAAGCATTGCCATGATGATACCTTGATTTGGACATCTTCTCAACCTCGCAACTGTGAATGAATAAGTTTCTATTGTTTAAACCATCACATTTCACAGTCTTTGCTTTGAGCAGCCTAGGAAACTAAAGCAGATTTTGGTACCAGGAGAATGGGGTGCTTCTATTGCAAATACCAAACTGTGGAAATGGCTTTTGAATTGGATGATGAGCAGAGACTGAAAGAATTGTGAGGCACTTGATAGAAAAGGCCTAGATTGCTTTGAGGAGGCTATTGGTAGAAATAGAGATGCTAAAGGTACTTCCATTGAAGTCTTAGGTGGAAATGATGAATGTGTCACTGGACGCTGGAGAAAAGGCAATCCTTGTTTTAAATTGGCAGAGAACTTGGCAAAATTAAATTCTGATGTTGGATGGAAGGCAGAACTTGAAAGTGATGAACTTGGATATTTAGCTGAGAAGACTTAGAGGCTAAGAGTGGAAATTGCAGTCTGGTTTCTCCCTGTAGCTTATAGTAAAATATGAGAGGAAAGGGATAAGCTGAGAACTGAACTCCTGGGCATAAAGAAACCAGAAACTGACGGTTTTGAAAATTCTGCGTTTCCAGAAAATGAATCCCCAGAGAATTGGGCTCCACGTGAAGGTTTAATTGAACATGGATCAAGTCAGCCATTTCAGTGCAAGTCAGGATTGGAAATGCAGTTATCCAGGAAGGATTTGTGGAAAGTTCTTTTGTCTGATGGTTTGGACCCCTGTGTACTACATGCGACTTTTTTGTGAGATCTGTATGAACAAATGCACAGCCAGACTAGACCAAAAGGGACAAAGAAGGGACAAATTGAAGGAAAGATCACATCAAGGGCAGAACCATGGACGCAGAGGATATTGTGTTGGAATGAATGTATTTTGCACATAGAAAGAACATGTCCTTTTTTGGGTCCAGAGAGTAGGGTATGTACTCCAGAAAAACATGTTCTTAAATCTAATCCATTCCTATGAGTGTAAACCCACTGTAATTAGGACCTATCAATGAGGTTACTTCAGTTAAGGTGTGGCCAACTGAATCAGGATGGGTCTTAATATAATTATTGGTGTCCTTTATAAGAGAATGAAATTCAGAGAGATAGAGAAAGCAATGGAGGCAAGAAGCTGAACTCAACAGAATTTGGAAGAGACGGGAGAGACCAGTAGATGCTGCCATGTGCCTTGCCATGTTACAGAGGAGCTGAGGATCATAGGCAGCCAGTCTTTGGGAAGAAAGCATTGCCTTGATGATGCTTTGATTTGAACATTGTCCTGGCCTCAAAACCATGAGTGAATAAATTCCCATTGTTTAACCCAACCCATTTCATAGTATTTTCTTTGAGAAGCCTAGGAAACTGAAACAGATGGGTAATGTAAGCTGAGAGATGGAAACTCTAAGAAGGAATCAGAAAGAAATGCTAGAGGGGTGGATGTGGCTCAAATGGTTGGGCGTCCATCTCCCATAAGGAGGGACCTGGGTTCGATCCCCGGGACCTCCCGGTAAAAAAAAGAAGAAGAAAAAAAGAAATGCTAGAAATCAAAAACACTTTAACAGCTCTTCAGCTATTAAGAATGTGTCTGCCTATCAGAAAGGCCACTATGAAAAAGACAGAGAACTACAAGTGTTGGAGAGGATGTGGAGAGATAGGAACACTTCTTCACTGTTGGTGGGAATGCAGGATGATACAACCACTATGGAGGACTGTTTGGCAGTTCCTAAAGAAGTTGAAGACTTGCCACGTGACCCTGCAATACCACTACTGGGTATATACCCAAAAGAACTGAGAGCAGTGACACGAACAGACATCTGCACACCGATGTTCATAGCCACATTATTCACCATTGCCAAAAGTTGGAAACAACCTAGGTGTCCATCAACAGATGAATGGATAAACAAACTGTGGTCTATTCACACGATGGAATATTATGCAGCTGTAAGAAGAAATGAAGTCATAAAGCATATGGCAACATGGATGAACCCGGAGGACATTATGTTGAGTGAAGCAAGCCAGACACAAAAGGATAAATACTGTATGAATGCATTACTATGAACCAAATATATTGTGTAATATGTTGTTTGATTCACACACACACAACAACAACAACAACAAAATTTACATGTATCCATTACATTTAATTGAGAAATGTAAAAAAAAAAAAAAAAAGTCCAAAATCAAGGCATTGGCAAGGCAGTGATTCCTCCCCTAAGTCTGTAGATTCTGGCACTGGCTTGTCACAATCCTTGGGTTCCTTGTCTTTTACGTCTTCCTCCTGTCATATAAGATCTCTCTCTCACATTGTTTCTGTGCTTCAGATTTCCTCTGAGTTCCTGATTCTTCCTTCCTCCTATGGTTTTCTAGAATTCTGATTTCTGAGTTCCTCTGTTATATGTCACCTAGTAATATGAAGTAAGTCCCACCTTCATTCAGTTTGTCCAAACCTTTACTAAAAATAAAATCTAAAATTTCCTATTTAAAAATAAGTTAACCAGAAGTAGATTAAAATTCAGATTCCCACATGGGAAAGAATCACACCACCATCCATGCTGACTCCCACCCCACATTCATCCCCTTGTGCTCAGACTATGAGTTCTGACCCAGCTTTCACTTCAGGGCAAAGACATCCTATGTGGAAACTTGCAGCAGAAGATATGTAGTATATTTAGGGCTCCTCTCTGGCCTGCAGTACATCATCATGGACTGCAGCTCTGGAGTGGGCCAGCCTAGGGTTAGAAGCTCTGCTCCCTATGGCTGTTGGATAGAAGTCAGGTCGCTTCATCTCTGCCTCTTTTTTTCATCTGTAAATGGTACTAAATGTGCCTACTGAATACATTTCATTCAGGAGTGATGTGAAGATTAAATGATTAAATGTAAGCCTTCAGCACAGTGCCTGGCACATAAAAGTAATCAGAAAATAAACTTTGCTATTAATTAAAAAAAAAAAAAAAAAAGAATGTGTCTGATGGTCTCACTAGTAGACTGGACACCACCAAGGAAAGAATCAGAAAGCTTAAAGATATTCAATAGAAACTTCCCAACTAGAAAGCAAAGAGAAAAAAAGGAATAAAAAAATGGAACAGAATATCTAAGAACTCTGGCTCTGGGATATTTACTAAAAGTGTAACATACATGCAATAGGAATACCAGAAGAACAAGAAAGAGAGAAATATTTGAAGTAATAATGGCAGAGAATTTTCAAAAATTAATGACAGACTCCAAACCACAGCTCAGAGAACAGGAGGCTCAGAGAACACTAAACAGATTAAATAACCAAAATTCTACATTTAGGCATATCATATTCAAACTGCAGAAAATCAACAAACAGAATATCTTGAAAGACTCCAGAGGAAAAAAAAAACACCTTACCTACAGAACAGCAATGATAAGAATTACCATCAGACTTCTCTCAGATTCCATGCAAGCAAGAAGAGAGTAGAGTGAAATATTTAAAATGTCTAAAGAAAACAAAAATCACCAACCTAGGATTCTGTAAGCAATGAAGTTATTCTCTTTTTAAGAAGGAGAAATAAAGATTTTCTCAAACAAAAAAATTAATTGGTTATGGGAATAGTCTGTCCTGTGAAATTTGTTGCCAGTAAAACTGACTTGCAAGAAATGTTAAAAAGAAGTACTTCAGAAAAAAAGAAAATTATATAGGTCAGAAACTGAGATCTACATAAAGAAAGGAAGAATGTTCGAGAAGAAATAAATGAAGGTAAAATTAAGCCTTTTATTTTTCTTATTCTTAAATAATCTAACAGGTAACATCTACTTAAAATAATAATAGTAACAATATATTGGGTTATTATAGCATATGTATTAGTGAAATGAATGACAACAATGTCATAAGGTACAGGGTGGGGGAAACGAGGATACTCTGTTATAAGGTACTGGAATTACCCATGAAGTAGTATAGTGTTATTTGAAATGGACATAGATTAGTTGTAAATGTATATTGCAAACTCTAGAGCAAGACATTAAAATAAAAAATATAATTGACAAACTAAGAGAGAAAATGGAATCATATAAAATACTTAATAAGACCAGAAAAGGCAGAAAAGGGTAAAAGGCAAGATAAAGGCAATGAATAGAAAGGCAGTTATGAATATGGTAGATATCAATACTCGCTTTTACAACCAATTTTTAAAAATGGGCAAGTGATTTGAATAGACACTTCTCCAAAGAAGAAATACAAATGGCTAAAAAGCACATGAAAAGATGCTCAACATCACTAGCTATTAGGGAAATGCAAATCAAAACTACAATGAGATATCATTTTACACCCATTAGACTGGCGGCTACTAAAAAAAACAGAGAACTACAAATGTTGGAGAGGATGTGGAGGAATGGGAACCCTTATCCACTGCTGGTGGGAATGTAGAATGGTACAGCCATTGTGGAAGACAGCTTGGCAGTTCAGGAAGCTAACTATAGAACTGCCATATGATCCAGCAATCCCACTGCTGAGTATATACCCAGAAGAATTAAAAGCAGGGACATGAACAGATATATGCATACAATGTTCATAGCAGCATTACTCACTATTGCCAAAAGTTGGAAACAACCCAAATGTCCATCAACAGATGAATGGATAAACAAATTGTGGTATATACATACAATGGAATATTACTCAGCTATAAGAAAGAATGCGGTATTAACACAAGGGATAATATGGATGAATCTTGAAGACCTTATGTTGAGTGAAGCAAGCCAGGCACTGAAAGACAAATATTACATGACCTCACTGATAGGAATTAAGCAAATTGAGCAGACTCACAGAGCTAGAGTCTGGAAGACAGAAAGGGAGAAGAAGGTTGTGAGCCAATGTCTACATGGGCAAAATCTATGATAAGGTGGAAGTGTGTAGTTGTGCAGTGGATGAGCATGACAGTGGTACAGTGATACTATTGGGCTGGGCAGTGCTGGTTTGTGAGAGGGGTAGGGTGGGGAGGGTGGGGTGGACTGTCCATGGAACTAGTGGGAGGGTTGGGGGAGGGACCAGGTGAACACTGGGGATTTGCGGGTATGTGGTTGAAACTACAACATTGGGAATGTTCTTTTTGCAATATGGCAGGGGAGGGCTACTGGTTTAGGGTGTTAGATGTGGGAGGCATTCGGGACAGGGCGCACCTGGGGCAGGCAGACTTCTAGGGAGTGTATGAGTGTTCATCTTGTCATGGTGTATTGTATCAGTGGGTGGACACCCACATAATGAGCGGGAAGATGTTGGACTTCCATCCTAGGGAGCCTTGCTATGTTCTCAAATTGAGGGATGCGAGTCTTTAGAGAGCATAGGCAGTGCCCAATAGGGGAGGACAGGCCAGTATGTCAAGTCCGCAATGTTGTTGCAAGTAACTATGAATCTTGTTCTTCAAGGAGTGAAGCTTGGTGGTTGCCATGGGTCCCAAGGGGAGGGGAACAGAAGAAGAGAATAGATAGAACATGGGGCTTTTGGGGGGCAATGGAAGTGTTCTACATGATCTTACAATGATGGATACAGGCAACGCTACATTTCATTAAAATTTATAAAAACATATGGTCCAAAATGTAAACCATAATGTAAATCATTGACCATGGTTAGTAGCAATGTTTCAATATTTATACATCTATTGTAACAAATGTACCATCCACTTGTAAAATGTTATTAATAGGGGAAAGGGGGAAAGGGAGAGGATGTTGGGTATATGAGAATCCCCTATATTCTATATGTGACTTTTCTGTAACCAAAGCTTCTTTGAAGACAAAATGAAAGAAAAATAAGACACTAGGGGAATAAACAGAAGAAAATATCACTGTACATAGAATATAACAGATCTTACAGTGATGAAAGACATAATGTCAAAAAAAATTTTTAAATTTATGTTTTTAATTATTTTTTATTCCAAAATTTTTAATTTTTTTTTGTATTTTATTTGTCACTTCTAAAACTATCATTACATTTTCATTTTCTTATTAATTGTATTTGGTTATTTTCTTAGCTTCATTTTTGAAGAAGTTTTGGATCACAGAAGGGTTACAACTGTGCCAGGGGAGGATCATTGGTGTGGGGTGTTAGTGATGGGGGAAGCATGGGAGGTGGTTCACCTGGGGCATACCTATAAGGCATATAAATATGTTCAAGTGTTCATCGGCCATTGTCACGGTGGGTGGAGATTCACACTGTAAACAAAAGGATATCAAATTCCCATCCTGGGGAGCTCTGCCACATTCTCTAATGGGACAGCAAGAATCCCCCAAGGACAGGGGCAGTGACTAGTGAAGGAGAAAGGACTATTGACAGGCCCTTGATATAGATGACTGTACTTATGAACCCCTACTTTTGAAATTGAACCTTAGCCTAGTATTATAGGGTACCTAAGAGTTACCTCCTGAGAGCCTCCTTAGAGAAATGTGGCCTTTCTCTAAGCCAAACTCAGCATGTAAATGCATTACCTTTCCCCCAGCGAGGGACATGACTCCTGGGGATGAGCCACCCTGGCATTGAGGGATTACTACCAAGCATCAACCAGCAATGCAATTCGAAAAAGACATTGACCGAAACGGGGAAAGGGTAAAGACAAATGAATTTATATGGCTAAGAGACTTCACAGTGAGTTGGGAGGTCATTCCAGAGGTTACGCTTATGCACGTCTCAGCAGGATCTCACTGACTGCCAAAATACATATTGCCTCAAATAGTGGAAACATCCAGACACTATAGGAAGAACAGACAGCTCCGGAGTTTGGTGCCCTGCCAGTGGGCCCAACTTGGGCACTTATGCTCCCCAGTGTGACAGAGTTGGACTCAGGTGTGGTTTCCCTACACATGGCTCTTCTGCCCCTTCTATTTGAACCTAAAGTTAGTGCTAGAGTTGATAGGTGTATGTCCAAGAGACTTAAATGTTTGGGATGTCCATATGCCAGCTGGGCCCTGAATCTCAACAGAGTTGCAACACCTACTCTACAGTTCACTGGACTCACCCAGGACAACTAACAAGGAGATGATGATGGACAGTGACCATCCCAAGGAACAGAGAGAGTCTACAACTGCAAGCAAGATAGTCCCATCCATATGCCCCATGGGATCTAAGACCCCTCTCAATTAAAGGTGGAGTGGACATCACCATCCCAGAATCCTCAGGATTGGTAGACTTACTGGTATTCTAGTATAGACTTATTGTGATTCTAGCAATGGAAGAACTTTTATCATTGATGTGGAGGCAGTGGCCAGTGGAGGTTCTGAGGGGAGGAAGAGGGGAAAAACAGGTGTAATGTGGGGACATTTTTAGGACTTGGGAATTCTCCTGAATGGCACTGCAATGACAGATACAAGCCATTATGTATCTGGTCATAACTTACAAAATTGTGCAAGACAGAGTGTAAATTACAATGAAAACTATAACCCACGCTTAGTGGCAATGCTCCAAAATGTGTTCACCAATTGTAACAAATGTATCACACTAATGAAGGATGTTGTTAATGTGAGAAAATGTGGGAGGGATTGGGAGTAGGGCTTTTGGGAATCCCCTATATTTTTAATGTAACATTTATGTAATCTAAGCATCTTTTTTAAAAAAATTAAAAACTATATTAAAAAATAATAATAATCACTTTAATGTGAATGGTATAAATACACCACTTAAAAGACAGAGACTGACAGAGTGGATAAAAAAAGAAGGCTCAATGATAAGCTGTCTACAAGAAGCATACTTTAAATATAAATATAAAGACTTAGAATAAATGCAAAGGGATTGTGAAAGATATATCATGCTAAGGCTAATCAAAAGAAACTTGAAGCAGCATATTAATTTAAAACAAAGCAGACTTCAGAGCAAGGAAAATTGTCAGAGCTAAAGAGTGGGAATTACATAAAAATAAAGACATAACAATTCTTATTGTGTAGGTACCTAACAACAGTGTTAACTTACATGGGACAAAACTGACAGAAATGCAAGGAGAAAAAGAAAAATACATTATTATATCTGGAGACTGTAATACCCCTCTATCAGTAATTTACATATCTAGCAGGCAGAATATCAGTAACTATATGGTTCAACGTAACCATACATCAATCCATTGGATCTAATTGACATTTATAGAACAAACAACAGCAAAATACACATTCTTTTCAAGCTCACATGTAACATTCACCAAGAAAGACCCCATTCTGGACCATAAAACATACTTTAACAAGTTTAAAAGAATAGAAATCACACAAGGTATGTTCTCAAACTACAATGGAATTAAACTAGTTATCCATAACAGAGAGATAGCTGGGAAATCCCAAAATACTTGGAGATTAAACAACACAATTCTAAATAACACATGGATCAAATAAGATGCCTCAAGAGAAATTTAAAAAACAACAACAAACATTTAGAGCTAAATGAAAATGAAAATGCAACTTATCAAAATTGTGGGATGCAGCGAAAGCAGTACTTAGAGGAATATTAACAACTTTGGAAGTATATATTAGAAAAAAAGGAATAAAATCAAATCTAAGCTAACCCTTAGGAAATTAGAGAAAGAAGGGCAAGTTAAATCCAAAGCAAGTAGAAGAAAAAAATTAAAATTAGAGCAGAAAGCAATGAAATTGAAAGTAGCACAACAACAGAGAAAATCAACAAAATCAAAAGCCATTTCTTTGAAAAGATCAATGAAATTGACAACTCTTTAGCTAGACTGACAAAGGAAAAAAAGAAAAGACAACTTACTAAAATCAGGAATGAAACTGGGGACATCACTACTGACCTTATAGAAATAAAAGTTATTATAAGAGAATACTATGAATAATACTGTATGTCCACAAATTTGGTAACTTAGATGAAATGAATCAATTCCCTGAAAGACACAATCTACCAAAACGCACACTTCTATCCAGAAGATAGAAGCAGAGGGAATACTTCCTGACTCAGTCTATGAGGTCAGCCTTGCCTTAATAACAAAACCAAATATATTATTGAGAAAGGAAAACTCATGAACACAGATGTAAAAATCCCCAACAAAATATTTGTAAATTGAATCCAACAGTGCATAAATAAGAATTGTATAGCACGAACATATGGAATTTATTCCAGATATTCAAGGCAGGTTTAACATTCAAAAATCAGTTAAGGTAATCCATCCCATCATCAAGCTAAAGAAAAAAAATCATATGATCATTTCAATAGTTGCAGAAAATGCATTGGATGAAATCCAGCATCCATTCATTAAAAAAACCTCTCAGCAAACTAGGAATAGAAGGGAACAGCCTCAACTTGATGAAGAATATCTACAATAAACCTACGGCTAAAAATCATATTTAATGGTAAGAAACTGGATGAGTTCACCGTAAGATCAGGGACAAGGCAAGGCTGTCTACTCTTACCTCTCCTATTTAACATTGTACTGGAAATCCTACCTAATGCAATAAGATAAGGAAAAGAAATAAAAGATATACACATTGGGAAGGAAAATACAAAACTGTCTTTGTTCACAGATGACATGGTTCTCTATGTAGAAAATTCCAAAGAATTGACAAAAATTTCCTGGACCAAAAAGTGTTTATAGCAAAGTTTCAAGATATAAGGTTAATATAAAAAAGTCAACTGATTTCCTATACAGCAGCAATGGAACAATTAACAATTGGAATGTGAAATAAAAAACACAACCCCATTTACATTAGCACCAAAAAAGAAAGGAGGGAGGGAGGGAGGGAGGCAGGCAGGCAGGCAGGCAATGCCAATCAAAACGCCAGCAAGTTATCTTATGTATATTGTTAAACTGATTTTAAAGTTTTTGTGGAAATGAAAAAGACCAGAATAGCCAACATAATATTGAAGAAGAAGAAGATAAAGTAGGAGGAGTGTCACATTATCTGACATCGAAGAAAAGATCAGTAAACTTAAACACATAGCAATATTAACAATTCAACATGAAACACAGGAAAAAAAAAGAGAATAAAAATTAAAATCAAAAGAGCATGAGTGAGCTGTGGGGAAACTTCGTGCAGTTTTTTTTTTCTTATAACTGGAATCTCCCCAAAGGAAAAGAGCAAGACAGAGAGACAGCAAAAATATTTTAAAAATAATTGTCTAAAATACTCCTAATTTGATGAAAACCAGTTATCCACAGATATAAGAACTTGACAAATCCCAAGCAAAAGAAACACAAAGAAAACTATATCAAGTCATATCATAATCAAACTACACAAAACCAATGATAAAGAAAAAACCTAAAGGAAGCAGATGTGGCTTAAGCAATTCGGCTCCCATCTACCACGTGGGAAGTCTGTGGTTCGGTTCCCAGTGCCTCCTAAAGAAGACAGCAAGCTGGTGCGAAGGGCAAGTGCGCCAAGCTGACACAAGATGATGCAACAAGAGACACAAGAAGAAGCAGGGAGCAGAGGTTCCCGGTGCCTCCTAAAGAGGATGAGCAAGAAGGCGAGCTGGCACAACAGGCAGGCCCAGGAAGCTGAAGCGACAAGATGATGCAACAAGAGACACAAGAGGTAAAACATAATGAGAGACAACAAAGCAGGGAATGGAACTGGCTTAAGCGATTAGGCGCCTCCCTCCCACATCGGAGGTCCCGGGTTGGGTTCTCAGTGACTCCTAAAGAAACAAAAGAGAAGAGCAGACCCAGCAAGTGTAAACAACAAGGGGGATGGGGAGAGATAAATAAATAAAATAAATCTTCAAAAAAAAAAAAAAAAAAACTTAAAAGCAACCAGAGGATTAAAAAACACTTTATGTAAAGAAGAACAAAGATAACTATGTTAGTTATTCTAAAGATAGAATAAGATTTCTAGTCAGAAAAATGCAAATGAGAAGACGGTAGAGTAACATATTTAAAATACTTTAAGAAGTAAACTGTCAAACTTAAAAAAAGACAAATGCAAATATTTTTTAGACATGCAACAATTATGCATGAAATGCATGAAAGAATTATGCTTAGGAGGACAATACTTCAAGAAATGTTAAAGGAAGTCCTTCAGTAAAAGGAAAATGATACCAGAAACACCTATAATGCTACACAAAGGAATCAAGAGACAGGGATTTGTAACTATATGGATAATATGTAAGATTTTTTTCCCTTGTTCTTTACATCTCTTTAAAAGATCATTGTATTTTTTTAAATATTAAAGTACAGTGTGAAGTTTATAACATATGTAAAAGTAAAAATAACATAAAAACTGGGGGAAGAGAGAAATGGAATTATACTATTGTAAGGTTATTATACTCTTTACAAAGTAGTATAAAATACCTTGAAGATAAATTATTATAAATTAATGATGTATAGTATAAGCCCTAAAGCAACCATTAAAATAATAAACCAAGAGTTATAGATAATAAGCCAAGAAAAGAGATAAAATTATCATAAAAATACTCAATTCAAAATAAAATTTTAAAGAAGAAAGTGGAAGAACAGTGTTCCTTCTTGGGCCCTTGTGGAGCCTCTCAGGCTGCCTGTGTTCATCAATCAATTACCTTGCAGGCTTCTCTCTGCAGGTTTTGAGGTGAGTTTTAGCAAGTAAACTAAGTTAATTTTTTTTTTTTTTTGATTAACCTTTTTTTTTTTTTTTTGGTAAAATAAGGGACCCAAAAGAAGCTAGTACAAAAATAATATCTATGTTTTCCCTGTCCTACAGTATCAGCTGGATGTTAGATATCCCTGTGGATCACCACTCTTAGAAGAGTTGGGAATTGAACCAGGGACCTCTTACATTTAAGGTAGAGAGATTCCTCCACTGAGTTACTCCTCAACTGGGTCAGCCAACTCTTCAGAAAGCTATTCAGTCACTTTTGCCCAAGCAGATTTTACTCTCCTGGGGCAGCTGGATTCAGCAGGCTGTATAAGCAGATCCCCCCTCCCTTCTCCTGGTCCAGTTGAGTTCTCTTTTGAAATTCAAATGGGACCCTGATGACTGAGTACACCACACCGAAGTGATTTTTCAAGCCTCTTCTAGACCACCCCCTCCTCCCAGGGGACCCTAAATAGGTTCTTGAAATCTTATTAAGTACTTCCCACTGCCTGACTCCCTTAGGGGAATTGAAATTCTGAAAGTCCTCAGCGCGGAACTATTAAATTGGCTGACTCTGCCCTCTCTCAGGCCAAGCCTCTGTATCGCAGGGCAGTTAGGTAAATCAGGCTGCCTCAGCAGATTCGCCTCTCCCCTCAGCCTGGTGCCTCTTCAAGCCAGCTGGTGTGCTCCACAACTGGGGCGGGGGAGGATCGTTGGTGTGGGGTGTCAGGGATGGGGGATGGATGGGAGGAAGTTCACCTGAGCATAAATATAAGGTATATAAAAATGTTCAAATGTTCATGGGGCATTGTCACAATGGGTGGATAATCACTCAATAAATGAGAGAACACTGAATTCTCATCCTGGAGAGCTCTGACACATTCTCTAAAGGAGCAGCAACAGTCCCCCAAGTGCAGGGGCAATGACTGGCAAAGAAGGATGATCCACTGATGGGCCCTTGATATTGATGACTAGCTTTATGAGTCTTTGCTCTTCAAATTGAAACTTAGCCTATTGTTATGGAATGCCTAAGTGTAGCCTCCTGAGAGCCTCCTTGTTGCTCAAATGTGGCCTCTCTCTAAGCCAAACTCAGCATATGAGTGCATTACCTTCCTCCCAGCATGGGACATGACTCCCGGGGATAAGCCTCCCTGGCACCGAGGGATTGCTACCAAGCACCAACTGGCAATGCGACTGGAAAAAGACCTTGAATAAAAGGGGGAAAAGGTAAAGACAAATGAGTTTATATAGCTAAGAGATTTCAAAATGAGTCAGGAGCTCATCCCAGAGGTAACGCTTACGCACATCTCAGTAGGATCTCATAGAATTCCAAAGTGGATATCACCCCAAACAGTGGGGCTCCTGAGGGCTCTGGAGAGACACCCAGGTCCTATGTCAGGGCACATAGCTCCAGAGTTTGGCACCTTGCCAATGGGCCCTGCTTTGGAGTTTGTGCTCCTGAGAGTGACAGAGTTGGATTCAACTGTGTCTTCCCTGCACATGGCTCATCTGTCCCTTCTATTCGGACCTATACTTGGTGCTAGAGTTTGTAGGTGTACATCCAGAGACTTGAGTCTTTGGGTTGTTCGTGTGCCAGCTGGGCCCGGAACTTCGGTGGAGCAGCAGGTCCTACTATATGGCTCATTGGACTCACCCAGGATGACTGTCAGGGAGATGATGATGGATGATGGACATCCCAGGGAATGGAGAGTCTGCAGCTGCAGGCAGGATAGTCCCATCCATCTTTCCCATGGGATATGGGCCCCCTTTCAATTGGAGGTAGAGTGGACATCACCATCCCAGACTCCTCGGGATAGGGGGAGGAGCTATGGACTAGAGTGGACTTCCTTGTATTCTACTATAGACATATTGTGATTCAAGCAATGGAAGAAATTGCAGCATTGATGTGGAGCCAGTGGCCACTGGAGGCTCTGGGGGCTGGGAGAGGGAAAAGCAGTTTAGTACGGGGGCTTTTTCAGGACTTGGGAATTGTCCTGAGTGACGCTGCAACGATATAGGCCATTTTGTATCATCATACAGCATACAGCATGGGAGAGAGAGTGGTCTACAGTGTGAACTATGGTCCATGCTTAATGGCAAAGCCCCAGGATGTGTTTATCAATTCCAGTTAATATGCCACACTAATGAAGGATGTTTGTGTGGGAGGTGTGGGAGGTGGGGCGTATGGGAATCCTTGTATTTTTTGTGTAACGTTTATGTAATCTAAGTATCTTTAATATATATATATATATATATATATATATACACAAAATAAAAATAAAATAAAAATAAATTTTAAAAAAGAAAGTGGAAATAAAGAACAGATGGGGCAACCAGAAAATAAAATGCAAGACAATATACTTTAAAACTAACCATATCAATAATTATATTACAGGTAAATGATATAAACACCCCAATAAAAAGGCAGAAATTGTAAGGTTGGATACAAAAGCAAGCCCTCCTATTGCTACTTTGATGGTTAGGTTAATGTGTCAGCCAAGTTGACACATTAGCCTAACCATCACAGCTACCTACATAAAATTCACATTAAGTATAAAGACACAGATAGGTTAAGAGTAAAAATAATGGGAAAACATACACCATGCTAAGACTAATCAAAAGAGCTGGAAAGGCTATATTAACATCAAAGTAGACTTCAGAGAAAAGATTATTAGCAGGGATAAAGAAAGTAATTTTGTAATGATAAAGGGCTCAATCCATTAAGAGGACTTAATTGTCCTAATTGATTATGCACATAGCTTCAAAATAATGAAGGAAAAACTGATAGACAGATCCACAGCTATAGTCAAAAGTTTCAATACCCCTCTCTAAATAACTGATACAGCAAATAGACAGAAAATCAGTGAAGGTAAAGAAGGTTTGAATAACACAATCAATCAGCTTGACCTAATTGAAATGTATAGAATACTGCATCCAACAACAGTAGAATATACACTTTTCTTAAATGCACATGGAACATTCAACAAGTATTCCAAGCCATAACTCAAGTCTCAGTACATTTAAAAGGATTCAAGCCAAAGTTTATTCTCTGGTCACAGTAGAATTAGAGTAGAAACCAGTAACAGAAAGATCATTGAAAATCTCCATATATTTGGAAATTAAAACACACACACAAAGAAGAAATAAAAAAGGAAATTAGTGTGTATTTTTAACTGAATGAAAATGAGAGCAAAAATATAAAAATTTGTGAAAGGTGCTAAAGCATTACTGAGAGGAAAATTTATAGCTCTAGAAACCTATATTAGAAGAGAAAATGAGTTTCAAATTAATAAACTTCTAGTCAGACAGATTAGGAGAAAAAGAGAAAACATAAACTACCAATATTAGAAATAAGAAAGGTTACAGATTTTACAGATATCAAAAGCATAATGAGAGAATATTTTGAACTACATGCCAATAATTTTGACAACTTAGATGAAATGGATAAATTCTTTGAAAGACATAAATTCACAAACCTTATGCAAAATAAATAGATAACCTGACTATCTTAAATCTATTAAATAAATTTAACTTGTAGTTAGATACCTCCAAACAAAGAAAACTTCAGACCCAGATGACTTCACTGGTGACTTCTACAAAACATTTAAGGAAGAAATAATACCAATTGAACTCAAACTTTTCCAGAAAACTAAAGAGCAAGGAATACTTCCCAACTATTTTCTGAGGCCAGCATTACTCTGATATCAAAACCAGACAAAGACATTGGAAGAAAAGAAACTACAGGCCAATATCCCTTATTAACACAGACATAAAATTTCTTAATACAATTTTAGCAAATACAGACCAGCAAAATAATAAAAGGATAATATGTCATGACCAAGTAGGGTTTATCCCAGGAATTCAAGGATGGCTTACCCTTCAAAAATATGAATCAATGTAGTGTACCATATTAAGACACTGAAGAAGAAAAACCAGAGCAGATGTAGCTCAAGCAGTTGAGCACCCACCTCCCACATGGGAGGGCGCGGGTTCGGTTCCTGGTGCCTCCTAAAGAGAAAACAGACAATGAGCAGACAACAAGCAAAAACACCGAGTAAAAAAAAAAAAAATGAGCAAACAGACAAAGGAGCCATCAGTCGGGGAGGGAGTGAAAAGGAAAAAAAAAAAAGAAAGAAGAAAAACCATGTTGTCATCTGTATAAATGCAGAAAAATCATTTGAAAAAACTTAACATTCATTCCTGATAAAAAAACTTTCAGCATACTAGCCATGGAAGGGAACTTCTTCAACTTGATGAAGAGTATCTTTGAAAATCCTACAAACAATAAAACATTTAATAGTAAAAGACTAAATGCTTTCCCCTTAAGAGTAGAAACAAGACAAGCAGGTTTGTATTTACCACTTCTTTCTGAATTTACTGAAGGCTCTAGCCACTGTAATAAAGCAAGAAAAAAGAAATAGAAGGTCTCTAGATTGTAAAGAAAGAAATAAAACTGTCTTTTACTCACAGAAGACATGATTTTCTAAGTGGAAAATTATATAATATCTAACAAAATAAAGCTATTAGAACTAATAGGCAAGTTAGAAAGTTTGCATGTTACAAGACGAGTATACAAGCATCAATTGTCTTGGTAACTATGGTAGAATGAATCATGTACGCCAATAGAAGACATGTTCTTAATTTTAATCCACAATCCTGTGACTGTGAACCCATTTGTAAATAGGCCCCTTGAAGATCAATTAAGGTGCAGACTCATTTGTGAATAAGATCTTCTAAGATGCTATTTTGATGCAGCCAACTGAATCAGAATGGGTCTAATTCCATAGTACTGGAGGCCTTATAAAGAGAGGAAATTCAGATGCAGTCAGAGGAGCCAGAAGTCACAGAAGTCAGAAGTCAGAGAAAGCCTCTGGAGGAGACCAAGGACATTACCATGTTATGGAGGACTGCCACCACCGGAAAGCTACCAAACCCAGGAGAAAGAACAGACTAGCCAACACCTTGGTTGGGGACTTCTGGCCTCTAAAACAATGAACCAATAAATTCTTGTTATTTAAGCCAACCCACTGTGGTATTTGTCACAGCAGATTGGCAAACTAAGACAGTAATAAACAATCTGAAATTAAAATGAAATAGATACTATTTACAATAGTATCAAACATATGAAATGCTAGAAATAAATCTGACAAAAGATGTGCAAAACCTCTACAATGAAAACTAAAAAATCACTGTTGAAAGAAATTAAAGTAGCTTTAAATAAATGCAAAGATATATCATATTCATAATTTAAAAGACTCAATATTGTTAAGATATGAATTCTCCTCAAATTTACCCATAGATTCAATGCAAGCCTAACCAACATTCCAGCAAGTTTTCTGTTGTTGTAAAAATTGACAACAAATGAACTTAAAATTCTTATTGAAATCAAAGGACCTGGAACACACCAAACAATTTTGAAAAATAAGAACAAAGTTGGAGGATTAATGCTACCTGATTTCAAGACTTAATATAAAGTTAGAGTAATCAAGACAATGTGGCATAATGATAGGCAAATAAATCAAGAAAAAGAATAGAGTCTAGAAATAGGCCCACGCATATATGGACAATTGAATATAGACAAAGGTGAAATATAACTCAATGGAAAAACGATAGCTTTTTCAACAAATGACCCTGGAATGACTGGATATCCATATTCAAAAACTGAATTTCTATCCATACCATGCATCTCATAAAAATCAAAAATAGATTGGCAACATAAAGCTATAGAACTTCTAAAAAAAGTACAGGAGAAAGCATTTTCAACCTTAGGTTAGGCAAAGATTTCTTGGAAACAACACCAAAATCATGACCTATAAATGAACAAATTGATAAACTGAACTTTATTAAAACTAAAAAACTTCTGTTTTTCAAAGTATACTGTTAGGAGAATGAAGAGACAAGCAACAGGCTGGGAGGAATTATTTGTGTATCACATACCTGGGAGGAGACTTGTGCCCAGATAATATAAGAACTCTGAAAACAAAATAATAAGAAACCATACAACTCAATAAGAAAATGGACACAAATTTGAACAGATTCTTCACCAAGGAAGATACACAGATGACAAATAAGTATATGAAAATAAGCTCAACATTAGTAATCATTAGAGAAATGCAAATTAAAACCACAATTAGACAACCCTACTTACCTTTCAGAATGGCTAAAAAGAAAAAGACTGATTATACCAAGTATTGACAAGGATGGGAAGAACTGAAATTCCCTATGAGAATTTTGGAATGTAAAATGGTACAATAACTTTGGAAAGCAGTTTGGCAGTTTCTTAAAAGTTAAACATACACCTACCTATTAAAAGATAGAGACAGCCTATTCCTAGATATTTATCCAAAAGAATGAAAGCAGGTGCCCATACAAATGTACACAAACGTTCATAGCAATTATATTGTATTTGTTAAACTTGGAAACAACCAAAATGCCCATCATCAAGTAAACAGATAAACAAATTGTTGAACATCAATACAATGGAATGCTATTCAACAATTTAAAAACTTGAATACTAAAACATGAATAAATCTCAAAAATAACTATGCTGTGTGAAAAAAGTCAGGCAAAAAAGTGTATATATTGTATGATTCTATTTATATAAAATTCTAAGAAATGCTTACCTAAACTATAGTGACAATGTTTACTAGGAGAAGAATAAGGGATGAGAGAGAGAGATTACAAAGGACCCCAAAGAAACTTTGGGGTTTATTAATGTATTCACTATCTTGATTGTGATGATGGTTTTGCTGGTGTTTAAAAATGTCAGAATTTATCACATTGTATGCTTTAAAAATATGTGCAATTTATTATATATAAATTATATCTCAAAAAGTTGTTTAAAGGACTTTCACATCAATCTAAAAATTTTAAAGATGTCCTTCCAACTGGAAATTTAAAACAATCTTTATTTAAAAATTTGGGTTTTAATGAAAAGACAAACAGGAATTAGAGAATTCTGAAAAAATTATGATAATAAAACTCCCCAAAATCCCAGCTATGAGATATATTTTATTTAAAGCAATGATCAGAGGAAAATTCATGGCCCTAAACACATATCCTAAAAATGGAAGAATGAAATAACTGAATTAAATTTTCACCTCAAAAATCTAAAAAAAAAAAGGAAATCTCTTTCGAAAAAATGTACAAAAAAGGAAATAATAAACCTAAATACATAAGTAAATGAGATAGAGAATAGAAAATAAGTAAATCTAAATGATGAATAAAAATAGTTTATTATAGAAAAACTAACAGTATAGGCAAAAAAGTAGCTAATTTAATTCAGAAAAAAATAAGAAAACATAAATATATATAATAAGAATTGACAAAGAAGAAATAACCAATGATGTAAAGTAAATATATATGTATGATATATATATATATCATACTACATTCCGCATCGCTATACAAATAAACTAGGTTGAATGAAAGTTCACTGATTACACATTTTTGCATGGTTTGACATTTGGAATCATGTTAATATTTTACATATTCAAATAATAAAGTTGAATCAACATGAGAGGAAGGAAATTTACATCATTTATAAGTATCTCCCAATAAATTACTTAATTACAAAAGGAAAAAAAACTTTACAATGGAGAAATCTGGCTTAAAATATCTTGAAGAGATAAGTTATCAACAATGGGACAAAACAACATCATGTCTGTAATACACTGGCAAGGACAAAAGTCACTTAAGTAGTGTTTCTGCCAAAAATGCATTAACTGAATCTAATACACAGGCGATATTAGGCTGGCCCAAATATTATGCAATACAAAGGAAAAGTGAGTAAACTGTTCCAGATTAAAGAGACAGGACAACTAAACGTAAAGTGTGATGCTGGATTGAATCCTGGAATAGGAAACATAATAACTATAGAAGGATACAATTGGAACAATGGAGGAAAATAGACTATGATAATAGTATTGCATAGATGTTAACTTGCTATATTAATATCAGACAAAATGGACTGTAAGACAAAAATAGTTTTAAGACAAAAAAGGACACTGTGTAATGATTAAAAGGCCAACCCATCAGGAATATGTAATAATTATAAATATATATACACCTAAAAACAGAGCCCCAAAATATATGAAGCAAAACTGACAGAATTGAAGGGAGAAATAGACAATTCAACAGTAATAGACAGAATATTCCCATTCTCAATAATGGATTGAAACACCTAGACTGAAGATCAGCAAGGAAACTGAAGACTTGAACAACACTATAAACCAGGGGTTCTTTAACCAGGGGTCCATGAACCCCCAAGGGGTCCATGGAAAGATTCCCAGGGGTCCGTGAGCTTGAATTGGAAATTCAAAAAAATATTATTCTTGTGGGGATGCATTGGTGCAGGTGTGGTATATGTATTAAATAATACACAGTATAATGTGGACTTAGTAAGGGGTCTGAGATTTTCAGCTGACTGGCAAAGGGGTCCATGGAAGAAAAAAAGGTTAAGAATCTCTTCTATAAATCAACTAGACCCAAAAAACATAAACAGAACAGCAGAATATACATTCTTCCTAAGTGCCTATGATACATTCTTCAGAAGACACCTCATGTAAGGCCACAATACAAATCACAATAAATTTAAAATGACTGAAATCATACAACGTATATTCTTGGACTACAAGGAATGAAATTCAAAATCAATTAGAGAAGAAAATATGGAAAAGTCACAAATATGTGGAAATTAAGCAAAACCCTCTTAAACAACAAATTGATCAAAGAAGAACTAAAAAGAGAAGTTAAACAGTACTTTGATAGATGTGAGAGGAAAAAACACAAGATATATGATGTAGTGAAAGCAATGTTCAGGGGAAAATTCATAGCTGAAAATGCCTATAGTTTAAAAAAGAAAAATCTCAAATCAATAACCTAACCTTCCACTCTAAGAAGAGAAATAGAAGAGCAAACTAAACTAAACCCAAGGTAAGCAGAAGGATATAACTAATAAACAATAGAGTAGAGATCAATTAAATAGAGAAGAGAAAATCAACTGAGAGAATCAACAAAACTAAAGTTAGTTATTTGAAAAGATCAACAAAACTAACAAACCTTTAGCTAAACTTACTAAGGAAAAAAAAGAGAAGACTCAAATTACTAAAATCAGGAATGAAGTAGGAACATTACCACCAACCTTATAAAAATAAAAAGGATTTTAAGAGAATGGTATCAAGGACTGTATGTCTACAAATTAGATGAAAGGGACAAATTCCTAGAAACACACAAACTACCAAGACTAACTGCAGAAGAAATAGAAAACCTGAATAGACCTATAACAAGTAAAAAGATTGAATCAATAATCAAAAAATTTCCAGCAAAAAAACCTCAGGACCAGATGGCTAGATGGCTTCACAGGTGAATTCTACCAAATGTTTAAAGAATTAATACCGATCCTTCTTGAAGTCTTCAACAACAAGAACAACAACAACAAATAGAAGAGGAGAGAACCCTTCTCAACTCATTCTATGATGTCAGTATTATTCTGATACAAAAGCCAAACAAAGACATCACAAGAAAAGAAAACTACAGGTCAATATCCCTGATAAATATAGTTGTAAAAATCCTCAATAAAATTCTAGAAAACTAAATCCAGCATAATATTAAAAGGATTATACAGCATTACGAGGTGGGCTTTATCCTAGAAATAAAAGGGTGGTTTGAAAGGCAAAATTCAAAATTCAATCAATGTAATATACTATATTAATAGAATAAAGAAGAAAACCATGATCATATCACTTAATGCAGAAAACTGTTTGACAAAATCCAACACCCTTTCATTATAAAAACACTTAACAAACCAGGAATGGATGGGAACACCGTTAACCCAATAACGGGCATCTATGAAAAACCCACAGTTAATATCACACTTAACAGTCAGAGAATAAAATCTTAAGATCAGGAACAAGACAAAGATATCTGCTCTTGCCGTTTCTACTCACCATTGTACTGGAATTTCTAGCCAAGGCAATTAGGCAAGAAAAAGAAATTAAAGGCACCCAAATTGGAAAAGAAGTAAAACTATATCTATACACAAATGACATGATCATAAATGGAGAAAATCTTAAAGAATCTACAAAAACCTATTAGATTTAATAAACAAGTTCAGCAAAGTTGCAAGATATAATACCAACATGCAAAAATCAACTGTGTTTCTATAGACTAGCAATGAACAATCTGAAAATGAAATTAAGGAAACAATTCCATTTATGACATCAATAAAATAAAATAATTATGAATACATTTAACCAAAGAAGTGAAGGACTTGTATAAAACATAGCTGAAAGAAATTAAAGAAGATTTAAATAAATGGAAATACATCTCGTGTTCATGGATCAAAAGCTTTAATGTTGTTAGGATGGAAATACTCCCCAAACAGCTCTACAGACTTAATGCAATACCTATAAAGACCCCAACTACCATTTTTGCAGAAATGGACAAGCAGATCCTAAAAGTTTTCGGGAATTGCAAGTTACTCTGAATAGCCAAAACAATATTAAAGAAGAAAGCTGGAGGATGCACATTTCCCAATTTCAAAACTTACTACAAACTATAGTAATCAAAACAGTATGGTATTGGATTAAGGATAGACATATAAGATCAATGGAATAGAATTAAAAGTCAAGAACTAACCCATATATCTATGGTCAATTAATTTGTTGCCAAGGGTGCCAAGACCATTCAATGGGGAAAAGGATCATCTTTTCAACAAATGGTGCCGGGATAACTGAATATTAACACACAAAGGAATGAATTTGGACCCATACCTCAAACTATATTAAAAAAATAATTTTAAAAAATGGACCTAAATGTAAGAACTAACACGGTAACTTATAGAAGGAAACATAGGTGTAAATCTTCATGACCTTGCATATAGCAACCGTTTCTTAAATATAACACAAGACAAAACAGATAAATTGAACGTCATCTAAATGAAAAACTTTTGTATAGCAAAAGACATTATCAAGAGTGTGAAAAGACAACCTACATAATGGGAGAAAATATTTGCACATCATGTATCTCATAATGGTTTAATATCCAGCATATATAAGGAGCTCTTGCAACTCAACAACATAAAGACAGCTTAATAATAAATTTAAAAAAATGAGTGAAGGACTTGAATAGACATTTTTCCTAAGAAGATACATAAATAGCCAACAAGCATATGAAAAGATGTTCAACATTATTAGTCATTAGGGGAATGCAAATCAAAACCACAAGAAGATATTACTCTACACTCACTAGGATGACTAGAATCAGAAAGACTGAAAACAAGTTTTGGAGAAGATGTGGAGAGATTGGAATCTTCATACATTACTGGTGGGAATGTAAAATGGTGCAGCCATTGTGGAAAGCAGTTTGTCAGTCCTCAAAAAATTAAACATTATCATATGATCCAGCAATTCCACTCCTAGATATATATCCAAGAGAAGAAACAAAAACTTGTACATGAATGTTTACAGCAGCATTATTCATAGCAGCCAAAAGTAGAAAAAATCCAAATGTCCATCAGTAAATGAATGTATAAACAAAATATGGCATAGACACACAATTAGGATATTATTCAACCATAAAAAGCAATAGAGTACTGATATATGCCACCACACGGATGAATCCTGAAAACATTATGCTAAGTGAAATGAGCTAGGCACAAAAGGCCAAATATTATATTATTCAGAAATGTCCAGAATAGTCAAATCCTTAGAGAAAGGAAGCAGATTAGAGGTTGCCAGGGGCTGGGGAAGAGGGTATTGGGAGTGACTGCTTAATGGGTGTGGGGTTTCCTTTTGGGGTGATGAAATTCTTCTGTAATTAGGGGTGATGGTCGCACAACAATGTGAATGTATTAAAAACTACTTAATTATAAACTTTAAAATGGTTAAAATGGTGCATCTTATGTCAATTAAAAAAAAGGGGGATATGGGTGGCTTAGATATGATGATGCATTTGAACTTTTCAGGACAATAAATATTAACGCTGACTGGCCATTAAGACATCCTCCTCTTCTCACTGGTCAGGGGCACCCTTCACCTGCCCCAGCAATCCTCTCCCATTGGCTGCACCCTCGGGTGAAAACTGGCATCTCCAGGCACTGCAGCAGGGACAGGAAAGAAGGGAGCGGGCGCAGACCCTCCTTGAGGCGCCGCCGTCTCTGAGCTGGATGAGTCCCTTCAAACCTTTCTTAGTGAGAGGTCTTTGGTTATGGGAAAAGGAACGTGAGACCTCTGGATTGCAGCCACCCCTAACTCTTGTATGGCCTCCGGTCTTCTGGAACTTGCTTTTCTCTAGGGTAAAATGGGAGTGAGGATCCCTGGAATGGAACCTAAGATCCCGTGATTCAATTGCCTGGTAAATACAAAGTGGGAGGCACTGCCCGCACAGCCTGCACTCAGACCTCTTCCCTTCAGAGGCCAGGCCATGGAAGGCCTGGGGCTCACACGCCAATCTGTGTAACCCTAGGCCCATTCCGCACCCCACAGCTTCCCCCACAGGCAGGACTTAATCAGCCCAAGACGTTTTCCAGAAGCTCCTGCTCTAAACACTCTGCCCTCCAGCGTCAAACCCCTCACCCGCCTCCTGCCAGGAAGGCTTGTCTCAGCCCTTTCAGAGGCTGTGGAACTTTCTGGAACATCAGGGCAGTGGCTCTCTGCGCAGCCTCGGAAGGCAGAAGGAGGAGTGGGATCTCTGATTGGAGGAAGCCTGTGGGGAGGGCAGGGAGATGGGCGGGGCCAACAGCAAGAAGAGCACTTGGCGGTTATTTGGGAGAACCTGTTTTCTCGGACATGGCTCTAATTGGTAAATGCGGTTATGGGGACTGCCATCAGGATGATAAGCACTGCAAATAAGGCTGCAGCAAAACTCCGGAGGCTGGGGTTGTGGGCAGCTGGGGCGCCCTTGCTCTTCTCCCGGATGGTTGCGGGAGTTGAGGCAGGAGGGTCCCCCATGGCCATTGTCCTGACCCCTCCTTGAGGTGTGGAGCGCGGGTCCTCCCCACCTAAATAGGGGATGGGCAGTTTGCAGGAGCCACCCCAAGCCCCTCCTGAGCACCCTCGGGCCTCACCCCTCGCGTTTCTCCCATTACCTTTTAAGTTTTTCTCTCGTGGGAGGAGTCCATTCTCCTATTTCAGCGCCGTGAAAAGGGCTGGGACTCTGAGGACAAAACGTGCCTGGCGAAGCCGCCCTTCCCAGCCCATTTCCGAAGGCTCCAGGGTCTTTGCCTCTTGCCTGCCTCTTACAGGCCTGATTCTCCTTGAGTTTGCGGGTATTTTCTTCCTTGTCTCACGGCTTTCTTCTGAGTCCCATTTCTCATCTCCCTTCCCACCTTGTTCATTGTATGGTGATGTGGTTGGTGAGGATTGGGGTTTGGGGGTGGGTGGGACTCCAGGCCTGGAGTCAGGAGACCTGACTTTTAAATCCTGTGTCTTACATCTAACCTCTGAGTAATCGTGGCAGATAGACCTAACCCTTTTGAGCATCAGTCTTCTCACCTGAAAAAATGAGCAAAAATATAATGCCTAATTCAGAATTCCTGTGAGAAGGAGTGTGATTATGTGAATGTCTTGAAAACAGATGTGCTACAAATGACTTTTTGTTAAGTGTGCGGGCTTTCCCTGCTGCTGCTTTTCTTGGTATCAAGTTTTTTATTTCTTTTTTTTCTTTCACAGGAATGGTGACTGCCTGTGATTATCAGTCAAGCTATAACGAAGAGCAAGGAGTCAGTCTACTTGTCCACAGTCCCATTTTCTAGGAAACGGGGAGCCACCCTTCAGGAGTTCCCATCCTGGTGGGACCCTGCCCACACTCCTTCCCAGCCTTTGCTGAGCTCTGGACACTGGAAAAGGATCTGCTGGTAGCACCTGGGACTTCTGTTCCCTTGCACCCTTTTTCCTCCTCAAAATATTCATTACTCTATCTTCAGGGAAAAGATTGAGCTTTTGGCACCAAGAGAAACACCCTCAAAGGTCAAAGTTCACAGGGTTCCTCAATAGAGATGGCTATGGGCTTTAAAATCAGTAAAGAGAAAATGTGTCCTTTCCTTCATCACTGCTCTTTGCTCTGTTTGTCCCAGAGCTCATCTCTGACCCCAAAGCTTTTCCACTTACCATCAACATGGAAACTTGGCTCTTCTCATGGGTATGTTCCCTTCTTTTGTGCATCATCTTGTTCTCAAAACTGCCCTTCTATGAAAAAGGTCTGTGGGCTCAAGGGGCCTGATCAGTCACCCAGACCCCAATAGAGCCCCTTATAATCTCAGGATGGAGTGGAAAAGTTTCTCTAATAAAGGGCTTTATGTCATTCTTTTCTGCTTCCACTTGTGATTGGTGTGGTGATTTCAGAAAAATCTGGGTTCTATTTTTCCTTGCCACCCAGGCCAGGTAGACTGTGTGCTAGAGGAAGACAGGCAGAGAGGGGAGGGTGAGAGCGCTGTTGGAGGGTTGCCCCAGAGCCTCCCACCTGCTGCTTTGAATAATGCCTCTCACTAGCTCGGGCAGGGACTCCCAGCCCACACTCTGACACCAGTTGGTTTACTAGACATCTGATAGTTTTTTTCAGAGTTTTGTCATTGTAAGAGGGCAAAACCTAAATGAATAAATTTGTCCACCAGTATGTCAGGTCATTTTGAAGGATGTCGGTGGAAATAGTCATATTGAGGTCCTGGAATTTCATTAGTTATTTTATAACTTTCTTCTGGTCCTTGAATAAAGGTAAATAGGAGACTTATTAGGAAATGCGTTACTGGTGGAAGAGGGTGGTTGCTGTCAGAGTGTGAATACAAGAATACTGGTATCCTGTCGTTGACCTATGCTATGCAGAGGGTGGGAACTTTCCAGTATCTTGCAGCTGGTAGTGAAGAGGCATAGCAGAACCCAAAGCAGAATCCACTTAGTGGGGCCTCAGAGGTTGCCCAGAGCCTCTGCCCTCTCTCCCCTTCTTGCCTTCCCCCTGTGCCGTGGAGACCAGATCTGATTTGCTGAGAGAACAATGAACATGCCTAAGACTTCCCAGCCGGAGCACTGGCTGTCTACTTGTTTTTCTACCCCATAATGACCACAGAAGATTCTGGGAGTTGTCTTCTCTACTGTCTCTGTGATCTTCAAGGAGGTAGGAATGGTGGAGTCTAACACAAACCTTGAGCTACAGGAGCACAGGGCACAAGAATACTCTTTTAAATGCGTTCTCTTCCTTGGGGGAATTGAGCATTAAAACTGTGTATCATTTGTAATCAGAATGATAACCACTTGACAAAGATATTGATGAGAGGCAGGGGTGGGGGTGGTATCTGGAGACCTCTGATCTTCCCCAGCCCTGAGACTCGATGATTCTAATACGTATATAATCATTGATGTCCTGGAGTTTACAACAGTGTTGTCATTGATCCCTTTCATTAATCATCATGAGTCTGTGACTTCTCACATCCTATGGGTTTTATGTGTAGCTGTGTAGAGCTTTGTAATTTACAAACACAGAAATCCTTTGAGGTAGATAACTACCATGGCCATTTTACAGATGAAGATCCCTAAGCCAGGAAAAATACTCTCAGCCCTCTTGAAGGAGAGGGTATGCAGTCCCCTTGCCTTGGTTGGGGAGGGAGCTACTTTCTAAGGGCCTGCTTCATAATCCCTCCCCTACTTCCAACCCCCACATTTAACAACAACAAAGGTGACCCAGGAAGTACTTAGTTCCCAGTTTACCAGGACACATTTTCAGGACTTTTTTTTTTTTTTTAGGCACCGGGGGCCAGGGATTCAACCTGTGACCTCATGTGGGAAGCTGGAGCTCAACCACCGAGCCACATTGGCTTTCCTGAGTTGGGTTTTCCATTTGATTTCCTTGTTTGTTTTTTTAAGGAGGCACCAGGAACTGAACCCAGGAAGTGTGGGATGTAGGCACTCAACCACCTGAGCCACATCTGCTCCCAGGACCTCTTATTTCTCACCATATGAGGCACTGGGACAGGCACAGAGAAGTGACTAAATATTTGCTCAATGTGTCTTTCCATATCCTCTGCTTTTTCATGTTAGGCTCACTCTTTTAACCCTCATTCCTCACATGCTATGGTTCCTTCCAGAAAAATTCACTGAAATTCTACTATCTTTTGCTGTTCCTGAGGTAACGTCAGGACAACTCCAGTTATTAAGTAATTATCCAGCTCTTCCCATCATTGGATGCATCCCTTAACATAGAGGCTTACTACATTATTGGGAAATTAAAATGAGTTCCCTCTTCCCTGCGTGGACAGTCCTTTGTATTCTGCTAAGAGTTTTCCTACTCATAGTGCCTCACAACCAAAAGGGGAAAGCGTTGAGAGTCCTGTGCTCATGACTCCTCCCCTTCCCTAGCTGGTGCCAGTTAAAGGCCAATCCAGACTCTAGGAAACTTTCTGAAAGACTCCATCCTTTAAGCAACAGTCCTCCTCCTAAGGAGTCTATATGGCAGATTAATGCACCCTGACATTCTGGAAGGGAAGATCTGGGTCTCATCACTCTAGCCATTCTCCAGCCATCCCCTCATGAGACCTGGAATAGATGAGTGGTGCTATGAATTGATGGGTGGGCCTGCACCATGAATCCTCCATTGTATGTGGAGAAGCCAGCCTTTCCTTCCTCTACAAAGCCTTGAAATATGGTAGATACAACCATGATTTTCCAATGTGCCTTTCTCCTTACGTGGGGTTGGGAATCTTTGCCTTGGAGAAGACAGGACAAACACCCTAATCCTGAGAATAACCAGGATCCTTGGGTGGGCCTTAATGGCCTCCTGGCTTCACCAGGTAGGGGGCCCACAAAGACAGTCCAGGTAAAGCCCTACCCCAATACTCTGCTCCTTCCCCCACCCCCACCCCCCAACTCTAGATATGTATTGTGGGTGAGCTGGACCCATATCCTAGACCTGGGCAGCTTGTGTCCTCCAGACCAGCCTCTTCTGATTCTGCCCATTCCCTTCTCAACTTGTTCTTAACTAGATCCCTGTCACGTCCCTTCTTTTCTGCTTAGCCCAACTGGGTGATGGTTTCTGACCCCAAGTCCCATCTGGACTGGCCATGGAGAGCTGAGAGATCCTCATGTCTGTGGTAAATCCCTGGAAGAGGTGCCTTTCTCAGCCCCATCTCCAGACTCTTCAGGGTCCATATCCTTTATTCACCTCTCCTAGGCCTGACTGTCCTTTCCCTGGTCTGGATACTTTCTTTCCTAGCTCTGGACTTCTGTCTCAGCTTTACTTCTTACCTTGTTTGCTGATGTGGTAGCCAGCTATGGCTGGAATAGCTAAATGTTAGAGTTGTGGTATGAATAGAACTCCAGTTCTGGGGTCAAAAGATATAAAGGTTGAGTCCCATAAGGTCTATAAGAACTTTGAAAAACTAAATAACTAGTTGTGAACCTCAGTTTGGAGAACCTATTAAAACGATGTACTGAGTTGAATACTGTCCCCCAGTATTCACATCTACCCGGAACCTCAGAATGTGATCTTTTTGAAAACAGGGTCTTTGCAGATGTAATTAGTTAAGTAAAGATAGGTTATACTGGATTAGGGTGGACCATAAATTCAATGACTAGTGTCCTTATAAGAAGAGGAGAGGACACACAGACACACAGGGAAGAAGGCCACATGACAATGGAGGTGGAGATTGGAGTGAGACAGCTACAAGCCAAGGAATGCCATGATTGCTGGGAGCCACCAGGAGCTAGGAAGGGGCAAAGAAGGATTCTTCCCTAGAACCTTCAGGGACCATGTCTCTGCCGACACCTTGATTTCAGGCATCTAGGCTCCAGAACTGTGAGGGAATGACTGTTTTTGTTCTTTTAAAGCACCCAGTTTGTGTTAATTTGTTATAGCAGCCCTAGGAAACTGAAATAAATAGAGAAAGCAGTAATGTGTGAATCTGAATTTTGGGGGAGGGACTGAAATGACAATCCATGTTAAGAGTTTTTGTTTTTTTTTTAGAGCAGTGAGATGCCATACTATCTTGCTGACTTTGCTACTGACTTCTCTATATTGAATACCTCCAGTTATGTTTCTTCCCTTTCAACAATGAGAGCCTGCCTTTCTACAGAAAGGCAGGATTGAGGACAAGAACACCATTTGACCACTCCTGGAATCAGGTGCTCTTGACCTAGCCCCCTCTACCCTGAGTTTGGGATAAAAAGTAAAGGTGGTACTTCTGCTCTGATATCCCCCTGTCTTATACAGATCCCCATTGTCCATACACCTGATGGAAGGGCCTAGGTCTGAGGAGCAGAGTCCCGAGAAAAGCCTCAGCCCCTGATTCCCTCACAGGTCAAGGCCAATCTCAAGCTGTTTGCATGATTCCTTGGAAGGTGTAATCTCACCTGGGCTCTTAAAGGCTGTAAAGAACAGGGAAGAATCAGGGCCCTTGGCTTGCTTGCTCTCGAGGTCCTTTTCCACCTCCTCCAGATTTCAGGGGTGGCCCACAGTCTTCTCCATTTACCTTCAATACGGAAGCCAGCCACTTCATGTGCCCGGGCCACCTTATCCCCAGCAGCATGTCCTGCTGCACCTCAGCTCTACCCTGAAGAAAAATCTGGCGTGTCAGCTCCACCCCTGGGGCACAAGGGCCATGCCCAGTCATGCTTATGCCAACAAACTCCCTCTGACCTCAAAATGGGGTGAAAAAGTTTCTCTGACATTCCTTCTCCTTTATGTTGAGAAGAACATGCTGGGAGCCAATTTTAATCCTCCTACTTCAAGGAAGGAGTATGGTCTTTGGGCTAGAGGGGATCTGGGCTGCTTGGGGTCATCCCATATACCTCTTGAGAAGTGCTCACTTACTTGTCTCAAGGGGGGAAAAATCTGTTAACCCAAAGGAATGAAGGAAAACCAGTGTGAGGGTTTTGTGGTGGTGTTTGGGTCGTTCCAGAGTCTTGTTATATTTTGGCTATTCTGCCAATCCTGGAACAAGGGTGACAGGTGAGCAAGGATGGCAAACTGATGGCTGAAGGGCTTATTGACCATCCTCACTAGATAATATGTGTGTGAATAGAAGAGTATTGATGTCTTCTGGTTGGCTTCATTGTACCCCAGGGCTGAAACCTGGAATTTTCCAGGTCTTCTTAGCTGCTACTGGGAATATGGATTTCAGAACATAAAGGAGCATTGGGGGCTGTGGGTGACCATTGTGCTCTCTGCCCCTTCCCAGACTCCTTTCTTCTCTCAGTGTCATGGAGACTGGGACTTATTTGGCAAGAAAACAGTGAACATCCCTGAGATTTTCCTAGCCAGGGTCCTGGCTCTGTACCTAGATTTCTAACCCTATTTTGACCACAGCAGGCTCTGGTAGCTGCTTTCTGTCTGAATTCTGGATTTCCAGTAAAGGCAGGAATTATAGATCCACAAGTCTCCACCAAGAATATGGAGCCATAACCATCAAGCCTTAGGCTGAATGGAACACAGGGAGCCACTTCTGCCTTGGATGAATTCTGAAATCCATCATGTACAATTTTGCCTGTAATAAAATTAATAACAGTTTTCATGGATATTGAACAGGGGATTCTAATACCAGTTGAGGGAGGCTGGAGTATATGACCTCAGAAATCTTTTGCCAAGTGTTAGCGTCTATGAGCCTGACATACCCAATATTATCATTAATATGCTATCATTTATAATAATGTTATCAATGATACATAATAATAATAGGGGTTATCACTCTGCCTTTTCCAATCTGCTGTGTAATCTATATAACTCCATAGTACTCCACAATTTACTGAAGCCGATACTTACCACTGATATTTTACCAAAAAGTAAACTGCGACTAGGAAATAGATCCCCAATCCAGTTCCTCCCACTAAACAGCCCCTCAACCCTAGGAACAACTGCACTTGCTTTGGGTCACTCACACCCCTCCAATTCTTGGCAGCCACCCCTTACCAGACCTGCTGTTCCCTCCCCACCACCACCACCTGTCCCACTTCAGAAGCTCCCAGGATGGCTAGAGTTGCCTCCTTCATTCCCTGCTTGTCCAGATACAGGTTTCCAGGCCTAAGTAGGCCCCTGTTTGATGCAAAACCAGTCAATTCCCCATCCCATGTCTTGATTTTCTCCTCTGTGAAATGAATCAAGACCCCTTTGGAATTTAAAATCCAGTGACTTCTTCCAGCCAAAGGTGCCACCTTGGGCTATGTGGCCCTTGGTCTAGCCTTCCCTCAGTCTCTCCCTGGAGAGTGGGTTCCCCAGAGGCATAGTTAATCTTGAAATGAGTGAAAACATACCCATTTTAGTAAACTCGGGGACCTGGAAACCAGCTTATGTCTCTATCCCTCCAGGAAACGTGTAAGGCCCCCCACACACACACACCTTTTTTTTTTTTTTTTAACTTCTCTCAAAAGCAGGCACAGCACCAGCCAGGGCAGGTCTGCAAATGCATGCTGAGTGAGCACAGCACTGATTTCTCCACCTCTCTCACTTTTTCTGTCTGGCTCAGTCTTCTAAGAGTCAAGGCTCACATATCAGAATTCAGATCTTTGACATGAAACCCAGAGCACTCTGTGTTTCTAATTGCCTCTGCAGCTCTGCAGGTAACTTCAGAGCAAATCCATTTACTGAGTGTTTACCCAACTCCACTGCTCACTAGCTCTGTGACCTTGGGCGAGTTACATACCTCCTTTCTACCTTAGCTTCCCCAATGAGGAGGAGGATAATTATAGTACCTACCTACTCCATCGTGTTGTGTTGATTAAATGAGATATTCTATATAAAGCTCTTAAAATGGTGCGTGGTACATAGGAAACTCTCAGTAGATGTCAGCTCCGGTTATCAATTTAATTTTGCAGTTCAGTATCCATTTGAAAAATGCCAACCTTGTGTGAACCTAATGAAAAGATAAGAAATCCCCCATAACTCAGTCTGGGTAGGTAAGGCAACCAGCCCATCCTTGGAGGGCAGTCAGAATTGTGTCCATAAGAGATCCCCAAAGGAATTGGTGGAATGAGCATGATAGGGTGCCCAAGAGGGAAATATTCAGGACTGATGGGTGAAATGGAGAGCTTAAACCCCTTCTTGATAATATGCCTTCTCAAAAGGTGAGCAAGACACCTGTCTGTTAGCAGGGCATGCAGAGTTGGGGATGTAGGAGACAGGTTTGGGGCTCTGAGGTTTTACTTCGTGTAAAAGTGGGAGCAGTGTAAGGGAGGTCAGCTAACAGAGGTAACCAGGGTTTGGAGAATAGGACATATCTTAGCTATAACATAGGGGAGTCAAGGGAAAGAAAATTCACCCATGCAAAGTATATAAATGCTAGTGTTGCTGCTGGGTGTGCCGGGGAGCACCAGCGAGCACATGTTACAGAGGAGGTGGCAAAAGAAGAGGGCGTGTGTTCCTCATCTCCTAACCAGATGGCAGCCTGGATGGGGATGTGGGAGGCTGGTCAGTGGGCTGACTGTGGACCAGATGGGTTTGGGGATCCCATTGGAGTGGGTGAAACTGCAGCTTAAGTCCCTCATTAGTAGCAACCAGAAGGTAACGGCAGGATCCATTGACATAGAAAGGAACCAAACAGTGAGGTTTCTCTCACTCCAGCTCCCAGAGAGCCTCCAGGGTAAGATGGTGGAGGAGAATGCTGGCTCTGATGGTCCAAGAGCACATTTGGCCGCTGGCTATAGGGTTCAAAGCATCAATTATCCCCACAAGAATGGGAAAATGACCAGGAAAGAGCCTGTAAACCTGGCCCATTTCCCCAGAATCAGTGAGCAGAAGAAAGTTGCCCAATGTTGTCCAAAAGGAGGACATAGGGCAAGAATATTGGCTCTGTCAGAAGATCCTAGATGGCTATGATGGAGGTCTAGGGATGCTTTGGAGGTAAGGCCAACCCTCCTCTTTGGCCTGTGAGGAAGCATGCCAATTTCCCTCTGCTAGAGGCTGCAGGGGAGGAAAACACATGCACCTTGGTGGACAAACTGGCCAGTACCTTAACTGGGATTATGGGAACTGAGGAACTAAGATCTTGGTTTTAAAACCCAAAAGCACAAATTGATATTTTTAAACTGTGAAAGGGGCAGTGTTCCTTTTAGATGTTGGGAGAGCAACCTGTGTGGGTTGGGTTCTATTAGACAAAGGTGGCAGCCTCAGGTATTAACCCCTGGGAAGCCTTCTTGTCACAACAAACTTTTCCCGCTGCCAAATGTATCACACGGACAGGCTGGGCTTTGGAATTCAGGTGTGATATTTAAAACTGCATGTTCAGATTTGGACTGCTGCCTGTCAGCAGTCTTCTTCTGAGTAAGTGTGTCTGTTTCTCCAGCAACAGTTTGCAGAACCCCCTAAAGACTGCAGGAACAGAGGAAGCACTATCCAGCTTGCTGAAGCCCTGAGCCCTTCACCACAGACACACTGAGAACAGAAGACAAAGAAGTACTCAATACCCACAGACTTTGGGATAAAAGCTACTTTCCATTTTGGAAGGGGGAAATCTGAGACAGTGACCTCTCTCTTACCTGGCTGACAGTTATAAAGAAAAGAAAAGAAAAGCATGCCTAAGGTCTTTTGGGATTTCAACACTGCAAAGATAGGAAACTGGAAAGCATCTCTTTTGAAGGGAACCTGAGGGATGTGTCATTATCAAGAACCTGGGGAAAGTTAAGAAAATTTAATCATCAGCTGGGCTCACAGTGTATCAGCTTTCTTCTGTAAATGATCAGAGCTGAAGGTTTCCTTCTATCAGGAAAGAGGGCCCGGGTTGGGCAAGTACCTATGCTGAGGGACAAGGATTTTGGAATAGGAAGAAGAAGGAAAGTGGGTTTGGTGACTGGAATGCGCTGGAGTGAGGCAGAAAGCCTTAAGAGGAAGAAGTTGCAGGCTCTCGGGGCAGAGAGGTTAGGAGAGAGATGGGGTCGAGATGTGCTGGCCGTGGAAGGTTCAGCAAGCAAGGGGCCTCCTAAAGGTCACAAAGCAGGGAGAAGGGGAGGGCGGTGTGAAGCCTGGGAGAATCTTGCAGGTCAGGGGAAGGAATGTGTTACATACAAGCCAAGAAGGATCCATGTAAGGTCAGAAGAAATGCTTAACCAAGGGGCCCTTGCCTGGAGTCAACACTGAGGATTCTACCAGACCTTGAGGGAAGTTCTAGCTTCCCATTAGGCTAGAAGTTTGAGTATTTTGGTGTAAAATACAATCTATAACGGGTTGAAGGGATGATAAAAGAATAGGGGAGGCAGTGAGACGTCACAGAATTAACTAAGGCAGTCAGACTTACTGTGCAACCTTTGGCTGGTTACTCAGCCGCTCTGGGTCTCAGGCCCTTCATTTGTAAAGTAGGCTTAGTATCTTCCTTGAGAGGCTGTAGTGAGGATTCAGTGAGAAATGCACTAAACCCAGTACCTGTAAAGTATACATAGGTGCTCAGAAAGGTGCTTGCAAAAGGTGTGCTGGCTAGTCCATCGTGGTATGTCTAGAGCCCCACTGTCCAATATGGTGGCCAGTGGTAGCCACAGGCAGCTCTCAACCCTTTAAAAGGTGGCTAGTTTGAGTTGAGATGGGACATAAGTATAAATACCAGATTTTGAAGACTTTGTTTAAAAAAAGAAGTGTAAAATGTCATTACTAATTTTTATAGTGAATACATGTTTGAAGTGATAATATTTTGATTATATTGGGTTAAATAAATTATATTTTAATTTCACCTGTTCTTCATACTTGTTTTAATGTGGCTACTAGAAAATTTTAAATCACAAGGTGGCTCACGTTTTATTTCTGTTGGACAGCGTTGATTTAGACATTAGAGAAGCTGCGTTCCAGAAGCCCATGTGTCTACCTTGGGTTTGGGTTTGGGTTTGTCCTCCCACAGTTTCTCAGTAAAAGACCCTTTTGAAAAATGTCAATCAGGGCTAAACCAAAATGGGTGGAAGATACCTGTGTGCCCTTAGTGGTTAGGTGTGGTGGTGGCCACAGTCCAGGAAAAAGTAGGTAGAGCTGGTATATCAGAGACTCGAGATGTCAAGGGGGTAGTCAGGGATAATCCCTTCTCAGCCTGGAGCTGCACTCCAGATTCTGCTACTGTTCCTTACTCTCTTATTCCAAAAGGCTTCCCCACCTGATGCATGAACGTGGCAGAAAGCAGGCTACTACCCAGCAATGACAAACACGGGTGCAAGAGAAAATGCCACATCAAAGCCATCTTCAGAAAACCAAACCCAGAGTTTCCAGAGAAATGAATAGCAGACACTCACAGACACGAGAAGGCTCTTGTTTTTTCCTCCCTCCCAAGAAGGATGATCGGTTGTTGTTTTTTAAACTGTACATTTTACTGTACATTTTTTTAGCAAAAGAGAAGATTGGCATTTATGTTCCGACCACAGGGATGTTGCTTTCCAAAACTCGAAGCCAGAAACATGACAAACACAAGAGCAAGTACATTTCTATGTCACGACAGAGCTCAGAGCCTCTGGCCAGAATCAAACGGTGAGTTGGCTCTCCCCCTTCCGCTGTCCACCACTTTGCCTCTGGGTGTCAGAACCCAAAGGCAAACAGAAAGGTGGTATTGGGGGCCACTTCCTCAATGGCTACATTTTGAAGGGATGAATGGGAAAGGTGCAGAGAGAAAAAGGAGAGGCAGGATAAAAGGGGAAGAAGGGAAAAGAGGGAGGGTGGGAGAGATTTCCTTTCAAGTTGCCCAATTCTGTTGGTGACACTATGACTAGGGAAGGCCTGGGAAATTAATTTATGGTCTCAATAAGAGCCTGGCCTGATCTGTTAATGATCTTGCCAGGACCAGAAGGGGCCGGAGGAGGTGCTGAGAGTCACAGGAAGTAAAAGAAGACTAGAGACAGGTGAGTGGAGGGAAGGTGAGGAGAGGGAAAAGGAGCAGGGAAGGGAGGCAGGAGGGTGAGGAAAGACAAAGGCAACAGATTTGGAGGTCCCTGGGCTGGAGCCAGATGGCAATCCTGCATAGAGAGTTCTGGTCCCTCCTTGTGTGATCCTATGGGGCTTGGGGGCCAGTGGCTCAGCTCCCCAGAGTTGAGCCTGTTAGAACTTTGCAGCCTGAAATGGGCTCACCTGTAGGCTCCGTTACCCACTGTGTGGTTGGCAATGGAAGACAGAGGGAGAAGAACAAGACAGAGGATAGAGGTCTATGGAGGACGTTTGAGAGAAGAAAGAATGAGTTAGGGAGACCAAAGGAGAGGTAGTGTATCAGCGGTGAGGAGAGACAGAGAAGAAAAGAGACCAGGAGAGACAGGGGTGCAGAGGGCAAATCACTAGGACCCATCTAAAACACTTTCTTCCTGGGCATATCTCCTCTGCCCCTTCTCTTACCACTGTCTGGGATCCCTGGATGGAAAGTAGCTCATGTGCCCCTCCCGTTCCCACCCAGTCTTTTCCACAGATGGGGATCCTCCTGCAGGGAACCAAGAGGAGGCATCCCCTGTGTCCCACCCTAAGCCACCTTCTTCAGGAAGGAACAAGGGACAGACTTTGGACACAGAACTTCCCTGACCAGGGTGAAGACAGGATAACAGATCCCAGGCCCTGTCCTCAGGAGGTTGGCAGCCTCAGCTCCTGCTCTGACTTGGTCACTGACTCATGTGTGACCTTGGGCAAGTCCCTCATGCTTCCTTTCAATGGGGGTAGAGAGGAAAGGTTAAGGATGAGATGATCACAAACACCTCCCCAAACTCCAAAACTATGATTCTAAAAAGGTTCGGATTCTGCCCTTCCAAGCCTTTAGAATTCTCTCCCCTGTGTCCACCAAGGAGCATAGGGTAGGGAATGCTCTACCATCTTGTGCCACTGGTACTGCTGAGCTGGAAACCGTAATATTTAGAATCATGAAAAGTTATTTGTCCTTGGCATTGGAAAGGAATTGGAAATCTTACACTATAACCCTGGTATTTTGCAAATTAGGAAACAGGTCCAAAGAGAGAAAAGGGTCTTGCCCAATATATTCAGCTGGTTACATGGTGATGGCTCTGAAGCCCAAACTTAAGAGTTTTGTACCAAAGGTCCAGTGCTCTTTCTGCCATGCTACACTGTTTTCCTTATGAGAAATCCTCTTGGCCCAGCACATACCCATGGAGACTTTCTAGGAAAAGAGGCAAACATCCCAAATCACCCGCAACAGTTAAGATACCTTATGTCCTGCAGGCTCTCACAGCCTTCTTCCATCCGCCACACATAAGAAGAGGGACACTGGGCATTATCCAATGTCCTTCTGCTTTAAGCTGAGGTGTGGAGTGTTATGTTTGAAAAGCAAGGGTAACTGAGCCAGGTATCAGGAGGGTTACTCATCCTTCCCAGGTGTGAGGTGGATGGGAATCACAAGGGGCCTGGGCAGGGGACTCCAAAATCTCCCCCAACTAGTATGGGACCAGAATCATTCCTTTCTCCTGTCAATCAGCAATAATCATCCACTACCAGGGCTGCTGGACATACACTTTCCTACATGAAGTAAACTCAATTATCTGTGTGAATCAAGAAGCAGAGTCTGGGAAATGGAAAAGAAAATAATTCAGAAATAAAACAACACTGGAACCACAAGCAATCCAAAGCCACTTGCTTATACGCTACATTTGTGATTAGAAAGGTGGGAGTTTTGCCTTTCTAAACACTCAGGGCTCAGTCCCACATTTTAGCAAGTCCGTTTTCCCTGAGCACACCCTGCTGGGTGGTGGGGGACGGGCCTGGAAGGGTGATGTGGTGGAGTGGGGCAGGGGGAGAAGAGGCTGTTGGCAGGGAGACGAAGCTGTCCCTGGATGTAAACATCACCATGGAAACTCCAAAAATACTTCCCAGTAACGATTCTTTCCCCTTTTTCCGCCCTGAAAGGGTAGGAGGGAGAGCACGCCCCTCCCCTAAGCCTACACTGTGCTCTCCATCACCCACTCAGAGCTTCCCAGAGTCCCCCGGGCCCCCACCAGGTCACTCTCCTCAAAAGGCAAGAGCATGCCATTAACAGAAAGGCTGCGCTTTGTCCAGATGTTGGAGACTCTCCGAGGGGGGCTGTAGCCACCTGAGGCGGACCCTCCTGCTGCCGTGGCTGCGAAGTCCCCCATGTCGAAGGAGTGGCTGCGTTTGGCCTTGCCCTCCAGGGGCAGTGGGAGTAGACTCCTGGCCCGGGCTGTGGGGAGGCCCAGCAGTGGCTCTCGGTCTGAGTGGTGGCCCCTGGCTGATGTCCCGGACTCACGTCCGGCTGGAGTCCTGGAGTCCAGCAGCTCCTCCTTTCTCTGGCTCTTAAGGTCCAGGGAGGCAAAAGCCCCCATCAGACGGTCGAGGTTGGGCTTGGGGCGGGTGACAGGGGGTGGGAGCCTCCAGGGGGCCCTCCCCAGCCCTGCTGCATCCCCGCTGCCCAGGGAGCTGGAGGAAGAGGAGTCACTGGCTCGGGCCAGGTTGGCACTGAACTCCACGAGCTCATTCCGCATCACCACCTTGGGTGGCCCCTGTGGGGGGGCCCCACTGGGCACGCCGCCCAGGGGTGGCGGCTGGGCCCCATTGGTCTGTGAGTACATGTTGCTAACGGCGGCGGCCGCCATCTTGCTGGGGACCTCGTGGTTGCAGACCTTGTAGCGCACCATGAGGATGACGATGAAGACCAGCAGCGTCGCCACGATGATGCCCCCAATGACCAGGATCATGGTGCCGCCCAGGATCTGGCTGTGCATAGACTGGCACTGCGGATAGTCGGCCTTGGTGAAGAATTGGGCACAGCCCACGATGTTGGTGGCCGTGAGTGTCGTGGCCGTGTCGTCCCACATGGCCAGCACGCACAGGTCGTAGCCAGTCCCTGACACCAGATTGTTGACCACGAAGGCCTTGTTGGAGGCTGGGATCATCCTGGGGTGGGGTGGGGGCATAGACACAGAGGGTGAGGAGGTGTGGGACGGGACAGGCAGGGTGATGGGGGCAGACAGAGAGAGAGAGATGGAGAGACAGAGTGACAGACAATAAGAAGGAGTCACAGAGAGGTGGAGGGGGAGAGAGAGATGGACAGACAGACACAGGTACCCAATGAGACACAGGGATAGAGCAAAAGAGAGTGACAGAGAGGTGAAGACACATGAAGGGGAGGGATGGAGAGACAGAGAGGAGGGTGGGGAGAGGGAGAGGAAGTGGTAGGCATAAGGCATAGAAAATCATGAAAGAGCCAGAAAGCAATGTGAGGAGGGAGAGCAGGTCAGAGAGCAGAGAGCGATGGTTGGGGTAAAAGGGAACGTGAGATTCAGGGATGGGAGTGGCAGAGAGAGATGCCGACAGAGAAAGATGCACCATAAATGGAGATCAGGTGAGGAAAAATGACAAAAGGATGTGGAAATAGAAAGGTAATGAATGAGTGGGAAGATAAAGGCAAGGAGAAATGGAAATAATTCAAAGTAGGGCCGAGGGCAGGCAATAAGAGGTGCAGGTCAAGAGAAGAAAAGGGAGAGACTCGAGCAGAGGCACAGGGAGAGGCAGAGGGAGAGACACAGAGAGGCAGAGAGGTTAAAGGCGTGAAGAAGCAGAAATTAAACAAAGAGACGTCCCCCCTCCCATCGTGTCTGCTGCAAATTCCCCTCAGGGGGCTGGGATGAGTGGGGTTCCAGTCAAGTGGAGCATGGTGCCCCTTCCAGCCTGCCCCTGAGGCACCATCCATCCCTTGCCATGTCCTCAGTGATTCACATGGATCATCAATTAGCATTCACCGAGCCCCTTCTCTGGACCAGGCACTGCTGAGTTAGAGGCCACGTCCTGCCCTGGGGACTCAATGCCATCCAACCTCCAAAGGGCTCCCTAATGACCTTCCTGCTGCAGGCTGGAGAGTGGGAAGGGGTGGCTGGTGCTGGGGCTAAGCAAAAGAGAACTGCTGGTATAGGGGAGGGGGGCATGTTGCTTGGAGGTAGAGGAGGCAGTGCAATTTTGAGGCGGAAGGGAATTCTGCATTCCAAGGGGTAGGGCCCATCCCTGATCCTGGTCGCAGACCAGGCTCATTCAAAGAAACCTGGGGAAAGTTTCTCTAGTGGGTCGAGGCCTTGGCTGGTTCCTCTGCCTTATGGGAGGGTCTGATGGGGGCAGCAATCACCTCACGCCAGGGCCTGTCCCCTGCAGCCCGGCCTCTCCCGCCCCTGACCTTCAGAAAACCTGGAAGCAAGTCCTGATCTCTAATGCCCTTGTAAGGTTTCTGCTTTCTGCTGTTTCCAGAGATGATGCCTGTGTCACCCCCATAAATGCTTCCGCAAAAATGCTCACTTAGGCCTCAAGGTACCAATCTCTCTCTACAGCATTCCTGGTAGCCCCCCTACTCCCAAAGAGCTCCCCATTCTGTTCCCTACTCCTCGAGAACAACAAAGCTCCATCAGCTCTGTCAACCCCTCAAACCCGGAGCCAGGCAGCTTAATTGAGATCTCAAATATGAAATACTGGAGCCTGAAAACATCCACCTGGGAACTCCGCACCAAGGATTGGAGCTGACAGGCAGATATTGATGTCCTGTCAGTGGGTAGCCCTAGAGGCTACCGCTGCCCAGCCCACCCTCCTGGCCCACTCTGCTGCTGGAGGAGACACACTGGAGGAAACTGAACCTCCAGGCCCCTTCTGCCCAGTGCTTGGTCACAGTGGGGAGGTGGGGGTGGATCCAGCTAGCCTGCAGGGAAATTCACAGCTGCAGTCTCATTTGGGTATCATGGCTATCCTGTGAGCGTGGACATCACTGCTCCTATTTCAGAGAAGGAATGGTGGAGACTCGGGCAGGTGGAGAGATTTGCCTGAGATGGCAGAGCCGGGACTGCTAGGAAGGGGCAGTTGGGACTTGAACACTAGCCTTCTGGGGCCACAGACTGGGCTTGTTCCGTACCAGGTGACAGTACTGCGGAGCTGGTCAGCTTCCCCCTTCCCCAGGGCAGTGCTCAGAGCCCTCAGTCACACCTTCCACCAGCAGGATCCCTGGCCTGCTGGGCCAGCCACCCGGGCAGGGTCCAAGGAGCCCCGTGTGCTGTGCGGGACATGAGAGTCCTCCAAGGCCTCCCATGAGTGGAGCCAATGATGTAACCTGAGAGGCAGGAGTGACGCACGCCTGGAACAGTGATGGTAGTAAGAGCAAGGACTTGGGTTAGCTGTGTGCCAGGCTGCGAGCCTGTCAACTCCTTCAGTCCTTCAGCAGCTCTGAGGTAACGAGGTAGGACAACAAAGCCATCCACTGATCCTCTGGCCTGGAATACCCCTTCATTTCTGACCCCATCCCGTCACTCAGGCTGGTAGCTTCTACCTTCTACCTTCTAAACTTCTCCCTCCCTTCCATCTCCATCATGCTTTAGCTTAGGCTTCCCCGTTTCTGAAGAATGCCACAGCCTCCAAACGGTCCTCTCAGCCTCTGGTTTTGCTCCTTTAAAAGGCCATTCTCAGCACCACCATCTCCAGAGAGCTCCACCTAGAACACAGCGCTGGCTTTCTTCGTGCCCACGGAAACACCTTTCAAGGGCTGGCGCTAACCCACAAGAGCCAGTCCAGGCTCCTGCGGGGCTCTCAAGTGCCCTCTTCATTGAGCCCCAGACCAGACCTTTCATCACATTCTTGTCATCCCACCCACATACCTTCTAAATCTGCCCACATTCTTAAAAACTTGCTTAGGGACAGTAAAACCTCAGAAACAGGGGCCCTTCAGGACCCTCAAGACTTTATTTATAAGGCACTAACCACAAAGAGGTGGATGGAATATAGGTAACCACAAGAGAAAGCACAATAACTGAGGGCTACGAGCAGCCGAGCTGTTAACGTCCCTAGGTCTGAGGGCACCAGGGTAGCCCAGGAAGGGGAGAGAATCATCTTGATCAATGCTACTCAGATGTGGTCCACAGATCAGTGCAGCCCATGAACTGTTTGTTCCTCATCTATGATGAGATGGTAGAGAAATTAGGCATTAAGAAAGTGTTATAGCAAATTGGCATTGGCTGTGACATCCAAGTGCGTGGTCATTTTATCTGATAATTTATTTTTATTATATTCTTGCAAAAGCATTGATCTTCAGTGGATTGGGGGGCAGGTGGGGGGAGGGAAGGAAACTGGTCATTCACCACGAATAGCTTTCAGCACTGGTCCAGAGCAGTATTTTTTACCCTAGGCACTGTTAACATTGCAGGTAGGATAATTCTTTGTTGTCGGGACTGTCCTTGCATTGTAGGGTGTTTAGCAGTATCCTTGGCTTCTACTCACTGGGTGCCATCAAATCCCACCTCCCACCCCTGCCCAAGTTAACCAAAAATGTCTCCACACATTGCCAAAATCTCTTAACTGCTCCCCTTGGCTGAACCCAACCAAAAGCCCAAGCTTTTGGGATCCACTGACTGGTCTTCCAGGGTACAGAGCAGGATGGGGGAGTCAGAGTGATTTGGAGACACAAAAGATGATATCTGGTATAATCATCAGGTCATAGCCCTCTGTGAAAGACATTCTGAATAAATTTCTTTCCATCAAATAAACTAGCGACATCTCTGTAAGCAGAAAGCACAAATTGGTATGTTAAGTTGCTTCAATGTGTTAAATTTAATTAAGCTCACATGCTCTAAAACACAATTTAAAACTGCAACCCCAAGCACTTACCCAGGAAAAACAAAACAAGCATAAGTGGCAGCTTCTGAGTTGTTTTTTTTTTTTTTTTGCCCCCTGTTAATATTCTTTTGTCATTTGGTCATTCAGTTTAACATAGCAAACAATCTATAGCTGATACCAAAGGTTTAAGAAGAAATCATAGGAGTACACCAGTTATTCCACTGTTTGCACTCAGAGCCATTTTCCACCTTTCTCCTGTGTGGCAGAGAACTACCCTTCCCAGACTCCTTTGCCCTCGGGCTTCCAGGTGAAGTTGGTCAATGGAGGTACTAGAGGAAGAGTGGAGAGCAGGGACTGGGGAGAAACCTGGTACCTCTTTCTCCATTTCTGCTTCAAGTGGTATCTCCCTGTCAGAAGCTTAGTATGATTCTAGCTCCCATAGGGCATACTCCTGCCAGAGAGCCTTGGATCTCCAGCCCTGCAGGGCAGGGTGGTGGTGGTGGTGAGTGGGTGGCAGTGGCTTCCTGCTGTTACTGATCTCTAGGATGATTCTCTGTCCCCTGACAGGCCTATAGTATATATATATATATTTTTTTTTTAATTTTTATTTAATTTTTTTTTTTTACTGAATCTTAGCTGATACAAGGAGATACCTTTACTTTGACAGGAATATTCAATTAAAGTAACTTTTCCTTGCACTTTGAGAAAAGATTGGCATTGCTTCATGTCAACAGCAGCATTTCTTGGCCTTACCTGGTAGAACCCCAGTTTTAGGAAGCACTTGCCACCCTTTCTGAATCACTCGTCAACTCCCCCCCACCCCCATCCCCCCAAAGCCACCCTGACCCCTTTGCTTACAATGTTTCCTCTTCTGGAAACCTCTTATCTCATTCTCCACCAGCTGACCTCACTCCACTATGGACTCAAATGTCATCTCTGACCCCACACGGAACTCTCCCTTCTCCCATAGCTCTCGTTCATTCCCTGTTTGAGTTCATCTCATGCAGTGATTATGTGCTTATTCACGTCTCCCTTGAGGACAGAAGCTGTGTCTCATTCATCTTTGTATCTCCACTGCCAGTCAGGATATCTGGCCTAGAGTCAATGCTGAGTAAATATTTACTCTATGATTGAGCAGTAAATGAAAGAGCACTTGGTTAAATGTTAAGGCCTAAACAAATGTAAGGAATTCTTATTTAAATGCAAGGGCTGGCTAAGGGTGAATTTTCAAACACTGTGGCTGATGTTGAGATCTTTCTGGAAAGGCATTGCTCTATATCCTTGAAGCTCACCTCAAGGACTTCCAAACACCTTCCGTGGCTATGAATATAGTTATGTGTTTGGGGCATGTGCGTGCAAGTGTGTAGGTGAGAGTATGAGCACGTGTGTGAAACAATGTGCGAAGGGTATGTCTGGGCATCTAAGAATTACTTGGGAGCTGGATGTTATGGGTGTTTATGAGCATGTTTGTGAGGCAGTAGAGTAATTGGAGTGCAGGAGTTTAAACATATATGGTATGAGGGATTCTTATTCTTGTTAGGTACTACTTTTCCCCTCCTATCACCCAGAAACCCCCACCCCCACTAAGAGGCCCCCACATGGCCCCTGACACCTCTGGGTGACTCTCTGTGTGACCTCTCCCAAAGGGTTTACCACCCATTAAATGCATTTGGGGCACTGGAATAGGAATGGGAGAGATTCTAAGGGTCTCTAAGGAGTAGGTAATTACTCTACCTTGGTCTCACAGCAAAGCCTATGAGCTGACTTCAAAAATCTGCTCTCTTCCTTTCCTGGGCTCATGCCTGGACTACATACCCCAGCCCCCTGTGCCATTAGGTGCATCCAAGTGGAAAGTTCTGGCAAATGGTGGAGCAGCGTGTGCCCCCTCTGGGCCAGGCCTTCTGAAGAGCTGCGTGCCATTTGCAACAGCGGTTGGCCTCCCATGACTGACAGACAAGGCGAGTGAGCCTGAGGAGCCTGTTGTGTGGGAGTGCATGTGAGGAGAGAGGGTGGAGGTGGGGGTGACAGAAAGTGTGTGGATATTTGTGTCAGAGGAAGAAACTAGTGCTGGTTTTTACACAAGAAGCAGAATCCTTGCTTTCCTGGAGTTGTCCACAGATGCCACCCCTTTTAACTACATTTCCTCCAGCCTCCATCTCCCCCTCAGCAACTCCAGCACCGCCACTTAGTAGGTACTCTCTGCTCCCCACCATCTGTGATGCACTGGTCCTAGCTGAATCCTAGCACTAATTTGGAGAGACGACGTCAGGCTGCCCCTACTCCACCTCCCTGGTCTGCATCTGCATTACTGGCTCCTCACAGAACCACCAGCCTGCCAACCTCTCTGGCCAGTCACGAGAGCTCAGACCACATGAAGGGCCTCATTAAACTGAGGTAAGCGGCCCTGGCTCCCCAGCCTCTCCCTCTTCCTGCAAGCCTCACAGGGCCCTGCTTCCTTCCCTGCACGCTCCCAGGAAGTAAAAGAGACATGGTTGGCTCTAGCTCGTACACAATTTAGTGAGTACCTACTACGTGCTTGGCACTTAACAGGATCTCTCTGAATCTGCATGTTAACTCTATGTATGAGGTAGGAATAATTAAGCCTACCTCACAGGTGAAGAAACAGTCTCAGTCAGCTACGTCACCTGCCCAAGTTGACACAGATGATAAGCGGATAAGCCAGTATTGGGAGCCAGGTCTATCCCGCCACTAAGCACGATTTTCTCTATACAGTATTCCCTTGAATTGAGTCGAGTCGAGTCAGATTTTAGGAGCAAGCAAATCTTAGAGTCAGGCCAACTGTGGAGCAATGAAAAATACCGAAACCCTTAAATATTACTTTACAATGACAACTAACATTTATTGACCACCTACTATGGTCCAGATACCTTTTGAATACTTTGCATGTATTAACTAATTCAATCCTCACAGCCACCCATGAAGGAGGTGCTATTATTACTCCCATTGTACGGATAAGGAAATTGAGGCTCAGATTAAATGATTTAGCCAAGGTCTCACAGACAGGATATTCGTGCCTGGCCAAGATTTAAACCCAGCACTATCACATTAACTCAATGCCCATGATAACCCTGGGAGGTTTTTTTCATAATTATGCTTCCTATTTCAGAGACATGGTTAACTGAATGCCCTGATGTCACATAGCTAATTAGGGGTGGAGATGGGATTCCAAAGAGTGATGAGGGCAGTCTCACTACTTCTGAATGCATAGTCATGGGAGGTCGGAAGGAAGTGAGGGAGCCATGTGGATATCTGTGGGCAGAGTTTCCAGGCAGAGGGAACTGTCAGTGCAAAGGCTCTGAGGCAGAAACAGAAAGCAGACCAGTGTGGCTAGAGTAGTGAGATGACAAGGCGGAGTGGTAGGCAATGAAGCCACCCAGGTGGTAGCCAGGAGCCAGTTCTGGAGGGCTTGCAAATGCATCCACTCTTGTGTTCCAACTCTGATGAATTGGTAGTGACTACTGATTGCTGGGCACCAGTGTTGAGAAGGATTCTGAGGCTGTGTTCAGTCTCAGTGGAATGGAGTACTATAGAGCTGGAAGAACCTGGGTCTCATACTTGCTGTTCTTGGTCTAGGAATCAGGGTGGTTACAGAGAATTACCAGAATTACCAGTTCAAGTTCTAGAATCCCCTTTTCTGGTGTCTGGTACCAAATGCTGGCCTTCTTTAAACACATGGCATTTACTAAGCAGAGGAAGGCCTGTGTATGGGACTGTTGCAGAGATGTTTGACTGAGAGGACTCCATAGATCAGAAGCCTCTTATCAACTTCTGGGCAGGAGCCGGGGCTAGGCTCAGTCCCTGCTCCAACCTTTGTGCCTCTTGGGACCATGGGCCCCATCCAGTGCTCTGAGACCTGCCTTGCTTCTTGCATCTCCTTGCCCCATCAGTGAGTAAATGTAGCCATGTTCCGCTAACCATGATGAGGTTCTCTGAGGCAGAGCACTCCAGCTGGTGCCTCAGTCCTCACATCCTCAGGTGTACCCAGACATCAATTCCCACAGCCCTGGGGAAGGAAGGCAGGGTTGGGGAGCAAAATCTCTGGTCCATTGGCCTCTGGGTGCCCACTCTTACTCTGGCCTCTTCTTCACAAGCAGCCAGAGGGATCCTGCTAAAAACCCAAGACAACTGCTGCCCTTCCTCTCTCTGCTCAACACCCTCCAGCGCCTCCCATCTCAGCACAGCCAAAGTCCTCACACGGCCCACAGGCCCACGTGATCTGCCCCTCACCTTTGGGAGCCCTCTCCTCCTACTCGTCCTCCCACTCTGCCCAGACAGCCGGCCTCCCTGCTGTCCCTCCAACCTGCCAAGCATGCTCTGCCTCAGGGCTTTTGCTCTGAACCCTTCCTCCATGTGCTCATGGGACTCTCTGCCTCTCCTCCTTCAAGTCTCTGCTCAAAAGCCACCTTCTCAAGGGGACCATCTCTGACCTCCCTATTTTATATGGCAGGCATCCCCGCCCTTCTCTACCCTGGCTCCCCAAGCCCCTTACTCTTCTCTGTTTTCTCCACTGCACTTTAATTGCCTGACAGACAATAGCATTTACTTATTTATTATGCTTACAAGTCATTGTCTACCTCTCCCTGTCCCCCGACTCTCCTGCAGGAGGACAAGGTCTTTGTTTTGTTCACTGATGTTTCCCCAGCACTTAGAACAATGCTTGGCACATAGTAGGCCCTCAGAAAACATTTGCTAGATGGGCAAATGTAGTGAATATTCTCTATCTACACAGTCCAATACAGTAGCTACATGTGGCTATTTAAATTTAAATGAATTAAAATGAAATAAAATTAAAAATTCAGTTGCTCAGTCACCCTAGCCACATTCCAAGTGCCCATCGTCACATGTGGCTTGTGGCTACCATATTGGATGCTGTGGAACATTTTTTCATTGTGGAAAGTTCTACCGGACAGTGCTGTTCTAGAGCATGGGAAGTAGCCTTATCCACGTACCCCAGCATGTCATATAAAAATGATAATTTTCCATGTGAGCCCTGACAGTCTAGGCAGGTGGCCAATCCATGGAATGTTGTCCAGCTCAGGGACAGCTCATGCCAAGGGAAGACTTGGTCTTGGAGGCTTTGATCCAGGCCTTTGAGCTCGGCGCATCCTCTAGTATTCTCTCTGTGACTCTGAAGAGCTCCATTCCTTCTCTTCGGTTCTGTTAGCTTCCCTCATCCCCTAGGACCTCTGGATTCAGTGGGCTCTCCCTGGGCTTCCCCCAGGCCTGGCTCAAGCTCATCTGCCCCCAGGAGTGTTCTGGCTCTTCTCCTCTCACACTCAGGCTGTGGGCTGCCTCCTTTCCAAGCCTCAGTCCCACTAGCAGAGCTGCCTGGCTTTCTCAATGGTCCTCAGACTGCACCAGCCCCTGGCCAAATTGAGTCTTTGGGTCTCTGTTTCTCTGTTTCTATATCCTTCTTCCTGGTTTTCTGCTTCTCATCTCCAAGGGAACTAGACATGTCTGATGCTCTAGGCTCTGTTAAAAAGAGAAGCTGAAGAAGCAGCAGAGCATAATGGTTACGAACACAGACTCTGCAACTTAGATTGTCCGAGTTCAAATCCTGATTCTGCCACTTACCAGCTGTGTGACCTGGGGCAAACAACTTAATTGCTCTGTGTCTTAGTTTCCTTGAAATATCCTATTTCTATAAAACAGGGCATTCGTGGTCTCTGCCTTGTAGGGTTGTTAGGAAGATCAAATGAAATATGATTCATAAAGAACTTAAGTCAGTATCTGCCAGATATGGAGGTCTGCCAACATGAAGGTTTGTTAAATAAGAGGATGGGTAATGACTAACCAAAAGAGATGTATGCCTGATGATGGAAATCCAGACCTCAGAGATGTGCAACCTTGTAACTGGGAGACTGGGACAGTGCCTGGGTCCTGTCTTGGCTGGCAGGGAGCCATCATGGCATGTACTCTCATGTGTTTTCCCCTGACAGGTGGCTCTGAAAGTCTTTTTTAGAAGACACATGATGACAGTTTTAGTTTAGCCCTGGCTGAGGGATTGCAAAGACTGCTGAAAATTAGGCCAAAGTGAGCTGAGCCCCAGAAGGCTGCCTCTGCACTCATGTCCCCAGAATAAGAGCATACCTGGTGACAGGTGGGGCTCACATCTGAGGACGCAATGACTTTGATCCCTGACTTGGGAAGTACAGCAAATCCAGCAAAGGTTTGGGAAAGCCGCCAGACAGCCCTGTGTTCAGTTGAGATAACAGTGTCAGGAGAAGCCCTGCTTCATGGAGAGGTTAGCACAAAGAGGTGCAGAGGCCTGGGTGCTGCTACTGTGGACCAGGGTTCAAACCCCGGTTCCATCACTTTCTAGCTGTGTGACCTTGGGCTAGTCGCTTTACCTCTCTGTTCTGATAGAACCTGCCACACATAGTTGCCATGAGGACTAACTGAGTCAATCCCTGGAAACTGAGCAGTGCCTGGTGCATACTGAGTGCTCAGTTCATGTTAGTTATCGTTATGGAGGCAGTCGTCCCATCCCAGTGAGGACAGAGAAATGAATCCAGGTGTTGAGGCGAGATGAGAAAACAGACAATATCAGCTAGCAAGACAGGTCCACAGCCCAGCTCGGGAGACTGGCTGTCCTGAGATCTGGCCATCTGTCCTGCCAGGCTGCTAGGGCCAGCCTACCCTCTGGCCCAGGCACTTCTCTTGCTGACTCAACAGGCTGACTGCTGTCTCTCTCTAACTTTCCCTCTACCTTCTCCATTCATAGACCAGAGAAACTCCAGGTGGAGAGGGGCCCCGGAAGTAGCCTGGCTCATCAGTCCCTCCATAACTGGCTGTCAGCAGTCTGCTCACCCACCTCCATGGGCCAGGGGCTCACTCCATGCCAAGGCTGCCCATTCCAGCTTTGGGTAACTCTGCGTGGTTGAGAATCTCTGCTCCAGCTTGGCTGTGGTCTGACTACTTCCTCCTACTGGCCCTACTTCAACCCCCTGGGGCCACCCAGAACAAGTCTGTTTCTGTCTTTTACACTTGTCAGTGCTTTCCAAATTGTGAGGCAGCTCTCTCATCCCACCTTGAGCTTTACCTCTCCAGAATTAACATTTCCATTGCTCTCCATTGCGATCTCCTCGTGACACTGTTTCTAGCTGGTATTCCTGCTGCTGCTCCCATCCGATCACATGCTGATTTGTCTTTGGCCCTTTTCTTAGGGGGCGTCTGAGCAGCAGAGAACAGTCAGACCCCTCCTTCCCCCATTCAGACACCACAGTTCTCGTGAGGTCCCCCAGAGTAAGTTTGACTTTCTGGAAGCTGCCTCCCCTCCATGGCTCACACTGAGCAGACTGTCAATGATAATACCCCGTGCTTTCCCCAGGGCTGCCATCAAGCCACATTGCCCCCATTCTGTTCTCCTCAGGCAGTGTTTCCATCCTTGCAGGCAGGGCTGACTCAGCCGGGCTCCCCAGCCTACAGAAGTTCTCTCTCTCTGTCCCTGTCTTTCCTTAGCCAACTCTCTATGAATAAAGGACCTTTCTGTTTTGAATTGTCCTGGTCTCCAGCCCTAAGGACTGGGTCGGTGTCTTAGAGGAAAGAGCATGGGCTTTAGAATCAGACAGAAATCTCTCTCTGAAGGCCGGCTCTGCCCCTTTCCAGCGGTGTGATTCTAGACCATTTCTTTCCTCTCTCCCGACCTCAGTTTCCTCACATGTGAAATGGAGATTGTAATAGCAAACTCACTGGGCGAATGTGAGGAATTAAGTGCACTAGAGAGCAACACTGGTGCCCCTTTCCCTCCCCTCCCCACGGCCATTTGGTGCAACGACCTCGATGACGATGATGATAGTTGTCATTTATCTTCTGGAGCAGCTGAGAAGAGCTTGTTCAATAACAATTCATCATTTACAGAAGAAATGCAGCAGGTGTCAGGCCAATTATACCTCATTGTAAACTCAGGAGCATGCAAAATGAAGCTTCCCCGCCAGCCATGTCCGAGCAACACTAGAACAACTGGCAGATGCCAAGTCAACTCCAGCTGACGATGAACTTGACAGAAGAATTCACTCCAGTTGGCAAATCCATGATTTTGTGGGGGCACCATCCAGGGGCAAATTCACCTGTGGCCTCAGCTTCCTCAAAAATGCTACCACAGAGCAATTTCTGCCAGATGGGCAGGGAGTGGAGAGGTTGTTGGAAATATACTAGTCACCTGAGCATGGCTGTTCAACATTTGATTGACAGCCACCACTTGCAGGGCCTTCTTGATTCTGTCGTTCATGGACATGGTTGGTCCTGTCAGATCTGGGCAGTAGGCAGCATTTGAGGATGGGATACGAGGTAGAGACAGTGGCCTCCTGGCCATCTGTTTGCCCTTCCACAAGTGTCCTGATGAAAAATAAAGTCACTCCAGAGAATTTGGCATGAATCAAATGCTTGGTAAGAGGCTGCTGAAGATAAAGCACAGAGGTTCACAGCTGTGCTGTGAAGTCAGCTAGGCTTGGGTTCAAATGTCGCTCTGTCACTGACTAGCCTTGTGATCTTGAACAGTTTATCTAACAGTCTATTAAATAGTAATACTAGTGCTTACTTCACAGGACTAGTGCCAGGATTAAATGAGGTAAAGGGTGTTAAATTCTTGGCACTGGTGCCTGGCAGTAAATGAGTGAACAGTAAACACTAGGTTTGGGGACAATCAATGGAGACCCCTGATAAAACAAATCAGGGTGAAATAGGTTCCTCCTGCCTCAAGTCCTCAGTCATTTCATGGATGGCTATTGGGGTCACCAGTTATAATCCCCTCCCTCTGTCAGATTAGAAGCTCCCTGGAGAAAAAATGGTGTCGACCCTCCGGGTTGAATGTGTGCTAATAGTGAAGAAAGCATGGGTGCCATCACGTGCTGTGTGTGATGTGAGGCAAGTCACTTCACATCTCTGAGCCTCACGCAGTTTTCTCATGCAAAACGGGGTTAATAATACTGATCATATTGTGTCCTTGTGAAAATTAAACATCCTAGTATTTGTTCTGTACTGGGCACAGTGTTTAGAATATGGTTTGTAATAAAAAGCAGCTACGATGACAGCAGAATTGGACAGCGAGGCACAGAGAGGGAAAGTGACTTGCTCAAGGTCACACAGCAAGTCCAGACAGAGCCGAGTTTAAAGTCTCATCCATCCCATCTGGGTCTGAGGGTGTTTGCTGGGTGGGGACAGCTCTGCCCACCCCTACCCTCTCTCCCACTGGGCTCCAGGGTTGGCACTGTGTCAGGGACAGGACATGGCCTCCTCACTGCCCTCCCGAGTTCTCACTCGAGAGGTCATCTTTTTCCCCACCTTTAATTAATCCCTTCCTGGCAAGCCTGCTTGTTAGAGACAGACTGTGTCTGGGGAGGATCAGCAGAATCGTGGCTGGGAGAAGTGCTGAGTGGGCTCCTCCTGACCAGTGGGTGGAAGGACCCGTCTCTCTGGGGCAGCAGCAGAATGTTCTGCAGGCTACACGTGGCCATGGGGTCCAACCTCCAGGCACGCAGCCCAGAGCAGCCCCTGAGGAAGTGCCCGTTCCTTGGTCACTCATTTGTGAATAGGTGCTAAGGGCCCCATAATAAAAGCAATACCTTGTAGTTGTGAATGCTTTACTACTTACACACTGCATTCAAGTAGATGCGCACCTTGTTTGGTTTCACTTTGAACACCATAGGATTATGGGGTTCAAAGCCATACTCCACAGCTTACCACTTGGATATCTTTTACTACATTACTTCACTTCTACGAGCTTCACTTTCCTTCTTTGTAAAAGCAGTTTGCACACCAAATTTACAAAGTCATGTGAAGATTAGAAATAGTATATACAAAGCACTGGCATACAATATATACTTAATACATTCTTATGTATATAGTGAATGCTTAACCTACTTATCTGTCATCTATCATCTCTTTATCCATCATCTATCTTTATCATCATCTACCACCATCTATCATCATCCAACTATCAAATCATTTATTTATAGAGAATACTAATACCATCCAACCAACCTATTTGCCAGTGGGACCCCTGCAGTGGTAGGAGATGAGCTACCTGGGAGCACTGGAAGTCTTAGGGGTTGGGGTCTCTGTGCTGAGTGGGAAGGCGAGCCTCACAATGGGATATCTTTATTAGCCAGGAGTTTTGAGATGGGGCTGACTTGGTCCAGGGGCGCACCTTCTTGGTTTTAATGAGAATAACCAAAAGTAGCAGTATTGTTATATTCCTCATTCCTCCTCAAGTGTGGGGGCTGCCAGCTCCTCTGCGGGCAGTAATCCATGAATGGATCCACTCAGTGCACTTCAAAATCCCTGGAAGATTGTCCCATGAGTCCTGGATCTTCATGTGAATAAATCACGTGTGGGTAAACCACAGACTCATGCCTGTGATTTCCTGGAGCCTTGCTGGCACTGCTCACTAGGGTGCACGGGTCTGGAGGCCCCTGGAACTGGCCGGCTCTCCTCCCTCTCCTGGTCCAGCTGGGGGGTCTGCCATGCTGGGCTGCAGGTGGGAGTAAGGCTGATGGAAGAGCCGCCCCTGCCTCTCACACACAGGTGGGACAGAGGGTGAAGCCTGACTGGGGAGTGGTGTGTGTGTGTCCAGTGGCTGGTGAGGGTGTGTGCATGAGTGGTGAGTGTGTGAGTGCACATCCCTGGACATGAGTAGAGATGAGAGGTGGGTGCCGGCTTCAGGTTGAGGGTACAAATGATGAGTGAGCATTTGAAGGCAGTCAAGCATCTGAGAAAATGTCCTCACAAGGGCCTCAGCATTCAGAGTGATCCTCCCCACTGTTCCCCAGCCGTGCTCCAGCCTCAGGGGCCCTGCTGTGGCTGTTCCTCTCCCTGGTACAGTCTTCCAGCAGACATCTGCTTGGGTCAGCTCTCACTTCCCAGTGAAGGCTGCCTTGGCCATCCTACTTAATGCTGCAATCTTCACACCACCCCACATACCCAACCCCCCTTCCCGCTCTAATTTTCATTTCCGCAGAGCTCTCATTGCCTCCTCACACCTACGTAATTACGCATTTATTGTGCTGGTTGCCTGCTTCCCCCCAGGAGGACAAGTGTCTCCAGTTATTTTGTTCAGGGATGTATCTCAAGCACCTAAAATTTGTGTATTTGCTGAATGAATGAACCTCGCTCCTTCTGGTGCCATCTGTCAGAACTCACTGAGGGATGTCCCCTGAAGCGCGCCTGTTCCCATAGGAGATGGGCGAGTGTGAGGGGCCTCCGTGCGTGTCATGTGACGGGTGCGGCAAAGGGATGAAGGGCTTTGGAATCCAACCAATCGGGGTTCAAATCTTGGCTCTACCCCTCACTAGCCTGAGTGACTGTAGGCAGACTGCCTAAACTCCCTGTGCCTCAGTTTCTCATTTGTCACATGGAGGCAATAATAGGAACTATCCCTGTCTTAGAGCTGTTGGGTGGATTATATGAAGGAATGACCATAGACTCCTGAGAGCAGCACCTGGCACTTAGTTCAATGAATGTTAGCTGTTATTATGACGCTCCTGTGCAGGTTGGAAGTGAGGAGGGAATGAACTGACCCGTGTGAAGGGTCTAGCACAGTGACCGCTGTAGGGGAGTGGAGGTGCTCAATAAATGCACCTGAAAGGAAGGAAATTCTCTGATTTCCCCCAGTCATGGAACCCGCATATTTGCTTCTCCTATGGGTTAGGAAGTTAGTTCCAGTAAATTTATTATGTCTTTTTTTTTAATCAAGGGAGGAAACAAGCAAACCGCAGCCCACTCTGCCCTGGGCAGCACAGAACCCAGGGCCTATATGTTGCTAACAGGATGTGACTGGCAAGTGAATTCTATTCTGGGTACAAGAGGACGTGGAGGGCTGGCCAGAATCGGATACCCAGACTCTTCTCCCAGCTCTGCAATCCCTAACTGGCCAGGGCAAGTAGTGTCCCTTTATTGGGTCTGTGTTCCTCACTGGTATGCTGAGGGGTTGGGAGTCAACCTTTCCTTAGGTCCTTTTCAGGCTCACTCATTTACCCAAGAAATATCCATGGAGCATCTATTATTAAATATGTGCCAGGGGAAGCGGCTGTGGCTCAATCAGTGGGGCTCCCGTTTACCATATGGGAGGCCCCGGGTTCGGTTCCTGGGGCCTCCTGGTGAGGGCAGGCCTGCCCGCACGGCGTGGTTAGCTGACCCAGCGAGCACAAGCAGCAAAGGGGGGATAAATGAATAAATAAATAAAATCTTAAAAAAATAAATAAATAAATAAATATGTGCCAGGCACTGGCTGAGGCCCTGGGGATATGGCAGGGACCACAGCAGTCTCCATCCCTGCCTTGTGGAGTTGACTCTGTAGTAGGGAGAGAACAGAAAACCATAAACATAGCTGGCAAATTCTTTAGGATGTTAGAAAGCAGAATGTGCTATGGAAAAAGTAAAAAGCAGAGCACTTACGAGGGAAGGAGAAAGTGTTAAGGGGTAGGGAGGGTAGGCTCAGCTTTAAATGGGGTGGTCTGGAAAGGTGACATTGGAGGGGAGGGAGATCTTACATTCTAGGGATCCATGGGTCTCAGGGGGTCTTAGGTCTGCTACGTTCCAGAAAGAGCACCATTTGGGGTACCCCGGAGTCTCCCAGGATGATTGCTGGCTTGCCCAGTGGGTGACAGGGCCAGAAGACAGATGTGCTAAGTTCCCCAGCATGGTGAGTGATTTACCACTGTCTTTATTCACACTCCAACATTTCAGGGCTCCAGCGGCTCTGAGGGAATAAATATGACCTTTTATTCTTCACTTTGCTTAAGACTCAAAGTCAACAGCCCAACTGTGATCTATAGGCTGCTCCTCAGCTGGATGTCCTGAGCCAGAGAGCCCTGTAGCTGTCAGAGCTTCACGGTGCTGTCCTCCAGCCCCGTATTCCCGCCTGCCCTCAGCCCTGGGCCTGGACCTTGCTCAGCCTGGGAGGCAGTGGCCACACTGGCTCTAGGGGATGATGGCTCATTGAGGACAGAGACAGAGCCATAAATCTTCTCCTGCTCCCCAAAGCACTTCCAGTCACTGGTGTTGCCCCGAGACTCCAGACGCAGAGCAGCTAGGGTTCAAATGGCAAGCAATAAATTAGAGTGCCCCTGGACATGGCCATCGGTTTTCCCAGCATGGGGAGGGGTGAAAGGCATGCAGCAGCCCACCTGCCTCAGGTGGAATCCTCCAGGCACTTTAGGCAGCAGAGGCTTCCTTTGCTTTCAAAGAAATGGTGGGGGTTCTGACCAGAAACCATCAGCTCTGCCTGGAAGTTCTTCCACTTGTCTAACTGAGACTCCCTCCTACTGTGTCCACCTGGTTTCTCTGGTTTACTTCTTACCTGGAGATGGTTGGAGACAGGTTGGTCTGATTGGCACTTTCCCTGTTTCCTCAAGGTGGTTCTGAGTGACAAGGGCTGTATGGTTCTGAATTTGTTAATAGAATTAGGGGGCTGAGAAGGGGACAGTCTATGAGGGTCACTGGCCTCTATTTTGAACACACCTCCTGTGACCCCAATACATGTGTTTCTACCATGTGTGTCCTGGGAGGAAGAAGAGTGGTTAAGAGCGCTTCAGTGCATGATGGTCCTGGGTTCGAATTGTGACTCTGCCACGTCCAAGCTAGGAGACACTGAGCAATTCACCCACTCTGTCTGATCCAGGAGGCTCCTAATCTATAAAGCAGGCTGCTGCTTTAACAGCTGCCTCCCTGGGTGGTCGTGAAGGTGCTTGGCACAGTGGGGAACATACAGCAAGCACTCAAATGCTACCTGCACGTTATTAAGGACTCAAGGTACAGACCTTAGAGCCATCCTGCCTGGGTTCAAATCCCAGCTGGGATACCTCGGGCAAGTTTCTTAACCTCTTTGTGCCTCAGTTTTCTCATCTGTAAAATCAAGGTAATAACGGTACCTTCTTCATAGGGATGTTGTAAGAATTAAATGAGCCGATAAATGGAAACCCCTTAGAATAGTACCTAATTCTAATTAGGTACTGGTGCCTGCTAATTTCTCAGAAAGTCTCACTTTCATTATTATCATCATTATTGGAAAAGAAACCTACCTGCATTTACTGGGCACTTTTGGCTTGGTTTCCATCAAGCTCTCTGTCCATGACAGATGCAAAGAAATGTCTCTCCAATGATGCAATTGCAGGCCCTCGGATCTTCTGTGAGGGAAGTATTTGGGGATGGGACCCTGCTCCCAGGTCCACTTTAGACAGAGAGGCAAGGCGAGAGTGGGGTTTGGGGTCTGCACCCGGGCACTCCTGCTCCTGGCCCACTCACTTCTGCTGCAGGACAGAAGCTTCTTTTCAGCCCCATCCTTCCTCCCAGCCCCTGCCGGAAAGGACTAGCACCAGGGAAGCCAACCTGGGAATTTTTAAAGTCTCCTTGTTCCACTCAGAACTTCTTCTGAATGACAATCAAAGCCAGCTTGAGGGGAGGAGAGCAAAGCAGACTTGGGAAGTAGCTCCTGGCTCTGGCTCTCACAAAATGGCATTTTGACAGGTTGGAAGAATGTCTCTCTGCTGTCAGTGCCAGCTGCTGCCGCTGCCACCATCTCAACTTCCAAGATTCTGTCTCCATGCCCAGTATCTCGGCAGCCTCCCGCCCTGTCCAGATGTCCCCTAGGAGATGAAATATCGGTCACCCGGCCCTTAACCTTGCACCCTGCAACTGCAGATCTAATACCATGGCCAGGCACCAGCAAAAGTGCACTCAAGAGCCACCAGAGAAAGTGATTTGTTAACAGAAACTCTGCAACACATGCCTTCTGAGCTCATTAAACAAGAACATAAATGTTTACTCCCTAGCAGAGTAAGGGGACGCAGGCAGAGAGGGGTGAGGGGAAGATGCTAACTGGTCTCATGCCTCCACTCCTGCCCCCAGGCGATCTACTCTACACCCAGCTGCCAGAATCTTCTTTCTAAATCATGTCCTGCCACTCTCCTGCTTTCAACCCTCCAATGGCTCACAAGATATTCAGGATCAAACTTAAGGCCTTGCCATGGCCTACAAGGCCCTCCGTGGTCTAGGCCCTGCCCACTCCCCTAACCTCATTCACTGCAACCCTTCCTTCCTTGCTGTTTCTCCAAAAAGTAAACCCCCAGTCACTGCTTTATTTTTCTTCCGAGTACACATTTTTTCATTTTTTGTCTGTCTCTCCCATAAGAATGTATGCTCCTTGAAGGCAAGTAATTTGTCTATCTTGTTCCAATCCTAGGATCTTAACCAGAGCCTGTCCCAAAGCAGATATCTGTTGATTGAATAAATAGTTGTTGAGTGAATGAGTGAAATCAATGTGCGGTTTATGACCAGATCATCAAGGTCCAAATCCAGAGCTTTCTCCACCACAGGTCACTCCTCTGCTTAGAGCTCAATCCTGACACCCCACTGCCAACAGGAGAAAGTCAGAAGTCAGGACAGAGCACTGGCTACAAGCTCCAGCTCTACCACCTCCAAGCTGTGGGAACTTTCACTTCCCCTGTGGCTCATATCCTCACCTGTAAATGACTATAAGGGATTACACCTTATAGTGTTAGTGTGAGGATCAAATAAAGGGGCACACTGAACATCTTTGGAACAGGACCTAGAATGTAGTAAGTGCTCAGTTAACATAGCTAACGTGAGTGACATCGCCGGCCACTCGCGGTCTGTTCTCTTCCCACCTCTCTGAACAAACCTCTTTTTATTCCCCTAGACCAGTAGTTCTCCAGATGTATTTCCCAGACCACCAGCATCAGTATCATTGGGAAAAGTTGTTAGAAATACAAACTCTAAGACCCCACTCCAGACCTACTGAATCAGAAACTCAAAGGGCAGGAACATGCAATTGCATGTTTAATAAGACTTCCAGGTGAGTCTGATGAACGCTCAACTTTGAGAACCATTTTCCTAGAGTTGGCCTTTGCGCTGGGTAAGCCAGGGGTGGTAGATTGGATCACCGGTCCTGTTTCTTCATTCCCATGACCTACAGTAATACGTCCACAGTCTTGTCGTGGTCCACAGTAGGTGCAGCATATTCTCTTCCCCTTGACTTTGGACTTTGGATTCATGTAACTTGCTTTGGCCAATGGGATTGAGCAGATGTAATGCCAGCAGAGGCCTGCAACTTGCTTCTGCAGTTTAGTTTGCCTTCCTGCACTTCTTCTATCACCATGAGAAGTATATACCCTGGATAGCCATGGCCCCTCTACCTGATATCCAGAATAAGACACACAGAGAAGCCCTAAACCAGACCTGGAGCCCACAGCCAAGCAAAGCCCAGTCCAGCCCAGCTGGGACAGCTGAACTCCAACCAGGCTACAGAGTCAGGAATAAAAAAAGCAAATATCACTGGTTGTAAGCCACCTAGATTTTGAGGTGGTTTTTATGCAGTATTATTATGGCAAAAGCCAATACACCAGGGTCCTCTCGGGTCCTCAACCAGGCCTGCTCATTCCTGCCTCTGCCTGTTTCTTCATTGCTTCCACCTGAAACAGCTGCACTCTCTCCTCTTCCTTCCAAATCCTACCTGTACTCCCAAGACACAGCTTATACTCCACCTGCTCCCCAGAACACAGCCCTCCAAGGCTCAGGCATGTGAATTCACTTTAGTTAAGTCATGAAAAGTCCAAGTGGATAAAGTTCAGCAAGCAGTTTATTAACATTGTAACCTCTTTGTTGGCTGATCTGTATCTGAAAAGCTCCTTAATTTAGTACCACCACTAAGTACCTAGTGGGAAGGTGAAATGTTTACTAGGTCTCTTTGATGTTGACTTTTCTGCCACTTGCTTTCTTTACTACACAATATAATCCCCATGTCTGGATCATGGCATCATCCTACAGCAACAGATCAAGTCCAGAGCCCATCTTCGGAGCCCACCCGGCTAACATAGCTTTCCTCTGTAAATAGTTAATGAGCTGGTTCATCCGTGTTGCACATCTCCGTGGCCCTGTTTGTACGCTGGGTTGGCACATCGCACTCTGTAGTTTTATGTGATTTTGTCCAATCACCTGATATCTGAGATTCTGAAGAGGACAGGCATTCATTTGACTTCACATCCCAAAACCTTCTGTCACCCGCACTCCCACCTGTCAGGCACCCACAGGCCAGACCATAGGCTTATTTGGCAAGAGCTAAGACATCTGTCTTTGCTTCTCTCTGTGTCCCATTGTCTCCAGGGATGATAAAAGAACACTCCCAGTGAGGCAGAAAGCAGCCCGCGTCGCCTTCCTTCCCAGGTTGGCCCCAGCTGCAAACTGGCTATTGAGTTCTGTGATTCCCTGGGCAGGTGCCAAACAACGTTCATGGCCATGATGCCTTTCTCCCATACAGCTATGTGATGGTTGTACTCCTCCCCAACATCCTTTTTTCCCCCTTCTACCTGCCCAGCAGAACCCCGATTTTATTAGGGAAGGAAATGTGCCTGGACAAACGGCTACCTTTCCCAGCCTCCTTTGCAGACTGGAGCAAATATAACGAGACACAAGCAGAAGTCATGGGTTGAGACTTCTGGGAGGCTCCTTAAAGGGGCTAAGTCATCTGAGAGGCTGGAGCCTGACTGAGTTTGGGTTCCCCCAAAGCAGATCCCGAGGTGGGCTCAGGAAGTGCTGATATAGGTGAAGAAAGCCAATATAGTGTGTCTCACTGAGCATGTTAACAGCAGGCAACTGGTGTTCAGTCCTACTGGGAATCTCTGGGAGATCACGTGAAGCATGCCTCAGAGTCGTCCTCCTTCTTCCCCAGCGTTAATCCTCCAACTCCCTCTGTCATAGGCTGAGGGCTGCTTGCGGGACCTCAGCTACCCTGCACTTCTGGCCTGCACTGCTGCAGGCTGGGCATGCCAGAGGCAGCCCCTGGTGGAGGGTCCCTGGCAGCAAGCCACCCGTGAGCCGTGCATCAAGGCCAGCTCCACTGCCCTCCAGAAGATGCCTCAGGCCTTGGTGTCCAAGCAGCCCCCAGACCAGCCCCTGACTACCTGTCTGGAATTCTTTTACATGACAGAAACAGCCCCCAAATTTGGTTAAGCCATTGTAGTCAGATCTCCGCTACTAGAAGCACTTTACACTTCACGAAGATGCTTTTCTTTCACACCTTCATCTCCTCTCAATTAGGTAGGCAGGAAGGTTATTATTTCCATTCTGCAGATGAGAAACCTGGAGTTCAAAGAAGGGAAGAGAGGGACCTGGAAAGACCAAAAGCGCACGCCTGGAGCCCTTGATTCCGACTGCCTTGTATTAACCACTCAAACTAGGTAAGAAAAATGAAGCCAGCAACTAAAATGCACATGGTACTTTTGTTTCCAAAGGGTTTTCACGCACTTTCTCTCTTTAGAGATAACCCCACAGAAGGGACTTTTATTCCAATGTTACAGAAGCAGCAAAGCCTCAGAGAGGTAAAATGATTTGCTGAAGGCCACACAGTTAGGGCATGGTAGAGCTGGGCTCAGAACCCAGGTCTCCTTGGCTTCTTTCCCCATCAGAAGTTCAGAGACCAAACCACAGCCAGCACTGCCCAAATCCTGACTTCACTGGGCATGGTGGCAGGATTCTGAAAGCACATAAGAATCATGGTGGTGAGAGGTATTAAAACACTGATGCCCAGGAGGGTGCCACCCCAGGCTGAGTCAGAATCTCATGGAGGGAAACTGTCCAAGGGATTGCAATGTGCAGCCAGGGTTGAGAAACACCAGTGTGGTGGGAAAACTGGGGCTTGGGACCAGAGCCCCTGGATTCTACTCCCCTCATTTCTCTCCACTACCGTCCAACCCGGGGCCATTGTGAGGCTGAAAGGAACGGGCTGTTGTGAACATGCCGGGGAAAATCTAATTGTCAGGTGTGTCTTTGGTGTAATTTTGATGCCTGCCACAATCAGCACGGTCCCCCAAGTTTCAGGCACTCATCCCAGCCCAACCCCTTTCCTCTGTCAACCTTCCTTGATGTTTTCCTGATATGAAATAAACTATACCCCACTCCCCACATCTATAAAATTCACAAGGGACTGGTTCTCTGATTCTCTATTATTAGAAGTGAAAAGAAAAAAAGCTGTATTTCAGACCAGAGGCACAGACCGGATAAACTCTATAATCCCTTTACCCCTTTTATTTCTATCTTCAGAGATGTCTCCAGCCAGAGATTTTTGAGCGTGAGGAGGAAATAACATGTGGAAAAATTAGTCGCCTCTGAACAGATGCCCTGAAGGATTCTGAATCTGAATGGTGTCACCTTCTTGTGCAGTGAGAGAGGCAGGATGAAAAGGTGGTGATTTAATTTGAGATACTCTTGGAAAGCAGCCCTGAAAAATGTCTCTCCTATGTAGAGCCTGCTGTGGGTTTTGAAATTCTACCCTTAGAGATTCACTTCTTTGGGGTCCTCAGAGCTCCCAAGTGAACTGCAAATATTTCTAGCATGAGTTATATCTTATGTCTTGATCTCTTAGCACCTCAACAGATCATTTTCCAGCTTCACAGTTCTCCTGGAGAAGGTTCTGAAGAATGGAGCTACAGGAGGCAGTCTGGGGAACAGGGCCATGAGGAGGGGGCCAAGAAGGGAAAGTGGTCAGGCTCCTAAAAACAACTACTGACATGTATCCAGTATTTCATAGGTGCCTCATTAGTGCAGTAGGTAGCGCTCAGTCTTATTGTTTACCATGAAGGATGCTCTTTCACATACATTGTCTCATTCCATCCTCATCACAATCCTGTGAAATATGCAGAAAGGAATCTCTATTCCCAGTTTACAGATGAGAAAAAAATGGAGATTGAGAGCAGTTAAGTGATTTGCCCATGGCGCCATGACTCATAAGGCTGCACAGGGCCACAAATCCAGATTATGGAAGAATCTGTGAGCTGCCCCCCACCCCCCATCTTCCTGGGAGTACAGGGTGCCTAGATGAAATTAAAACTACATTTCCCAGCCTTCCTCACAGACAGGCATGGCCAATGAGATGTAAGCAGAAGTTATTGGATAGAGCTTCTGAGAAAGCCCCCTTTGACCCTTTGCCCTTCTGAGTTTCAGCTTGCCTACTGCATAAAAGGGAGATATGCTAGTTAGAGTTCCAGCAGCCATCTGGGACCATGAGGCAAACTTAAGTTCAAAAACTGTGTGCTCAGGATGATGGAGCAGAAAAACAGAAGGAGCTGGTCCCTGATAGTCATGCTGCCCAGAAAACCAGACCTGAACGCTCTACCTCTGGACTTCTTTAACATGAGAGAAATATAAACCCTCAAGAGTTTTCTGTTCATTCTAATTGACATCCTGGACTTCTGTCTCAAGATTCACCTCTAGCAACTGTCACTTCACAATGGCTGCCCAGTGAGGCATAAAACTCAGAAATCCTTATCTTGCCTATATTTTCTGCTAGCTGACTGCAGGTGGCTGTTTTGAGTGGGAACTAAGGTTTTTGCTGGTACCCCTATTCCTCCTTTGCTCCAACATTGCTGAAACTTAGAAGTGTGGGCATAGAAACTAAAGCTGAAAGAGAAAATTCCAGCAAACTCCCAGCTGGTTACTCCCACCCCCAGTCTCCAGCCTTAATGGAACCCCCTCCCTTGGGGCATTATTGAGATGTGCCCCTTGGCACAGTACATGGCACAGTGGATAGAGCACTGGACTCAGAGACCATATTTCTTGTCTCTGCATGTGCAATCTTGAGAAATCTACCCAATTCGTTTAAAACTTGGTTTCACCATCTGTAAAATGGGCATCCTATTACTTGTCCTATCCATTCCCACTTGTGGATTTCAGATTTCAGTAATAAGGAAGCCTGGAAAATTTTTTTTAAAAAATAGACAATCCAGGGCAGTCTGGGACTGATTGTGGCTCTGACCAGTGAGTTGCCTGTCTGCTCCCTTCACCCCAGTTTTCCTCCTTTACCCTGTTTTCTCCCTCTGCCTGTGGGGGATCAACACACACCTTCATTAGAAGCTGGAATACCTAGGTGAGTGGCTGAGCCTAAGAACTGACCAACCTGCCCTTTCCCTTTGGGGAACACCTGCTTCTCCTGGCCTCTCCTCCTATCCCCACGAAGCCTAGGGCCATTAGTCAATTTTCCTCTCCCCTTTGGGGGAGATGGCTACATTACCGTGGCAAGGGGTGGGGACTGAAGATCCCCATTGGGGTTTCAGTTGATAAAACATTGATGGGGTGGAAATTGGCTGAAACTGCCCTTTTGTCCTTTCCCCAGATAGGAGGCCGAGTAGCACTAGAAGATGGCCCCCCCCCCCCCCCCTGAAAAACTCAGTGTCGTGGTGTAGCCTCCCAAGGGCAGGGGGTAGATATGATGGTCATGGAAGAATATGACATGAGGAGGGGTTCTGCAGATGGAACAGAGTGGGGATGGGGCACTGCTATCTTCCCCCACCCTCAGGGGCTCTCTCCTCATAACCCTTTCCTTTGCTTCCTTAGAGACGATGGCACCATAACAAGCCACACGGAGGCAAGGCTGCAACAGTCTAATTCCACACTGTGCTTTAGAAGCATGCTTGCTGTTCCCCTGGCCCTCCTGGGACTGTTCCAGCATCACTCCTGGTGACAGATGTTCCTGATGACTCTTGGACACTGGTGTTTGTGAACGTCACTTGGACTGATAGTGACATGCAGGGTGCTTACCTTCCCATGTCACACCAGGGATGAGGCTGGGCCCACTCCAGGGAAGGGGAGAGGGGCAGGGGAGGTCCCCCTTTCTTCTGACTTCCCTCTTCCCGTCCTTCCCCTTGCTTACTCCTCTCCCTCTGATACTGTCTCCCTGGATGCCAGCCCCTATCTGAGAGGTTCCTCCCTGGGGTTGAGAGGTGTAAGAATCAGCCTTTCCCGCTTGTGCCAGGCCCCACTATGGGCTGGCTGTGGCCAGAGCACTCCAGGGCCTGCCTGCAGAGCCTAACCATTAGGACTCAGGGAGGGCAGAGGCCTTGGGAGTTCAGCCAGAATCATTAGATAATTCAGGAGCTAGTGATCTGATAAGAGAGCAGGGCATTATTCCACAGCCAATTCGAATCCTTTCTCAGTTACCCATGATTTGGGATGGCCCATGCCTCTGCTCCCCCCTTCTGGTATGGAGACTAGAAACATGTTTTCAGACAGTGCTCACAGCTTCCCTGGGCTTCTGTGGGACCCAGGGGTGGGTCAGTGGTTAGCTGTCAGTGACCTGCACCCAGGTCTGGGGGGATTCTCTGAGCTTCTGCCATGGTCCCTGACTCTGACCTCAGGCCCTGGAGTTCGAACTCCTATAAGACAGGGCACTCTCACCCTGGGAGACAAGATGCCATAGTGGCCTCAACTGGGAAAGGCAGGTGGATTTAACAACGATGGTGGCCATATCAACTTGATTGTGGGAATATGGAAGTATTAAAAGTGGATCCGTGGACTTTCAGGCAATGTACCATTAGGTCAACGTTTCCACTTCTGCCTAACATCAGACTGCCCCCCAGGACCCCTGACATGGAGCCAGCCAGGCTCTGCTTGAGCCCTTCTGGTACGGGCAGCTCCCTGCTCTGTGACAGCTTTTACTCATTCTACTGTTGGGCAACTCTGATGCTCATTTCCATTCTGTTCAGTTGTCCAAATGTTGACGGAATAGCTCTTGTGGGCTAGGACTCGTTAGGGGCTGGGGGTAAAGAGATGAGTACACATGAATAGCACATGCCGGAAAGGGAGATAGATACGCAGCCAAATCATTTCACTACCAGATGGTAAGAGCAGTGAGAGAGGTATGTAAAGCTGCTGCTGTTGGAATTTTTTTCTCATAATGGGTCAGTGTCTACTCTTTGTGTGTGTGTTTGTGTGTTTCCCCTCTTCCACCTATAAATTCTTCAAAAAGGTTCAGAGAGCATCATTTTAAGTCCTCTCACCTCCAAGTTAACCTTCATCCATCTTACATGAGCTTCTAGAGTCCTGTTCTCATCAATTGACCTCTGGGTGCATTGTACTTTTAAGACTGGGCCATACTGGATTAAACATCTTACTCCTCTGCTCCCACCAACTCTAGTAACTCAGTAGAATCATAACCTCCCATGATCTGAGCTCTATACTTTTGTTAACACAACTGAATATCATGAATCTTTTAGCAGCTCCATCACTTTGTAACTACATTGTCCTTGAGAGCAACTAAAACTCTGAGCCTATGCCTCATAAAATTCCAGTCAAGGCAGGTTTTCCTCACTCTGAACTTATGCATATATTGTATTAAAATTCATCATATTGATTTCACTAAAGGGTACTATTTTTTCAATATCATTTACAATTGTGCACAGTCATCAATTATAGCGGCGAGTGTTCCTAGTTTTGTGGATATGCCGATTTTGCCAAGTGTGTCCTCTGTGTCTTTATCCATGTCAGTAAGAAAATGTATTGAGCAGTACAGACATGGCGGCATACGCTGGGGCACAAGCCAGCAGCTTTCTTGTATGTTCTCATCAATTTATTAATCAGCCTGGTTATCTGACCAGTTACAAGGCCACTTTATCAGTTCACATTCTTATACTTTATCCTCAAAGACAGCATGTAAAATGGGCATGTAAAAAGGGTAGACGTCCTGTAAAATTCCTAGGCATTCTCTATATGGTTGTGACTCATAGCCAGTGGAAACTCCAAGGATAATATTCAACTGTACCTGTCACCCCGGAAATGCTGGTCCACTTCTACAGTGATTGGAGGCGGCAGGGCTAGAGTAGAAAATCACTGTGGAAGGAGGTGTTATGGATTGAATTGTGTCTCCCTAAAAGACACTTTTAAGTCCTACCCCCCAGACCCAGATCAAATATGCTCATATTTGGATATAGGGTCTGTGAAGATGATATAAATTAAAATGAGACCAAACTGGATTCAATAGGTCCTAATCCAATGCCCTAGTGTCCTTGTAAGGAGAGGAAAATTCGACACAGATGGAGAGACTCAGGGGGAAATGCCATATGAAGACAAAAGGCCATGCATGTGGAGGCGGAGGCAGAGATGCAGCCACAAGACACGGAATGTCAAGGATTGCCGGCAAACTCCAGAAGCTAGAAGAGGCAAGGAAGGATTCTCCCCTACCAGCACCAGATGGAGCGTGGGCCCTTCCAATGCCTTGATTTCCAACTTCCAGGCTCCAGAACTTTGAGGTCAACACACTTCTGCTGCTTTAAGCCACCCAGTTTGTGGCACTTTGTTATAATGGCAGCCCCAGGAAACTAAGACAGGAGGGATGTCACTGACGAGTGTTGCCCTTGATGAGGAGACAGAGAAAACGATTGAGAATTACTGGTCCACGGTGTCTCCTCAAGATGTAGCTCAGTAATTGGACAGGATTTGCTCCTGGTGAACTCATGTTGGGTCCTGGCAATCAGCAGTCTTTTCCAAGGACTTGCAGCCATCTGCTGAGACATCCTTTCTCAGGTCACTGCTACAGGCTTGGAAATCTCATTTACACTTTCTTTTAGCCCCGGGATGGGATCCATCTGGGCCTGGGAACACAAACTTGGGTACAGCAGTGAGATGCACCTTGTCCTCCTGGCAAACATGCTGGATGCCCGGGTTCAAATGTTGACTCTGTTACGTACCCTCTGTGTAACCTTGGGCAAGTTTCTTATTTAAAGTGGAATAAAAGTAGTTCTCCTCCTGGGAATTTGTGAGAATCCCCAAGTTAGTACACAAAGCCCATAGCATAATGCCCACCTTAGTAAGCCCCTGATGCAGAGCTGTACTATTACTACTGCTGTCATTGTTGTTCTCATTGCTGGGGAAGATGGAGGCAAAATGGAAATTGCCAGGCTTTGCCTGCTGGCTCTTGTCTACCCTCATGGCAACCTTTTCCCCAGCCAGCAAACCTTTGTCATTTTTTCTTCTCACTCTGAACACGGATTACAAACACCCTTTTTGGGACGCGGATGTGGCTCAAGTCGCAGGGCGCCTGCCTACCACATAGGGCGTCTAAAAAGATGAGGAGACACAGAGAACACACACGAACAAAGAGCAGACGGCGAGTGCAAAACAACTCGGGGTGGGAGTGGGGATATAAATAAATAAATAAATCTTTTTAAAAAACACACCCTTCTGGCTGCCTTTATCAGTCCCTGTACGGTTTGTCCACCTCTTTAATATTCATCCTTGGATATGGACTCCCCCCCCCTTGTTTTGTACACGTACCCGTTAAAACCTGAGTGCATCAGAGAGCCCACTATGCAGCCTGCTGGTTTTTCCTCTTTCTTATGGGGACAATTCATTTTCTAAAAATCTACATTTCACTTCTTAGAGTTTCCTAGTTTTCTTAAGCAATATTCACTTCTAGGACATCAGACAACACAACCATAGCCTTTGAGTCTGGGCCCAGAAGCCTTAGAAGGCCTGGGTTCAGTCCCGGCCGTGCCTTTTTCTGGCTGCGTGACCTTAGGGGAGTTTTACAGAAAATTTCTTAGCCTTGGGTTTATATCACCTGGTGTGTACAGGAGGATGACATGAAATGCTGCCTGCAAAGCCCAGCGTTGAGACCAGCGTGGGGCATGTGGTAGCTTGTCATAATGCTGGCTAGCAATTGCTATTACTATTATTGTCTGGCTACACACTCATGTTTACCATTTTCTCTAAAGGTTTGAAAACCTGTCTTCTTAAAGATTGAGCAGTACATCTGAGCTTCCCCTCTGTTTCCTTCCCCGGGTGACATTGACAATAATGGCCTTGCTATTGCTCTCACTACTACTACCACTACTAAATTGAATTTCTTGAGCACTTATGTGCCCACACTATTTGGAAAGCTTTCCATACTTTATCTCTTCTAATCCTACCGACCACCCTAGAGAAGATACCATGTCACCTACAAATTTTAAATTCCAAGGTTTCTGTTTTACTTATACTCTATTTATAAAGTTAGTGTCTCCAGGTTCTCAACCACCAGATAAAAGCCATTTGAATTCCCATCTTGAGTGACTACAGGGACACAGTCCTGTCCCCTCCCGTGCCCCTTTCAGGATATCTGAGAGCCCTCCGGGGAGGGTGGCCCTTTGGCAACCTCACTGTGCTGCTGCCGGGATGCCAACATCTTCCTCCCCTCTCACAAACTGCATTTCCTTTCACTCTACTCCAGGCAAGCCTCCGAGCTGGTAGATTTTCACCTTTACACATTTTATCAAAGTCAAGACTACATAATAAATTCACAAGTGAATAAATATACTTATTTTCAAAAGGTCAACACTTTTGAAAATTTATCAAAGAAATGCAAATTAAAATAAGTTCCATTTTTCACCAATCAAGTCGGCAAAGATGAAAATAATATTATATTTAATATTGGCAAAAGCATGGACAAAATGGGCCCTGTCACCTCCCGTTGGTGAGAGGGTAAATAAATATTTATACATAATGTATAAATATTATAATTTACTCATTGAACCAGTAATTCAATGCCTAGGAAAATATACTAAGGAAATTACTGAAGTTGCACACATCTATTTATGTACAAAATTATCCATCACTGCATTGTTTTTAATACTGAAAAATGGAAAACAACCTAGATAGCCAACAATAGAGAACTGGTTAAATAAATTATGGTACAGTCAAATGAAAACTGTTGAATACCATGGGAACTAAGCAAGCTATAATAAGTGGGAAGAATTAAGGCGCAAAATGTATACTATATGTGATCATAAATGTCATTTTGATTTGAAATAAAACTGAAAGGCACTTTCCAACTGCCTCTGGAAAGCTTTGGATGATGGGGTGATGGGTAATTTTTATTTTCTTCTTTGCAAATTTCTCTATTTCTAATTTTTTTTTACAAAGACCACTTATTTTTATAATTAGAAAAGTATATATAAATGAATATACATTTAATTATATATGTATGTAATTATATACACGTGCATATATGCACACATATCTCTGTATATCAGTTAAGTTCCAATGCTGCTTTCTCTCCATCCTGAGAAATGTAACTGTTCTCCATTCAGGCCAAGCTCATGCCGGGTAAGGAAAGCTCTCCAGCTCCACTCCAGTGGCACCGGGTGGTCCATGGGCTGCACAGCCATTTCCACAGTACACCCCCCAGTGGTGCCGACTCCCTTCAGTGCTTGGATGCCTTCCTTCTGTGCTCCTCTCCTCCACCCCTCCTGGCCAAAAGCCTCATCATCTCAGAAAGTCAGGACTGATAGAAACCTCCACGGTGGTCCTGGGGATCTTGACCTCTCTTATGCCAAGGATGCTTTTTGGCTGTCAGGTGAAGTCTGCAGCATCCCTTCCCAGAATGATGGTTTTGAGAAAGAAGCTCTGCATTCAGTGAGTGGTAAGAGTCTAGGCAATGCCAGTCCTTATTGACAGGCAGTTCTCTTGCCCCCAAGCCCTCTACTACTCCAGGAGCTCCCTCCTCCCTCTACCATTTGGCAATTCCACTGCAGCTTTCCAGTCTTAACTCCCTTTCCACCAGGCCTAGGAAATGACCCTTGGCCCTCACAGCAACTTTACAAGGTGAACATCATTGTCTCCATTTCCAGTTGAGGAGATGGACGCCCAGAAAGGTCAGGACAGGTGGGCAGTGTGACAACACCCTCACCCCCACCCTCACCCCCCTGCTAAGGTACAGGGGGTCTCATGACCTGGTCTGGATAATCAGGGCTTGTCCAGGACTTCTGTGGGGCCAACTGGGATAGGGAAACTCCCCTCCTTCCTGGGCTGCTAAGAAGAGGCTGCCTGGGAGTGAAGACAGCCCACAGGAAAATGGAACTTAGGGATGGTAAGAAACTCCGAGACCAGGCCTTCCGTTCTGATCCCACTGTGCCTGCAAACCCCTGACTTTTTCATGACATGAGCCAACAAATCTCCACTCCCCTTTTCTTCCTCCCTCCCTCCTGCCCTTCTTTCTCTCTCTCTCTCTCCCTGTCCCGTTCTCTCTCCCTCTCCCTCAGTTACCTACAGCCAAATGTCCAAACTAAGTCAGGTCTGTATTATCCCCATTTTACAGATGAGGAAACCGAAATAGGCCAGGATTAAAAGACTAGCAAGTGGCAGAGCCATGATTTGCGTTCCTCTCTTTGCGACCTCAAAGCCTTCACCACTACTGCCTACAAGTCCACTGAAAAGCCAGAGCCAATCCTCCTTGGACGAGCCACGTCCTCCGGCCAGGAGGTCTACTCATCATCGTTCTGCAGGCCCTCCAGCCCTCAAAACAGATGTTCCGAGGCTCACGGCCACATAACCACCTACCACCACCACTTACTTGGGGGGCGTGGTGCCTCCAATACACATCCCTTCAGGCTGCCCCCGTGGGAGTTCTTTTCTCCTTAAGTGCTTGGTAGGTGTTCTTTCTCCCTCCTCTTACCTGCAGGAGGATCCTAGGGGACCCTATGGCACACTTTGTCCCAGGATCCCTACAGAACTTTCCAGAGGGGCATGGGTGGAAACACCTCAACAGCTCCCCATCACCTCCCCCTTGCCCAGCCAGATACCTCCCTGCTTCCACCATAGCTCCTGGCTCACCTGTAAATCAGTACCTCATCATCGGAGCAGTTGTATTGCAGCTGGTACATCTTCACCCGGGGCGCTGACTTGCTGACCGACCACTTGACCAGGGCCGAGGTGGTGGTCACATCAGACACAAGCACAGCCCGTTCGGGGGGGCTTTTGGGAGGCTCCCCACCCCCACTCCCACTGCCTCCACCTCCCCGGCCAGTCTTGCTGGAGCCGGTGATGTCCGAGAGGCGGGACTTGGGGGGCACAGTGCGGCTGGTGCTGTTGCTGAGATGAGGCAGCTGGACGATGGAGACCTCCACCGAGGCCGTGGCCTCCCCGGCAGCATTGGCGGCAATGCAGGTGAAGGCCCCGCTGTCCTGCGACGTGGTGATGAGGACGTCCAGGGTGCCATTGTCATACACGGCGGTCCTCGATGAGTTCCCTACCAGGCGGTCGTCGGGGGCCACCCAGTGGATGAGCGGGCTGGGGTCCCCGATGGCCTTGCACTTGAGCGTAGCCGCCTGGCCCTCCAGAACCAGCAGCTTGTGTGTATGCTGGGTGATGAGGGGCGGCTCGCACACAAACTCCTCCTCGCGTACATGCCAGAAGTAGCGGCCCTTGAGGCCTCCCGGGGAGCCACAGGTCTCCAGGTCGTCATCCCGCTCAAGCCTCCGTAGCCAGAGGAGCTCGCAATTGCAGTGCAGTGGGTTCCCCCCAAAACTAAAGGACAAGGGCGGGGCAAAGGGCGTGGCAGTCAGAGCAAAGGCCTGGGAGCGCGCGAAGATGGGGTCAGGGGGCAGCTTCTGCAGCCGGTTGGAGGTGAGGTCGAGGCGGGCCAGTTTCTGCAGGTCGGCAAAGGTGCCCTCGGCGATGTGGTCCAGCAGATTGTGGTCCAGGCTTAGCTGGTGCAGGTTGACCATGCGCCGCACTGAGTCCCAGGGCAGGCCAGGCAGGTTGTTGTAGGACAGGTCCAGGTCCTCCAGAGTCAGCAGGAAGTCCTCGAAGGCCTCGTTGGCGATGCCGCCCAGCTGGTTGTTGTTCACGATGAGGTGCTGCAGGTTGACCAGGCCCCGAAGCGTGTCCTCTCCCAGGCTGGGCAGCCGATTGCTGTCGAGGTGCAGGGAGCGGAGGCTCTCGAGGTCCAGGAAGGAGAAGGGCTGGATGTGACTGATGGTGTTCCTGGACAGGGTCAGGTCCACCAGCCCCGTCATGTTGGCGAAGTCCCGGCGGCCGATGTGGATGATGAAGTTGCCGCCCAGGCGCAGCTCCACCGTCCGCCGGTCAATGTCGGGGGGCACGAAGAGCAGCCCCTTGGAGGGGCACAGGGTCCCCAGTGACTCAGACAGGTTCTGGCAGACGCAGTACTTGGGGCAGGCATCGACCACCGCAAATGCCATTCCAAACGCCAGCAGGCCGCCAAGCAGGATCTCCATGGTCTGGTCACTCTGGCCGCGGCACCTGGAAGGGAGGGGTACAAGGCCAAGGTTAGGAGGTGACTTCCTAACACCCTCTCCCAGAACTTCCTCCCTCTCTGCTTAGGGAGTGGCAGAAAGTGGCATCTGCTCATGTATGTTCACGCAAGGTCAAATCTCTTCAACCAATCCCTCTAATCTAGGTCTATGTTTTATTTTCTCTGTGGCCCTTACCATCTTTGAACACACCATTTAATTTACTTGTTTATTATGTTTGTTGATTATTTCCTTTCTTCCCCACTGGAATGCCAGCTCCACGAGGGCAGGGACTTCTGTTTTATTAATTGCTCTATCCCAAGCATCAAACATAGTACCTAGAACATAGTAAGTGCTCAGTAAACATTTGTTGAATGGATGGATGAGTGGGTGATGAATAATACCAGTGATTTATCTAATAACATTGGATTTGAAAAGTCTTTTATGGCCGTATTGAAAGCACAGATTTACCTTCTTAACTGGTTTTGGATCAGCATGAAATTAAACTGGACCAGTATCCTTAAGAGCAAGGATGTGGTCCTAGAGAGTTGGGCCTGAGAGATGCCAGAGTTAGTGGGGAACTGACTTTGGATAAATTCTTCATTGTCGAGAATCCACATAGTGGATGAATATGTGAGATTTTAAGGATGTGAAGAAGGGGGTGGGATAGGAGTAAAGGAATTCACTTCTTCTGGGCACTTAGCATGTGCTGGGTCCTCTGTCAGGACCTTCATATATACCATCTCCTTTGGGCTTCAGGAACACCCCTCACAGGGCAGGAATTACCGCTGAACACAGATGAGGACTTGCCCATGGCCTCGTAGCCACTTGGGGGTCTCACTCAAAAGCCACCTTCTCACCAAGGCCTTCTCTGACCCTGATCTGGAATTCCCACCCATCTCACCACTCTGCATATCCCTCTTTCCTGCTTTGTATTTTCTCCTTAGAAGTTTTCATTATCTAACATACGCAATATTTTATCTATTTGTCTTCTGCACGGAAAGCACAGCCCCAAAAGGTAGGGATGTGTGTTTATTTACCACTATATACCCAGAGGCTAAAATATGGCCCGGCACATAGTAGGTGCTTATTCATGCATGAATATCTAGGGAAAGAAGAAAGAAGAATTTGGCCCAGGTCTTTGTGTCTCCAAACTTACAGTTTTTTCGCTAGTCCATGTTGTACTAACCATGGCTCTATTTACATAGCACCAAAAACAACCAATTGAACTAGACTTTTGGAAAATCACGTCCACTGGTTGTATAGCATCATGAAGACCAGCACATCTCGAATTGCCTTCTAGAAGTGCTAATTATGATTCCGCAGAAAAAGGCTTCTAAGGCCAATAAGTTTAGAAAGCACTGCCTACTCTCTCATGTTCTTGCAAAAGCTCCATACACGTTAGCAAGTTCAGAGGGTTGAGAAATTCTGCTGTGGTAAAGAAATTGGATTAATGCATAATTCTGCAATACTCCCATTTTTTGCTAAAGACATCCCTCCCTCCCCTTTTTTTAGTATTAGCTATGAATTTCTCGAGGAAGTAGAGTTCCACAGATCCCAGTTTGAGGAATTCTGATATTAAATTTAAAAATGTATTCCAATCAGAGATGACTTGATTGTGCAGATTTGCTTTGCATTATTGTGTCTTTTTAGAGTAAAGCCCCCATCTCAGACCCTTGAAGGCCAAAGACTTACCCTGGAGAAAGTGCTGCCCAAGAGAAATATAATGAAAGCCACAAACATGAGCCACGTATGTAATTTTAAATTTTCTAATAGCCCATACCTTTTTTAAAAATGAAAAGAAAGAGATGAAATTATTTTTGATAACATATTTTATTCCATCCACTATAGCCAATATATTATTTAAAATGTAATCAATATAAAATTATTAAGATGTTTGACATTCTCTAATTCATGCTAAGTCTATTCTTACAGCACAAGTCAAATGCCCACTGGCCACTTGTGGCTGCCGTACTAGACAGTGCTGTTGGAGCAGGGGTTGGCTAAATATAGCCCGCAGGCCAAATCTGGCCCACTGCCTTTTTTTGTCAATAAAGTTTTATTAGAGCACAGCCAATTTCATTCATTTAAGTTTTGTCTATGGCTTCTTGGGCAGAGGCGAGTTAGTGGAGACAAAGCCCATATGGCCTAAAATATTTATAATCTAGCCATTTATAGAAAACGTTTACTGACCTCTGTTCTAGATGATGTATATATTTTTCTTTTCATCTTTTCGATCATTGTTACCACCTATTGAAAGCTGTTCTCAAAGTGCCCAATTGCACACAGCGCTGCTCTGGACTTCCCAGAACAGCCCTCCACTTAGCCCAGTCCCTGCTGTCACCAAGTTCCTACCTGAAATGGACCAGCCCACCCTGAACCAGGTTCCACCAGGTCTATTCATCCCAGAGGTGTCTATAGATGGAAATTTTCCACTTGCCACCTTTCTCCATGCTCAAGTGTGTTCTGGCCATCTAGGTCCTTGTTCAGCTGGGGCCTGAGAAAACAAACAAGAATCTCCTCTATCTGCATTGACCCTCTCCTTATACTTTAGCACAAGAATGAGTCTTTGCAAGAGCTGGCCCTGCCTACTACTCCAGCTTCTCTCTTCCCACTCTGTTTCCTTTTGTTCCTTGTGCCCAGCAGCGCTGAACCTCTCTTATCTCCTTTCATGCCACACTCACTCTTTCTCCAGAACTCCCCCATGCTCTTGCTTCTCCCTGGCTTCTCCCCCACCTCCATACATGCCTGGCCAAACTCCCATTCTGCCTCCAGGTCTCAGATTCAACGACACCCACTCCAGGATGCCTCTCCAAAGCCTAGGTCAGATTAAGCCCTCCCGCTATTTGTCTCTTATCATCTTGTACTTGCTCTCCATATCACTCATCATACTTTTAAATATTACTTTATTAGTGACCCGTCTGCCTTCCTGGATTGTAGAATCCAAGACAGAGACCTTATCTGTCTTATCCACCCACCTGTATTCCCAGCATCCAACACCACACCTGGCTCATAGTGCCCACTAAATATCTGATGAATGAATGAACAAACAGAGGAATGGATGAATGAAATGGGGTGCTGGAGCAAAATGAGTTTCTGGCATTGCCCTGAGCTTATGGGTTCTGTACCAAACACAGTCCAGGGTTAACTTGGCTGTTCAGCTGAGAAAAGCATCTTCATCGAGTGGCTTGGTAACAGCAGAAGCACCAGCACTGTCTTCTGCCAGCCATCTGGCTCCGCTTTCCAGCCGCCCTCCCCATGGTTCACCGTGGTTGTAGAGTAAAGGAGGCCATGGTTCTCTGGTCACTATGCCCAAGTAGAATTAAGCGATACTCCCACCCCAACTAGGGGCACAGGGATGGCCACACCCACCAGTGTCCCTCCCTGGTTAAGCTGGAGGTGGCTGCGTGTGCATGTGTGTGTATATGTGTGTATAGGGGGTAGTGTTCTGAAAGCCCATGAGACAGTTGTCCTCCTTATGAGCTCTCATCGTAAATTCCATGATGTTGTAAGGCTAAGCAGGACTTGCCATCATTTTCATACCAGGGCCCACGTTGGAGATGACCATACTTGCCATGCACACCGTGTGTATGCACGAGGCGTTGGTGGCCTGTGCTGGGTATCCTCCATCTGTTCCCCCAGGCCCTCTCTCCAGTCTCCCCCACCCGCTCCATCCTTGGCTCCGTCACCTGCCTTCTGACGGACCCAGACACTTTGGGGTGCATACTCTGGGGCCTCAGAGGCCCAGGGCCCAGTGTCTCAAACAGTTTTGTACTTGTAAATCATGCTAAACAAACCATATTTTTAAAAAAAATAAGTTTGTTGAGAATTAACAAACGTCTAATGAATTCAAATCTGTGACATAATAGAGCTGGGTAAATATATTTCAAGTAATCAGCATGGAAGATTACTGACAGAGAAGTGACTACTGAATCTTAATTAAAATTGTATTCTGAGCACTGTCACTTAAGATATTACCCTAACAGCCAAACAAAAGGTAGCTTAAACCCCAAGTTGGGAGGGAGATGAGGAGACTCCATGGATACATGTAATTAGTGCAAATCCAGAGAGAGAGAGAGAGAGAGAGAGAGAGAGAGTGTGTGTGTGTGTGTGTGTAAGGGGGTGGCAGGGAGGAAGCTCTCTCTTTTAAGCAGGAATTGAACAAATGTTGGGAGGAGGACTTCCAGGCCTAGCTCCCTCTAAGCAGTTGGGGCTGGTATAGGTGGTGGAGGGGAGCGAGGAGAGGTAGAGATTAGGAGAGGGCTGGTAGCAGGAACAAAGCAAACATGAATGTAGGAGGGAGGGTCCGCAGGATGATTTGTGGGCAAAGCGGAGGGAGGTGCAAGGGGATCAGGAGCGAGGCTGTGAAATGGATGCTGGCATCAAATGTCAGAATCAGCCTTCATAGGAGGAACCCATCTGCAGAGGAGCCAGGGTTTTACCTGCTCAGAATGTCTATGAGCTAGGACTGAGGCAGCAGAGGGGAGCCCTGGCAGGGAGAGGGGTGTTGCCAGGAGAGGCAGAAAGAGAGAAGTGGGGAGAGGAGGAAAAACTCTCACCCCTTGGAACCACAGGTGCCCAGGAAAACCAGCCGGGTCTCTGGGATCTTTCCCAGAGTGGGAAGCCCTCCCTTGGTTGGATTTTTTCATGCAGTCTTCACAAAAGCTCTGCCATGTGAGCCCCTAAGGCACCCTTGTGCAGCAGTTAGGAAGACGCTCCCTTTAGCTGTGCAAACTTGTTCAGTGAGCAACATGCTCTACCATACCATATGGCCCTGGGTATTGTTATCCCCATTTTACTCTAGGAAGTGAGGTCCAAAGAGGTTTGGGCCTGCCCAAATTCTCCCAGCTTCCCTAGGAAGAATCACAATTTGAACTAAGAATTGTCTGGCTCTGGGTGGTCCCTGGGGGAGAGGAGGTCCCACCAGAGGCTTCCGTGTGCCTGATGTACAGAGAAACTGGCTGCTTTCACTACAGTAACTGGTGAAAGTCCAGCTGTTTGACAGATTGTGGGCACTTGTACTCCCTGCTTGGGGATGGGCTTGGAAGGACCTCCAGTGTTCTCAGAAGCAGAGCCCGAATTGGCTCAGAAAGACTCACCTGTCAGGCCCTGATGGTGATGACACACATGTGCAGGTATTATACTGGCAATGAATATAGAGTTGTGGGAACTAGGCTGACGGTTTGTAATCAGAGTCTCCAAAAGGAATTTTATATTAAAAAAAAAAAGAAAGAAAGAAAGAAAGAAAGAAAATGGAGATTGGGGACAAAGGGTGGAAAAATGAACATGAGGGCAGAAAAGGAAAGTTCCTTTTCCTCATTTTGAATACTGGTGACCACAGATATGGCTCCCACCCCAGCCCTTCCTCTCCTCCCCTAGCTCCCTGGCCCTGCCACCCTGTCAGAACCACCTCGAGCTGTTCCAGGCAGAAAAGGCAACATGTAGCAGATCTGCTGGCATGATATATGTGATATCTCTCCACCCTGATTTCCATTTAAAAGATACCATAGCAACCAGCCGAGGTGTCTCCTGCCCCTTAAGCCTGTAAATCAAGCAAGATACCCGTCTCTACTTCAGATAAAAAGAAATGGCCCCTCCAGGGTACTCCAGGCTTTGATTTGCCATGGTGAGGCAGCTGCCTTCATCCCTTTCCAGTCTTCCTCCCTCATTTCTTGCTGCTCCCCAAAATAATACCACTCAAGGCAAGCCCTCAGAAGGATGGCTCTGGGCCAAGGGGGTGGAGAAAGGACACTTGGCTTGCTCTTGGGTGGCAGAAGCACAGGACCCAGACAGTGGCTGATGGGGCTGCTTCTCTGGTCTAGGAATAGTCAAGTGAAACCCACCGGCGCCATGTGTTGGCTCCATTGCAAAGCCTCCAGTTCATCCACCTCCCTGAAGACCCTCAGAAAGTGAGAGTTTGAGGCTTCTTTTAAGGGCTGCTGATTTCCCAAAGCATCCTCCCCAGAGGCCACCTTGCAGTGGGGTGTGTATGTGTGTGTGTGTGCAAGCTGCACGTGTGTGTATTGGAGAAGGAGATAGCCCTGACCTCAGGAAGCTCCCAGTCTGACAGGGAGGCATAGTCTTGGACGTCAGGAAGCTCCTATTTTAATGTTGGAGTCACAGCTTCTAGTTTGAAGGGAAAGAGCCCCCTGACCTATGGAAGTTTCTAGCTTCATGACTGCAGAAAGATGCCTACATAGAACGGGCAAGACCATTTCCTGTGCTGTCCCCAAACAAAGCCATGGAGACAGGGGCTGCATCCTGAATCCCCAGACTTCTTCATAAGCTAGGTAAGAAAAGCTGCCTTTGGTAGCACAGGCCGCAGGAAAGAAAAGGGGAAATGATCTCCAAAAGATCGAAAGGGTTCAATGAGCACATTTAAGGCTCCCTTTAAACTTCTCTTGTGCAAGATAAGCAGTTGTTATCGTAAGTGATTTATTAAGCTCAGAACTGCTGCTTCTGTATTCTCAATGACAGCATTAGGCCTCGGTGTTAACACATTTATGGTAGCTTTTACTGTGTTGTGATGTTATTTTATGTGGCTGCCTGTCTTCTACCTCATTCACCTGGGGACCCTTTCTCTACAGGGATTGTCTTTTCTTCAGCTCTGGAGCCCTAGGAGCAGACTCAGTACCTGGAATATGTTTGGTGAGAGAATGAAAGAGTGAATGAATGAATGCATGAATGAATCTGTGCTCTAGCATGAACAGTCTGGCCCTTTGCCCCTCATTGACATGCTATACATTCTTACTTGCTACAGGAGCAAGCTCATCCTTGTGTGGGGCAGGCCAGACATGCTGGGGACTTAATGTCCCCAGCGAGCAGCCCCCAACCAGTGTCAGGGAGGGAGATGGCAGAGAAATACCTCAACTTCCTCACCCCTTGGTTGGAACAACACTCAAGCATTATCTACACAGTCTCTGATAGGTCCTCAGTGGGACTGAGCCCCAGTTGCCCTTAGTAGTCACCTGCTCTTTTTCATGCACCCTTAGCTTCCTTCCCTTCTTCATCACATTTCCCCACTGCCCTTCCTCTGTTTCCCACAATCACTGCCCAGATAAACCACTTGTACTCATGTCCTTGTTTCAGGGTCCTCTTCTGGGGAATCCTGCCCAAGGCAAATGTCTTAGTTTTAACTGACATTACATGAAGTACCAAATGAGCCTGGACCACTGTGGAAATGTAAGACAGATGGGGAAAAAATGATATGAAAACAATGCATGTTATTATCACTAACTAACAAACACTAGTATCTTATTGGAGGAAGGAAACAATTCACACATGAACAACTGGTAGTCATAGTTTAATGGAAAATGTCTTCTCTTCAAGGTATTTGCACCCCGGGCTGTGGACCAACTGGCCGTCTTTTTTATCTTGAGACATGGGTGAGCCTACCTGTAAATGAGCAATGTGCACATGTGGAGGGAGGCCTATGTGTGTGTGGGGGGGATTGTGGGGGTGAACAGGGGGGCTAGAACATGAATGGAGAGGGGTGTGTGTGTGGAAGCAGGCGTGTCTGGCTGAACGCACGACTGGAGATGCCTCTGTGAGAATGAGGGGGTGTCGCATGAATGGAGGTGAGTGAGTGAGTGAGTGAACGGGGCGTGTCTGCATGAATGGAGGGCTGTGTGGGTGAATGAGGCTGCGTGGGAGCCGAAGGAAGGAGGAGCAGAGCTTGTTTGCTTGGCTTTGCCATTTTGCTGCCGTGTTTTCAACTGGAAATGCGTTAAGCTCCGTGGCTGCCTGTGATCTGTCCTTGCATTGGGGACACAGACAGCCATGGGCTGGAGGCTCTGGCACCAGCTCAGGCCTCAGCCTTCTCGCCTGTTCCTGGCTGTCAGCCTCCACTCAGCCCTCGGGCATGAGTACGTGGGTGCTCTGGTGTCACACACTTTTGCTTTAATTCAGGTACGATTTAAAAATCTAACCATTTATTTAAGATTCCACCACCTGAAGCCTCAAGCAAGACTCGGGCCCTGGGAACCTAGATGAGGGAACACTTTCTTCTTACCTCAGAGAGTGAACGTGGATGCCCTGGGATGCAGGTTCATATCCAAGACCCAGCCTTGAGATTTCAACCTCACATCCTCCCCCACCGTAAATCACAAAGCACTCCCAGGTTCACTGTCACAGGCACAGCCCACCCTAGCCTTTGGCTAGGGCCCACATAGTGAGCAACCTTGGCGAGTCCTGCTCTCTAGGATAGAGCTTGTGGAGGGAGTAGTGAGGTGGGCGATTCAAAGTGGCAGATAATCCTACACTCATTTCATTAGGATGGGGAATATTCACTCTATGATTTACTGTCCTCATTATGTTTGGCTCAGGCTAAAATGAAAATTGGCTTTTCTTTTTCAAGCCTCCTGGGCTAGAGAGTAGGCAAAGGCTGGCAGAGTGTTAAAGTTCACTGTGGCTAAACCGCATACTTATGGATTGACTTAAAGGCCACTAGAGGCCAGGGCTGTGTCTCTCCCCAGACAGGGCTCCCTGAGGGCAGGGCTGTGTCTCCCCTCAGCCTGGGGCTCCCTGAG
>JAKSZT010018658.1:13976450-14087210 GCA_026826555.1 Tolypeutes matacus | reverse complement strand
TCCCTGAGGGCAGGGCTGTGTCTCCCCTCAGCCTGGGGCTCCCTGAGAACAGAGCTGTGTCTCTCCTCAGACTGGGGCTCCTGGGGCAGGGCTGTGTCTCCCCTCAGCCTGGGGCTCCTGGGGCATGGCTGTGTCTCCCCTCAGCCTGGGGCTCCCTGAGGGCAGGGCTGTGTCTCCCCTCAGACTGGGGCTCCCTGAGACCAGGGCTGTGTCTCTCCTCAGCCTGGGGCTCCTGGGGCATGGCTGTGTGTCTCCTCAGCCTGGGACTCCCTGAGGGCAGGGCTGTGTCTCCTCTATATCCCAGGCCTCAGTCCAAAGTTCTGACATTGATATTAGGAGCTTCTATCTGCTCCTCTGTTAGTCTCTCCCTGCCCGACTCCTGGGGGCCTCTGGAGCCCCAAGGCCTCCAGGAAGCTGCCCTTTTCCTGTGAGTCTGCAGCTGGGCTTTAGCAGGGGCAGCCCCAGGCTGTTTTATTAGAGCTCCCAAGCTGCTGTGAAGACACTGTCTCATTATGTAGGCCTGTTGTCATTAGTAGACCCTGGTATTATGCATTTGGTATGACACCAAGCCTGGCATACTTAATCTTAGGCTCCAAATAACACCTCTGATTATTAAAACCATAAGAATTTAGAAAATCAAATTTACTTCTTACTGGGAGTTTATTTGCTTGTTTCATTTTGCTTGCTTGTGGGCAGCGGGGAGGGCCTGCTGCAATGGGGATCACTATTATGGACAGAGGGATTCCATGTTGCTGCTTGAGTTCTTGGAACAGAATCCTCACTTCCTGGCCAACCCAGGCCTAAAAGACACCAAGGCACATAAAAGCAGGAGGGCTCTCCAGTGGGGTGAGCCTTATTGTTTTATAGCCCCCACAAATTCCCCGAGCAGACTTAGTCATGGGAAAATCCACAATTGTGGCCACTTGCGGGGTCCTGCAAAGGCTGCCCTATCTCACGTGCCCCACCAGCTCTGGGGGTATTCACCAAGACACCACTAAAGGGGCAGGAGGCCGTGTGGGGCAGGTCTTCCAAGTATTTGGGGATGGGATCCTAGGCCAGCACCCCACCCTTCTCCCTTCTGCACACCCTTCAAAAGCCTCCCCAAAGACCAGAGATACCTTGAGCCCAGCTGCTTCCTCTCACTTCCCAAAGAACAAATGGAGCAGGGTGCCCCTCCCTACTCCTTTGCTACATTGCTCTCCTGTGTCTTCCCAGTTCTGGGAGAATGGGCAGAGAGACAGGCTATCAGTCCTGGAAGGAAACAGGGTGATAGACTCAAAGGTGTATCTGAAGGGAGTTTAATGGAGGGACCAGTTACAGAGGTGTGTTTCGGGCAGGGGGACTCACAAGGGATGATGCAGCACCCAGGGGCTAGCAACAGAGGGGAGATTTTCACCCCTAGGCCTGAAGTTGGCAAAGGCAGAGGGCAAGTCTCAGGAACCCAGCTGGGGCTATAGCCACAGGAGAAGAGGTGCCCTGTAGGAGCAGTGGCCATAAATAGATGAATACAGACCCTTGACAGGCTTCCACCTGGGAGGGAGCCGGCCAATGGAATAAGCATCTTTCTGTCACCCCACCCTCTCACCTCCTGCTGGTACCTCCCAGTAGCCAAGCCCAACACAGCCACAGGGCAAGGCTGCACAGAAAGTGAAAGTAAACCAGCCCAGAGAGTCCTTCCTTCTTGTCAACTTTCCCAATAAGTTGTTGGAAAATAAAACCACACGGTAGTATAAGAAAATGAAGGAGGAAAGGAAGGAAGAAGGGGGAAAAGGAGGAAGTGGAGAAGACCAGAGATTAATCCGCTGGAAACAATGAACCCCAGCAGTTCAACAGCAGTAAATACGAATTCAATTTGTTTTTGCCATTTACAGAACCCAGCCTTCTTAAGTACTGACAGGCTGATCAGATAAAAGTCACTGTTGCCACCAGGACAGCGCATTTAAATTTTTATTGTCAACACTAGGTTCCCTTTTCCTGAGATGTATTCTCTGCATTCCTAATATTGTCTTTCTTCGTGTTGGAGTGTGAGCATCCTGACTCCCACCGACAGCCTCATGCAGTGGGAAGAGGATAGTACAGAGATTTAGTGACCTGGGTCCCCATCTGGCCCTGCCTTGGACCTCAGCAGCCACTTGCCCGATTTGTGCCTCAGTTTCCTCATGTGGGAAATTCAGGTAGATGGGGGCATATCACCAATTCAAGACCATTCCCAGCCTTGGTTGGATGAGATATGAGTGGGGTGTAATGAGGAGTCAGACCACCCTGCCAGTCCATCCACCCCCACCCTGCCTCTCAAACATGGGAAACCTCTGTGTCCCCAAGTCTGAACCCCAGGCTTCTTTTTACCCTTTTTTTGAGTCTGTGCCTCAACTCTCTCTTCCCTTTATATATTCTTCTTTTTCTCCCATCCATCTTCCTTTCCATAATCTTCCTGCCTTCTCCATTTCTCTCAGCCTCTCTTCTTCATCCTTTTCTTTGTTCCTTCTTTGATCTCCTCCTTGGGGACTTTGTCTGGAGCCAGGATCTGGGACATTGTGGTCAGTCCCTCCTTCCCATACCCCCCCTTCGCCTCATCCACACAGACACGTGGACATGCTATACTCAGCAGCCATGAGTCAATCATTCGGTCAGATTTCAGGTGAGCACCTTCTCTACGCAGTGGCGACACGGGACATGGTGGCAGGGAGACAGAGCTGGATGGGGTGCCTCCTCTCTTCGGTGGAGGTGCTCACAACGTGCTCCCGGAGAACTGCAATCCAGCAGAAGACGGAAGTGTCTATGTTGGGTCTGGCGTGTCACACATGATATCTTCATTTAAACTACTTGATGCTGTCCCTGTTTGAGTCTTTTGTGGACCCCAGAAAACTCTGTTCTTAGAGCTAATCCATTCCTGTCCATGTAAACCTATTGTAGGTGGGACCTATTAAAGAAATTACTTCCGTTGAGGGCCTTTGATTAGATTGTAGGATCCAGGTGGGTCTTAATCCTTTACTTGAGACCTATATAAAAGGAGGAGAGGGGAGAGGAAAAGCTGTCATTTACCCCACCATGTGAGAGAGGACTCCAGGATTGTCTGCAGCTGTGGAAAGACAGAGACATCCCCAAAAGGCTGAGAGAGAAGGGCTGGAGCTGGAATTAGTGAAGCAGCCCAAAGCTAAAGCAACAAGCCTGGAGGAGAAGGGAGAGATGAGCCATGGGCCTGATTGCCCACAGCAGAGATCTCAGCAGACTGGCTGCTATTGTGCCTTGCTGTTACTGGATTTAATTTAGGTTCTTGACTTGTGCTGCGGAAATGAATTTCAGAGCACATTGTGTTAGTTAGGCCAGTAATTTATTAAGGTAGGGAGGGAAGAGAAATGGGAGAAAATAACAGATCACAGGTCCCCGATAGAGAGTAAGGGGCTAAAGAGTGATAAAGAGGGCTGATTTATAGACTTCAATTTCCCATTATAGATTATAAATGCCCAGGTTGGGGGGACACGGCGAGAGCAGGGCACAGAAGCCAAGAGCGCCAAGGAGCAGGAGCAGGGGAGAGTTATTTGACCTTTGCACCTGTTTTTTAAACCATTAATTATACCACCCCTTTGTTAATGGCATGGGAGGAGTCCCAGCTGTTTGCTGTTTTGATTGATTACTCTACCCATCAATGCCCCAGGAGGGCCCAATTATAAGGCCCCTAGAGAATATCCGGGGCTACTCCTGGCTTCCGGAGAGAATCTCATTCTGAATGGTGGAAATCTTGCAAGGGTCTTCCAGCAGTCATTTTGGGGGTATTGCTGTCTATGTGGACTTCTTGCCAGGTTCCAAGATCCATCTATTGGCTCCTTATATGAAGCCTGCTTCATTGTCATGTGGCAGGAGTCCAGGATCGCCAGCAGCCAACCTTTGGTGAGACAGCATCTCTGATGATGCCTTGATTTGGACATTTTCACGACCTCAGAACTGCATGCTTTTAACCTAATAAATTCCCATTATAAAAGCCAACCCATTTCTGGTATTTTGCATTGGCAGCCTTTAGCAAACTATAACAGGTACTATCTGCCTGTTTTACTGGTGGAGAAACTGAGACTCGGGAAACTTATGTTGCTTATTCAAGGGCTTATGACAAAAGACAGAGCTGGAATCCCAGCACAGGTATGTCCTACTCCATCTCAGACAACACTATCTCGAGGTAGAGAGAAAAGTAAGTGACAACATCCTATGGTAATTCTTCCCCCTCCCTTGCCCACAGCTGGGACAGTTGAGAACTTCTTGGAAGAAATAATGCTGATTGTGGCTTTGAAGTGACAGAGAATGTTCTAGAAGGAAGAACAAAGATTCACGGTATCGTGGTTGGATAGAGAAGGGAACCACAAGTAATGTAACAGAGCTGTGCAATTACAGTAACATTTTAAAGGAAAACATCTCTCCCAGATCCTGCAGAATGCCCCAATTAGAAATCTGAATCTTGGCTGGGCCTCTTACTAGCTGTGTCATCTTGGGCAAATTGCTTGACCTCTCAGTACCTTGTTTCCTTATCTGTAAAACTAAATAATCTCATAGACTTTGGAGGATTAACTGAGTTGATATGTCTAAAACACTTAAGCAGGGCAGGACAAAATCTCCAAACAATGTTACCCCTTATAATTCTTATTCTGCGGACTATCTTTAAATTGCAAATGGCTGTTCTCAAAGAGAAATTATGGTAAAGAGAGGATTTTAGATCGCCACTGAAATAAAAAGCGAAAATGTAAAACATACTTGTAGAACTCAGGAACCCCAGGGGACTTCAGGCGCTGGTTGAAATAATTCTGTCATTGTATGGTATCTGGATAGGAATTAATGCAAATAAAGCTAGGGTGGGGAGGAATAATCGAACCCTCCCTCCAACCTGGCGGCTCTGGCTTCCAGGGTAGGTTTGGGTGTAGTTTGCTGGCACTGCCTCCTGGCCCAGGGGAGAGGTGGCCAAGGGTGGAAAGAAGCTCCCTCCACAGGGCACGGCTGACTTGGCCAGTGGCCACAAGTGGGTGAATTAGAGGAACAAAATGAATATAATACAGCCTGGATTATATTTGGCTTGTAAAATATAATTTTTCTTATTATTTTTGTCTTGGAGGAAGGGGCCTACAAAGGTAAAAGTAACTTGGGCCCATGAAAGTCATACATGGCCCTGTTCAGTGCTTTCTGGCCTCCCACTAGAGGGGCCACAGAGGAGAAAAGGCACCCCCCCACCCCACTCTGATCACTACGGGTTTTCCAACAACTCCTTTGCCAGCACTGTCCTTACCACCAATGGGCCTGCCAGCACAACTGCTATGTGCTGTGCTCATTAGCTGCTGTGACATTTATTGTGCTGAATCATTAGCAGCTATAAATATTTATGAGCACCTGCTGGGCTCTATACAGAGTCTGAATAAGTTCTTTTTTGTCCTCTGGGAGCCTGCAATCTATCAGACAAGATAGAGCCCTCAAAGAGGGAAGACACAATTATCTTCTTCCAGAGGGAGGGAGCAGTGGGGGAGCGTGGAGGACAGATGATGGAAACAAACTCTGCCCTGCTAATATACTCATACTGAAACTCCCTTAGAAGCAGGGGCTGTGTCTCCCCTCAGACTGGGGCTCCCTGAAGGCAGGGTCTGTTTCTCATCTCAGACTGGTATCTTTATATTTCTACTATATTTCCGTTTCATCTTTGCAAGAGGTAGACCCCACTGACCTTCTCATTAACCTCAAGCAAAACATGTCCTCACTCTGTGCCTCAGTTTCCCCTGTGTAAACGTGGATATTAATCAGCTTGAAAGAGGCTGGGATGTTATCACATTAACCACAGATTCAGGAGGGGCCTCACACAGATTCCCAGTCTCTCTTTTTTTCCCCCAATTTTGATACCTTTTAGCAACCCCGTAGACAAAGTTGCCACCTTCTAATGATGTCTTCTCCCACCTGAATTTGACTGGGGGCATGAGATTAGAGGATATTTTAAAAAGTTTGCCTCCAAACCTTTATCTTTCTGCCAATTTCTCAGAAAGCTTGAGTTTGGCTCAGATACTTTTCCCTCTTGATCACTTCAAATGCAGCTGAGTCACCCCCATCCTCCTCATCACATAAAGGTTAACATTTGAAAGCTTACCCTATGCTTCACATTTTAGGCTTTATCCCATTTCCTCCTCCAAACACCCTACTGAGGTGGGTGTGATAATTATCCCTACTTTACATATGGGGAACTGAGGCCCAGAGCGGGGTTTAGGTGACCTGCCTGGGGTCACCCTCCTAGTAAGTGGCCACTCTTCCCTCCAGCCTCTCCTGAAGCTCTGTGCACATTGTAGACACACCTCTGTTCTCCAGGAGAACCAACCCACAAAACTTCCACAAGGCTCTAGCCAAATGGTAATCAAAGAGTCACTTTATTTATCAAGCATTTAACTGAGAGAAACTGGGGAGCATGTCCCATGGTTTCAGGATGGGGAGCCCTTACCCTGAAGGGTCAGAGGTCAGAGTGTACCCTGCCTTAGAGCACAGGCAGGTGAAAGATGGGGAGGCCGGGTGCTCCTGAGCAGTGTCCTCCCCCCAGCGGGGTCCGGGAGTGTGAACCCCACCTCGACTCACCCCTGTCCCTGGGCCTCAGGATTCAGGGGTATTGGCTGATTTGGGGAAGGAGCTCAAACCTTCATTCACACTTACGATCAGGAGAAGCAGACTCAGCACTTGGCTGAAGCCAGTGAGTTTGGTTCTAATTCCGAAGTCCCCAGAGTTTAGTGTGTTCAGCAAGCCAGTGCTACCCTCACGTAGGGTGAAAAAAATAGCGATTGTGGCCATCAGGAGATCAGAGGAAGCTGAAGCCAAGAGAGGCCCACCTCTGCCACAGTGGGACCGCAGCCTTCTAGGGCAGTCCTACTATCCTCGGTATAATGGAAAGGGTGTTTGGGAGCAACGAGATCTCTCCCTCCCCTTCCAGCCTTAACCTTTAAGCAGCCTTATCTTTCTGCAGCACGCAAAAAGATCAAACAAATCAGAGGCTACGTTATTACTGGCTGGTCATGCTAAATGGGAATTTTGCACTGTTTAGACCAAGGGACTGAGTTCCTACGGAAATTTGAGGCACTATCCCCTGACTTGGAGAGAGAGCAAGATGGAAAACCTCTACTAGTTCTCCTAACTCACACCATGTAAGTGCCTCCTGCCCTTTTACATAAAGCAGAGCCGGGAAAGATGAACGCCTCTGGCCTAAGCTCCGTGCAATGCTGAGGAGATTAGAAGGAAGTGCTATAGATCAGGGAGGAAGTGCTGGTTCTCTCTTGCTGTAGGAAGGAGAACAATTTCCTGCTGTGGCCTGGATGCGTAATGGGAGGCCAGGCTGGAGGTCAAATCAACCAGCTCTCCCTTGACCCCCAACACTGTCTGTGCTCTTCCTCCAGGCAACCGTGCAGGCTCCTGTTTGGCCTCTAGTATTCAACCCCTCTCTTTCTCAGCAAGAATGCCCACATGTTATTTGGGCACAAGGCTACTTAGAATAAAGACTACATTTCTTGGCCCCCCACGTACCTACATGTGATCATGTGAGATAACAAGAGGTAAATTAACTATAGTACATGAGGTCCTCAAAGTGTCCTTAAAGAAAGGGCACCCCCTTCTTTGCCCCTTCCTCCTTCCTACTGATTGGAATGTGGATAGATGGACAGGGCTGAGGCAGCCATCTTGGACCACGAGGTGGTAGCCATATGTCGAGGATGCAAAACAAGAGAATAGAAGGAGCCTTGTACCTGGCGATCATGGCACCACTGTATAGCCCCAGACTCCTTGCACTTTTACTTATATCTTTTTATTTTGAAATGGCCTAGGGCTCATAAGAAGTTGCAAAAACAATACAGAGAGTTTCTGTGTATATTTCACTCCACTTTTCCCAGTGATAACACTTATAGTACATAGGAAAAACAGGAAACTGACTTGGTACCATATTATTAGCTCAAATACAGACCTTTTCCCCTGCACTTTATATATGAGAAAGAGAGAAAATTCTATCATATTTAGGCCACTTTTGTTTTGGGTTTTTTAATCAATCAAAATGAAATTTATTCCTAACTATATAATTACCAAAAAAAGTATAAGGTACCATTCCAGCTCCATTCCTGAGAAATGTACATAGTAGGCAGAAGGAACTGCTGACAGAAATACAGGAAATAACTAGAAAACCTGCAGGGCAATGTGGAAAAATCCTTTAAAACAAGAGCAGCATTATACTTTTGAGTCATCTTTCCGTTTGATGGTGCTGGGTTGTATTGACAGAAGAACTATCTTCCTCTACCTCCATACTCAACCTCTGACCTCGGCATCTGTGACAGTTTGAAGGTTTTTATGGATCCCAGAAAAGAACATGTTCTTGAATCTAATCCATTCCTGTGGGTGCGGTACCCCTTGACTAGATTGGATTCAGCTGGGGGACTTTGATTGGATTACTTCAATGAGGTGTGACCCAGGGTGAGTTTTGGTCCTCTTGCTGGAGTGCTTTATAAATGGAGGATTGAAAACAGAGACACATAGAAAAAAGCTGCAGAGACAGAGAGAAGGAACCCAGGAGCTCAGAGAGGAACCTGGGAGAAAGGAAGCCACAGATGGAGCAGCCAGAAGCTGAAGCAACAAGACCCAGAAGAGAAGCAGAGGCCTCCATGTGCCTTGCCATCTAAGAGAAGAGTCCAGGATTGCCAGCAGCTGACCTTCAGTGAAAAAGCGTCTCTGATGGTGCCTTGATTTGGATGTTTCCACAGCCTCATAAGTGTAAGCTTTTAGCCTAATAAATTCCCATTATAAAAGCCAACCCATTTTTGGCATATTGCTCCCAGCAGCTTTTAGCAAACTAAAACAGCATCCTTGCCCCACCATCTCTAACTCAGTGCTCACCATTCTCTTGCTTGAACCACCTTCCTACTGATTTTTACCTACCCAGAGCTCTGCACCTCCCTGTTAATTCACGGACCTGAGATGCTCATTAGTGTTGCGGACTCCTGGCCCATCAAAGTCACATGTCAGGAGGTGGAAGCAAAGGAGGGTGACATTTGTTGGTATTTTCAACTTGGGTGAAAACAAACAAATTGCACTAGAGTTAAATGTCAAAAGCCCCTGAGCATATTACAAGGGAGGGAGGTAGGCGCATCTCCTGTTAGGAACAGCCTTCTCTGTGTCCCTGAGTAGGTGTGAGTGGGGGATGCATCTGGGCTGGAAACCTGTGTTTGGTCAAGATTCAGCTTCATCCCATGTGCACAGACCAGTTATACCTGGGCAGCCCCCATGTGAGGACACCCATTCATCATTATCCAACCATCTAGAAAACATTTTCTGAGCACTTCCACAAACAAAAGTTTCTTTAATAGGCACCGAGAGGCAGGCAGTGATGGATATCCTTTAGAGATGAGATAAGGTGTACCAACATATTAGCCCTATGTAAGAAGCAAATGATCTCTATATTAGGAGTAGAATGTTCATTGGTGTTCAAACAAAGGAGGGGGAAGGAAGATCAAGGAAGAATTTTGGAGATCTTGCCTTGAGACCTAAAGGGTGAACAACATTTAGACATGCACAGATGTGGGATGTAGGTGTCATTCATGTAAAAGACAGCATAAAAGCATTTCCACCCACCTTATCATTAGCTTGACTACTATTGCTCCCCCAAAACTGAAGGGAAATGTACCTAAGGGAGCTACACAAGGGTGACATAATCTTGCAGAGGATTTTTTTTTTTTAACCATAAATCCATGGAAAGGTTTCTCAGGTCTATGAATTAATTGAAATTTTGTTCAGACTTCTTTGTGATTATGCATTCTTCTGGGAACAGTGTCTAGAGCTTCCATTAGATTCTCCAAGGGGTAGGGGTGATTTCCCCAAAGTTAAAAGCCCCTATTCTAGAAGTGGATCTAGGCCATAACTTGTCTGACTGAATCCACGCCATGAAGAGAGGGAGGAGGTTTTACACAGGGCTCTTCCTGCACAGCTCTAATTCCTGACATCTGAGTTACAGGCCTCATCTTGGGCTCTCACTCAATAGGCTGGCTCTTCCCTTGGGGGAAGCAGGACCTTCTGCTTATGCCCGGCCCTGCAGTGATTGAATTATCATCCCTTCCATTTAATGAGCCTCTCTCTGGACTTGCCACGAGGCCTTTGTTGGGGAGAGCAGACATTTCATTACCAGAATTCAGAGGAGCTGTGTCCTGGTTTCCTGACAATTACAGAGAGGAGCTGGAGTTCCAGGCAGCATCCTTGCATGTGTCTTGCCTTACTGGAAACATAGGAGCTCTCTTCCACTCCCTGGTAGCACGTGAGGCTCTATGTAAGCACGGGAGGCAAGAAACTCTTCTAGGAGATTCCAAAGTATAAAGGAGGGCCTTGTTTGGATGTTGTCTTGGGTCTGGACCCATCTGGCTGTAGACAGATGATGAGGAGACACATCCTGGCTCCCTTCCAGATTAGGAATGAGAAAGCTCCACGGGCACAGTCTTCTGGGAACCATCTGTTCTTCAGCTTGGCACTTCCAAGGGTACATCGCCCAATTAAAACGACATTATGGACACCCCAGGCCACTATAGAGATCACCGTTATCTTCCCTCCTACACAAGGGGAAACAAAGGCACAGGGAAAGTCCAAGACATTAATAGAAGACTCCGGGAGGACACCTGAAATATCTAATCTTACCTCCCCAAGGGCTTCTGGGGAACGAAGGGCAAGGTACAGCTCAGAATCGCCGTGTAATGTGGCAATGCACGTCCGAGTTCCCCTAGGTCACCCTACTGAACATCCATGGTGTCAGCTGGCCTCCAGTCCAGCGTCACAGCTGGTCAACATCAAGAGCCCAAGGCCAACCCACAAGGTTATAATGTCACTGTCTGCATTGGTGGGTTCTCCTGGATTCTTACCCCGGGACATCCTTATGTGGGGGAGACAGAAGAGCATTTCAGCCTGTGATGTGTAAGCATGAACCTCCCTAAACTCCACATCAGAAGCCAGAAAAACCGAGGGACTAGACCCACTTGATTGTTTCACCAAGTCTAGAAAACCTTAGTGATGGGTGACAGGTCTCTGAGAGGACCCAGAGGTGACAAACAGGAAAGAAACACCTGGCAACATTAGGGAGGTGCTCCTGAAGCTAACTGTATGAGTTAGAAAATTACAGAATTATACTTCTCTTCCAATACCACCTTACCACATGGAGAGGAAAACACACACACACACACACACACAGAGAGAGAGAGAGAGAGAGAGAGAGAGAGAGAAGGAATGCGAGGAACAGAAATTCCAACATTTCACACCAATCCCCAAAGGCAAAAGACCTGGTTGTAGCCTTGAGCTACTTAAGCAAAATTAGAGGGACCCCAGATCAAGTGCAGGAGATGAGGCCCATGTCAAAATGCACTGACAGAGTAGGTGATTTCCTCCTTATCTGGAATGTTCTATGGCCCTGCGCCAGGCCAGAGAAGAGTCATAATCCTCACTGCATATGGAGACTCCAGATTTCTCCCTTTGTGCCAAAAAACAACCAACAGTGCCTCCCTTGCTTTGTGTCATGTAAAGACTGTCACCCTGGAAGTGGTCATTGGTTATGCCAATATACCAAAAGGAAAACTGGAGAGTGAGAATGTGGCTATACTTTTAAAAGGAAAAGAGGGGAACAAAATGGCTGGCATTGATACTCTTGCTTATATCCCATGATGGGGTGATGGTGGATGAAATGACTTCTCAGATCTCTCTAGCTTTAAGGACCTAGGACTGAAGCATCACTATACCAAGTATCATTACACCCCACCAACGGCCACTACCCTTAGCAATGCCTCTTGCACCATAATTCCCCAAATAGTCTAAACCCCCTCTCAGTTACCCCATCATACTTATGCAGACACACTCAACTCTCTTTGAGTTGGCTTTGATATCTAGATTTTTCTTCCCTCTGGGCTTAAAAACAACTCATTTTTCCCAAAGATGTTTCCCCAGAGGGAAGAATTGTCAGGGCTGGGTAATTTGCAAGATGGTTTGGAGTTAGCCTCACAGATCACTTGCAGAGTCTTTCATTCGTTGGGGACACGTTTCATGTCCAGGATCAGTCAGTCACTCATATTGACCATGCTCTATAGCAAGCTAAGTTCAGCGTTTTCCCAGACATGCCAAAGCTTGAAGCAAAATGTCCCCATAAATGTTTAGCCTCTGTCCATCGCTCATCAGATTCAAAACACCTACCAGCCTCTTGCTGATTCTCTCTTCGTCTGGTTAACCCTGTAGCCCCCTGTGTGCTTTTTGTGCTCAACTCTCTCTCTGCTCTGTCTCGGCTGTTAGGACCGACCCTAATATCCCCTGCCCAGCTAGGATACTTCAGACCAAGAGGACAGACTGCCAGATCCAGTGGATGGATACAAAGTCACAACTTGCTTATTCACAGACTCCCTCAATGTCCAAGATACTTAGCCATTTTCATAATTAAGGAAATGCAAATTAAAATAACGTTTCAATATCATTTTTCAGAGAGGTTGGTCGAGACTAACGATTGGTAAAACCCAATGTTGGTAAGGCTGCAGGCAAATAAGTGCAACCAAATGCTGCTGTGGTGGGGCAGGAAGAAGCAAATTAGGACAGACTTATTGGAAGACATTTGGCAATAGCTATAGAAATTTAAACGGCACCCACTCTTTGATCCAGTAATTCTACATCTAGGAACTTATCCTACACAGATATTTGCACATATGCTCAAAGATGTAGGTATGAGGATTTGATTACATCATTTATAATTGCCAAAGACTCTCTTTCTCTGTGTGTGTATATATGTGTGTGTGTGTGTATATATATATATATCTATAGCCAGCAATATATGAAATGCTGAGTTGGAAAACCTAATGTATAGTGAGATCCTGCTTGTACCTCCCTAAAAGGATACACACACAACACACTATGTATGTATGTATGTATGTATGTATGTATGTATCTATCTATCTATCTATCTATCTATCTATCTATCTATCTATCTATCCATCCATCCCATCATCTATCTATCTTCGATTGTATAAGCCAGAAAATTTTTGAAAGGACACAAAAATTGTGGTTTCTCTGGGAACTGTAGCTGGGAATCTAGACTTTATTCTAACTATAAGCACTTTTGCACTGCTTCCATTTTTTAATTAAAAATATTACTTTTATAATAAAAAGTACTTATAAAGTAAATAACAGATTGAAATAAATTAATGCCTCTTGACTCTCTCCCTTCTCATTATCTCCAATGCTTCTGCCTTTGAGCCATTTTTCTCTCTCTCTTGGCCTGTTGCCTCTTTCTGTTTTGCCTCACGGTGTGATTGCCTTTGCCTTATCATGAGATTAGTTTGCATCACTCAGCCAAGCACATCATGTTTTCTTGGCCTCACCTGCCTTCCCACCAGGGCAGAACACTTCCATGCAGACAAGCACTGTTCTGGACTGGAATAAGACCCACCACCCAGGGTGCGGGATCTGGCTTGTAGAGTAGTTCCAGTGACACAGACTATAAGTGCAAGGGAGGTAACTCCCTATAGCACAATTCAGCCAGGGGAAACCAGGAGACAGGAGGAAGCCAGGTAGATAACTTCCACCTCCTCTTCCCTCCAGAAGTCTTTTGCTTAGTGTCATTTGCGTCTGACAAATGACCAGATCTGTCTCCTTGTGGCTTGTTGAGAAGCCATAGCTATGACACCTCCCCTTGCATTGCTTCCCATCCTTCCCTGCTTTCTCCCCTTTGCCTTCACTCTCACCACCTGGAACTGTATCTCCCACATAAGCATCAAGACTTAATCACTACCTCTGGTTTCTAGGCCTCTTTCTCTCTTCCAAACTTAGGGTACCAGAGGAGATTCAACACTGTTGGACTGGAGCTCAGGTTGGTCTGAGATATGTAAGGACAAGAAATACAGACCTCTTGGATACTCTAATAGGCAGAATTCTAAGATGGCCTCCAAGATTCCTGCTCCCTAAATAATCCCCTTCCCTTGAGTGTGAGGGAGTGGGACTTGTCAATATGATGGGATATCACTCCTGTGATTATGTTACACTATAGGGCAAAAGGTATGTTGCAGGCATATTAAGCTCCCTATTCAATTGTCTTTAAGTTGTTCAAAGGGGAAATTATCCTGGGTGGGCCTGACCAAATCAGGTAAATCCTTACAAAGGACACAGACCGTCGTGAAATCAGAGAGATTTAAAGCACGAGAGAGATTTCTCCTGCATGTGTTGAAGAGGCAGGTAACAGTGGGCAGCCTCTAGAAGCTAAGGGTGACCTCTGGTGGACAAACGCCAAGACAGCAGGAACCTCAGTCCTACAACCACAAGGAACTGAATTCTGCCAACGTCGAGAGGACTTGCAAGCAGGTGTTTCCCTAGTACAGCCTCCAGATGAGCATGCACCTGGCATCTTGATTTCAGCCATGTGAGACTCTGAACAGAGGACCCAGCTAAAATGTTCCAGGTACCCAACCCTCAGGAACTGTGAGATAATAAATCTGTGTTGCTCTAAGCCACTGAGTTGGTGGTAATTTGTTACACAGCAATGGACAACTATAGAGATGCCCAGAATCATGAATTCATTTCAGCTTAAAAGAAGGAGGCTGCTAAGTGCTCAGAAAGCCAGAAGAGAATGACACTGCATTCTGAGGAAGTGGATCTAGGAAAGAGACACTGAGAGAAACTAGACCGAGGTATAGCAGTGAGATTCTTTTCCTAAGCCAGAAATAACCAGACTCTGAGTGCTTGTAATTGATGATATCTCTGTATCTGTGCGATCACGTATGGAGTAAAATAACGATGATGGTGGTGGTGGCAGTGGTGATAATGGGGACGATAATGGTGACAATGATGTTACAATGTTAACCCCTTATATTTGTTCAGCCCTTTATACTTAACAAAGCTGGTGTATTTGTTGATTGGTTCGACTCTCCAAGAATGCTGCAGGGACTAATTTTCTCTCCATTTTAGAAAGCAAGAAAATGAGGAAAGACAGTTGAGGGCTCTCCAGGGTTTCACAGTTATTAAATGGCTGTTCAGGACCCAGACTCAGAGCTCCCTCCAAGGAGAGACAGACAGGAGAAGAATGAAATAGGAGTAGCCGTGTTCCTTGGGTCATAGTCACAAAAACAAGCCTCAGCAGCACCCCTGCTCACACTTAGAGTAATTTTGCACTTGGGAAAAGTGGCCTTCCCAGAATATACACACACTTTTCCCCAATCAGCCACAGGTTGTCCAAACAGCTTCTCAGCGTCTTACTCTATGAGGGGTTCGGCTGTAGACTGGACATTATCCACTCCCCTCCAGCTCTCCTCATGCACCTACTCCCATTACCCCTCCTGGTTCCTACTCTCTGCTCACTAAGAATACCAGTGCCATATGGAGGTAGGAATGGATAACAATGGTTGTACATTCCTGTCTCCAAGCCAAGAGAGATGTGTATATTTTAAGAGGATTTTACCACTGCCCTAATTCAAAGCAGGGATCCTAATTACGTATTTGAAGCTTTGAAACCTAGATAGCTGCCTGCTCTGGAAAAAAGCCCAGCACCCCACAAGGAGGTTCTGGGTATGGGATTAGCCTCTTTCTCCCCAAAAATCACTCTTATCAATCACATCTGTAAATATTTGCTGTGATTTCTGAGAAAAGGTGGAGCTTGCCTTATTGCCAGCCTAGCCTAAATGATTACATCAGAAATGAGAAAACTCTCCAAAAAAGCTTAAGGTGCCACAATTTGCCACAGAACCTCGATGAAATATTTGTGACAGATATGACTAGCAGTCACTGAAATCCAGCTCTCTTCACCTTCCAGGCATGCAGAAAACGACACATCTCAATCCCCTTGCAGGTTTGTGAGCTCCTTGAAGATGCCTGGCCAAGGAAATGTGAGCAGAAGTGATGTGTATGACTTTCTGGGAAATGCAGTGAAAAGGTCATAGATGATTATCCTGTCTGTCTTCTACCCTGCCATGAGGTCCCATGACGCTGCAGGGTCTAGATGATATAGCTACAGGAAGATGGAGCCGATCTTAGTCCAGATCTCTGAGATACCATATGAAGGACTGTTACCCTGGAGTCATTCAGGGCCACCCACAGTGGATTTGGGGTGGGTGGGAAGTAAACCTTTGTCATGGCAAGGTATTGAGATTGGGAATTGCTTATTATGAACGCATAACCTAGGTTATCCTTACTCGTACGCCACTCAACTTCATGAGCCTGTTTTCTCTTTCTGTAATTGCAGAGAAAGACCATCCAGCTTTCATCCAGCTAGGGTAGCTGTGAGGAGCAGTTAAAACTAGAGGCATCTGCTTTGTAAACATGGATATATGAAGTAAGTAAGGTTAGATCAGAGAATGGGCAATTTTCCAGAACGGAGGTTCCATTGCCAATTGATGTTCTTCCTACATGCAAGCAGTGATGACCCTTGCGCATGAGGGGCCCGGGAGAGCTGGCAGTGGATGTTTTCACTTAGAAGTACTACTTAGGAGCAGCAAAAAGCCCAGAGGCCTCAGAAAACAGCAACACATGTTCCCTACAGTGCCCAGCCCCAAGGTGTCCACTGACATCAACCCAATGGGTTTTAAATCCTGGCCACATTGATAAGTGATGGCCCAGAGCAACAAAAAGTAACTCTCAGCCTTTTCTATTCTCCCAGCAGTGATATAGAGCAGAAGCATTCATAGCCCTCCTTCCTTAGGCCAAAATATTCCACCCCTCCTCCAAGGTTCAACTGGGCACACGGTAGGGTATTTCTCAGCATCTTGTAGGGTTAGGTGTGACAATGTGACCTTGTGTTCTTCAAAGGGAGGTGTGCAAAATTGATGAGTGCAATTTCTGCATCCCTTGCTTTAAATAAAAACTATTATACTCGACCTTTATCTCCAATTCCCATGAGTTGAGAAGCAAATGTGGGAAGTGGATGTGGCTCAAGTGATTGGGTTTCCATCTGCCATATAGGAGGTCCAGGGTTCGATTCCTGGAGCCTCCTGGTGAAAAGCAAGCTGGCTCGTGCGGTGAGCTAGCCCGAGCGGAGAGCTGGCCCATGCAGATAGTTGGCACAGCAAGATGATGCAACAAAAAGAGACACAGAAGAGAGACAATAAGAGACACAGTAGACCAGGGAGCTGAGGTGGCGCAAGAGATTGAGCAACCTCTCTCCACTCCAGGAGGTCCCAGGATAGGTTCCTGGTGCCTCCTAAAGAGAAGACAAACAGACACAGAAGAACACACAGAGAGCAGACAGCACGTGCAAAACAATGGGGGTGGGGGGTGGAGGGTAGGTTAGAAATAAACAAATAAATAATTCTTTAAAAAAAAAAGCAAATGTGCCAGCAACCCAGCTCAACCACACAGATGAGCAGTGTCCAAGGGAATAGTCAAGCTACAAGATAGAAGGAACCTGGGTCCAGGTGACTTTGCCGACCAGCCTGGACCAGCTAGACTATTACATAAGAGTGAAATACACTTCCATCTTATTTAAGCTACTCCCTTTGGGGACTCTTTGTTAGAGCAGCTGCTCCTTTATCCTAACTAATACACGGGATAAAAAGATGCTACAGCAAATGGTTTAGTTCACGTCACACGTGATTCCCAAGAGCCGATAGGACCAAGAGCTATAAAAACATTTTTTCTCCTTTGTAAGCTTGGCTAAAGAGGTCCACCTCCTCTAAGAATGGAAGCCAGATCCTTTTTCTGGGCAGGCAGGTTGGGGAAAGGGGGTAGTCACTGAAAGGTCTAGGGATCCGTAGGCCATGCCATCCAATGCTTCTCATTTCCCCCAACAATCCAAGGAAATAGTTTTTCCACCTTGGCCGTTGCATTCTCAACAAAGGGCACAAAATCTATGATGGGGCTGTAACAGGAGAAAAGCTTCGGACCAGAGGACCTGCCATTGCAGAAGATGAAGTGTTCTCTGTCTCCCTGCCCAGGGATCGCAAAAGAGAGGAAGAGGCTCAGGGAGGCTGCGTGTGACAATGAGTCCCTTGAAAAATTGCAGGCAAATTGTAAACACTGTCTTTTTACTGTAGATAGAGATATTTTAGGTACGAAAAACTTCTCTTCACATGCAACCCCCCCCCCATTCTCTCTTGCTTCATCGTGGCCTCCATCTCATCTCTCCAGGTCCAAACCCTATCAGTCTTTCAAGACCCAGAACAAAGTTGCCTGTTTCCCACAACCAGGTCAATTGCTCCCTTCTCCAAACTCCCACAGAACCTAATCTGTGCTTCCTTTGGCACACCTGGAGATTTGTAGCTTGAGGATGGGTTGCTAAAGAGGCTCAGTGAAGCTTGTGGAGGAGCTAATTAATAGGGAAGACCTATTAATGAGAACATCTAACATTTGTCTCCGGCACTCTGCTAGGGGCCTCATATGCATGATCTCATTTAATCCCCACGTCGACCCCAGGAGGCAGGTACTATTATTATCTCCACTTTTGTCGGTGAAGAAACTGAGGCACAGGTTAAGTAACTCGCTCAAGTTCCCCCAACTAACAACTGGTAGAGAAGAAAGTCAAACCCAGGAAGCTGCAGTCCTGAGCCAACCTTTATTCAAGCACTGCACGACACTGTCCTCATTCATGAGAGGGACAAATGGGTGCCAGTGAAGCTGGGTGCCAGGGAAGGTGGCAGCAGGCGGGAGCAGCTGCAAGTTCGGAAGCCCCTGGGTGGGATACATGTGGAATTTCCTCAAAGAGGGCTCCCTTGCTGAGAGTCCTACCAACAGCAGGCTTGGGGTTTGAGGAACTCAGCTGAGGCAGTGAAACAATTTTGTCAATTAAGTCAAACATCTGGTCAATATAGCGATAAATCAGTCACCAGTGTTATGGCTTCAGACTCTGGGCTCCTTTCAGGCAGTAGACATTTCCCCAGACCCCTGGTGATGGGAGAGGTGCTTCCCTAATTCCCAGCTGTAATTTGCATGCGCCTCTCTGATTGGCTGGTGAGACACACACCTAGCCCCCCTCCTAAGGACCTCCCCAGGAGTCAAGAGGGACAAATCCTGCCAGGCTCTCAAATGTGCATTAGAATGGAGAGCAGAATTCAGCCCAGATCCAAAAAGCGCCCTTTCCCAGACTTGGGGTTTTAAGTTCTGTGCTGCCAGCTGTAGAAATGCAAATTGCCATAATAAATGACGATTATCCCAATTACCTCTAATTGTCTGGCTTGTGTAGCAAGAGCTTTACCATAGGCGAGGCCAATATGGGAGAAGGAATATTTAGCAGAATGCTCTATCCAGTGAGCTGGGTTACAAATGAAGTAGGTGAGCTGGCTCAGGAGACCCCTTCTGTAGCCCCTGGGATGGCTAGATTGCCACACAAAGACAAGGGGGCTTCACAGCCTCCCCAGCTGTTCAGGAATGGTGCTGAAACAATGACATCTTTATGCAATGGTCATTAAACGCTATTTTTTAAATTGGCCATGAGCCGGAGAGATAAGGGCAGAGAATATATGCTGTTTTCCATGCCTCCTTCCCTCTGGCCAGCTGGGTCTGTGAAATAGCTGTGGGATAGGGGAGACTATTGAATGGGGCAACTTCGTTTTCCATTATTGTAATGTAACATTTGATTCGCCCATTTATTTAATCAACCAGTCAGGCATTCAGGAAGCATATCCTATATACCAAACATCTGGGAATAGAATTTTAGAGCCCCAAAGCGACATTAGAAATTAGATACATTGCATATCCAACATTGTGCCAGGTGGTTTCACTCCTTTCTGTAACAAATAATTTATTGAGCCTCCACCACATACCAGGCACTGTTTTGGGCACTGGGATACAGCAGGGAACAAAAAAAGACCAAAAACAAAAAATAAAATCCGTGCTTTCAACAGAGTCTACATTCTAGTTTGGAAAGACTGGGGATAAATGAGACAAATAAATTATACAGCATATTAGAAGGTGGTAAATGCTAAGGAGACAAACAAAGCAGGAAAGAGGATGGAGATTAATGGGACCAAGGGTTGAAATGTAATGTAATTTGGATGTCATGAAAGAAGAAGACACAAAATCTAAACTGCCATAGCAATGAAACTGCCCCTCCCCACAAACACTCCTTTAGTCACTACCTGAATGAATAGAGAAAATTTGATACAAAAAAACACAAAACAAAATAAAAGTGGTCACCAGCTATCTACAAATGCATTAGTGAAGGTTCTGTTTGTCATTGTGTACGCTCATTTGTTATGAGCTTAAGTGAGATCACAAGTCTTGCTGGGACGTCTTAATTCTTTTACAGTATTGATTAAGGCTGAGCAAATAAAAAACGTGAGCAATGTGCATGCACCCTTGTGAAATGAAAACCTTTCCGTTTCCTGATAGAGCAGTAATTACTGTAAAGAACTAAGGGCACCTCAGCTAAAATCAAAGAATGATTTCATATGCCAATGAGGAGAAAAAGAGGAATCTGGAAATGGTTGACCGCAGTTCCGGTTCTTAACCCTGGCTTGGTCCAAGGACAGAAGCATAGGTGGGCTCAGAATGATGGAGGAGAGCCCAGGGAGGGTGGCTGGCAGGAGATGCGGACCGCAAAGGAATCTGCAAAGGCCTTCCACACTCTTCTGCAGGATTCCAGGTACAACTCTTGGCTTTGGCTGCAGATGCATCCTCCAGTGGCATGTGTGCCCCATTCCAGGAGAGCCTGCAAACTCCCCTCAGTACTCAATTAGCAGCCTCCCCCTAAGCCTCTCTGTCTAGTGAAAACACTACCACCACCTTCTTCTTTTCCTTCCCCCAACCCGAGCTTTTTATACTAATTTTTCTTAAGGCATTTTCTTTGGGCCTTTAGGATTTCTCATTTAGTCTTTGTAAAGCAGTCCTGGACTATAGCAGACACAACTACAGCAATGATACCTCACAAGTAACAGCACTTTACAGTTTACATAGCACTTTGTCTGTTATCTCATCAAATCCTCACAACCACCCCACATTGTGGGCACTAGCATTTCCACTTACAAATGGAGGCACCAAGGCTCAGAGGAGCTGCTCAAGGTGACAAAAGGCAGAAGCACGTGTCCCCCATGACCTGGTCACGACCAGCTGCCTCCAGCATCCACTCTGTCCTTCTTTAGTAGTAACAGGAAGCAGACAACATTTCCAACCCCCCCCCCTACCCCACCTCCCACTTACAACTAGGTGTGGCCATGGGCCATGTGACGAAGTTCTGGCCAATGAAATATAAGTGGTACAGGTCAGGGCAACCTCAGGGAAGTGTCCTGAAACAGATTCTCCAGGAAGGAACACAACCCTATGGACACCTTAATTTCAGTCCAGTGAGACCCTTTCCGGACATCTGAACTACAGAACTATAAAATAATAGGTTTATGTTATTTTAAACTCCGAAGTTTGTGGTAATTTGCTACAGCAACAGTAGGAAACTAATACATCCTGGAGGTCTCCAGTGGGACTGAGTCCTGATTGCCCAATCAACAATTTGTTCCTTAACACCCTAGACTGGCTTCACGGCCTTTCCAATCTCCCTTCCCTACTTCCCTACCAATGCTTTCTTTGATCACCTGCCAAAAAAACTACCCTCAAATCCTTGACTTGGTTTGCTTCTGGAGGGACCCAGCATAAGACATTAATTAGTTGGAGTGTTTGACTGCAAAGACCTACGCTGAGCCATCAAAGATTTGACCCAGATCTGATACCTGATAGCTTCAGGATCCTTGGGCTTTGGGGTTTCCAAGATGATAAAGTCCATGGGAATTTGGAGACTCAAGAGATACCCTCCAGTTACCAGGAGTGAAGGATTGGGAAGCCCAAGAGAGCCCTTGTCACTGAGCTGAGTTATCTAGAGTCCAAGGTGGGCTGGATGGGATTGAAAAGAGGAGAGGAGATCAGGTGGAAGAGAGTGGACTCAGACTGCCCACCCAGAGAAGGATGAAAGTACCTACCCCCCACCCCCTGCTTTCCTTGGGAAGGTACCCATGGAGAATGGGAAGAAAAGGTTGGGGAAGGGCAGTAGCTGGCAGGACCATAGAGGGCATCGCTCTTAAGGCCCCGCAGAGTACTGAGAGAAAGAGAAAGTGGTGCCACAAGTGAAGTCAGCCTTCAGGCTGGGGGCTATGGGGGTCTCCCTCTCTCTTTCTTTAGCCACCAAGCACTTCTTTTGGGTCTGGGGTAATGGGTGTTCTCTGCAGAGAATCAAGGAGATATAAGAATGGGATGATCTTTGCAGGTCCTTTCTAACCTGAAGTGTGGAGATTTTATGAGCTTAAGACAAGATGACCAGACTACCCAGGAAGCAGGCAGCAAGGGCAAAAGAGGGGAAAGCAGGAGAGCCTGGAAATGCACTAAACAAGGAAGGGTTCCCTGGTGGAGACACGTGTCCTAGGGAAGTGCTCAGAAGATGGAGAAAATAGGACCCCTTCCTGGGGAGCTCCCAGTTTGAGGCCAGAGTCTCAGCCCTGCCTTTAAGGAGCCCCTCATGTGACAGGATGCCCACTTGAAAGACACCTATTGGCCACAAATCCAACAAAACCCAGCATGAGCGGGAGTCTCCACCATGAGGGAATGTGGATGGAGAGGGCCTAGGCCATCAAGGACCTACCAGGACTGGTCCTTCTAGAGGGCAAAGCCACAAGATCTCCAACTAGACATGTTCTGAGGTTTACAGGTAGAAAGCACTCTGTCCCACTTGAGCATCTCCATACCTATTCACATTGTCCCAGGCGAGCCACTTTTCTTCCCACCTTAATTTCCTCATCTGCAAAATGAAGACAACATGTGTTTTACTTATCTCACTGTTTGGAAACTTTAATAAGGTGTTATATGTGTGTTTATTCTAAAAATAAGCCTCCTCTCCCCATCCCATTTGCCACCCTTCTCGGGTCTCTGATTAATCTTTGGTGAACTGAGGGGAAAGCTTTCTCCAGATTCTGTCTGTGCCAGGCCCAGTTGCCTGTGTCCCTGGAGGCTGGACTCTGGGCGAGGACAATGCAGCAGGCTCTGAATTAGAAGACACGGCCTCCCCTGCTCTAATCGTGCCCCCTGCAGCTCATGTCTTAGCTGCACAGGCGTGGAGACACAGTGTATGGGCATATGGTAGGTGAGTCTTGGCCAAGCCCAGAGTGATGTAAAAGGGATGATACAGGTGAGTTATCTCCAGGCTGGAAGGTAAGAACAGAAAAAAGTTGTCTCAGAGAAATGGGGCATTGATCCAGGATTTCTCTGGGGCAGGAGCAGGGAGCTGTTTCCTCTCTCTGCAAGCACACAAGGAAAATAAACATGTGCTCTCCCTGTGAAATGGTGGAGGTTATGAGTCTGATGGGAGAAAAAGCACTCTACACTCTTGGATCTCCCAATCGGATGGGGGGAATACAGCCTCCACCTTCAGGGAACTTCTAGTCAAGTCAGAAACAGACTCTGATTTCAGGAAGACCTATCAAATGAAAAACACTGACCTTATGATATCCCAATCTGATAGAGACAGACTTGACTTCTGGTGTCTCCTTATGGAAGCACCCCAATCTAATGGGGCCAACAGTCTCTGCTTTAGGAATCTCCAAATCTGAAGAGGGATATTCAGTTCCTGACCTCAGAGAGATACCCAAAGCCATGACCTCAGGGAACTCCCAGTGTGAGAAGATTAGAACCCCCTTAAAGAATATTTGTCACAAGCCAGTGCAACATTTCATGATGTGTTAAGGGGTATACTGGGCTCTTGGGGAATGATTCCCTTGAACCAGAGACAGGAGGCAGAAGGGACTGCCTTGCAACTCCCCACAACCCTCCAACCTCAAGCCTTGTTCATGACCTTCCTTAGTGGACTAACAGGCCCTACTATCCTGTCTGTTCCAAGAACTCCTCTGTGGTTCACCCTGTAAACATGTACTGAGCACTGGCTCTGTGCCAGGCATGTGTGGGCAGGGGGCTTCAGAGAGGAAGCGGACCCAGGCCTCTGCCCTCCAGGAATTCCCAGTCCAGTGGCAGGAGCAGATAGGTGAACAAGTCCTCAGCCCCCACAGCCTCCCTAGGACCTGGGAGGCCCCTTAAGTACTTTCTATATGTCCCTGTCCCCACTGGCTTCTCTAAGGTGGCCACTTGCCTTGCTCATCTCTGCAAACTGTGCCCATCCCAGGGTCTGGCACCAGAGTAGGTGCTCACAAATTAGTTGCTGCATTTAAAACATAGCCAGGTATGTATCCATACATCATTTTCTAGACCTTTCTGAATGCCTGCAATATTCATAATATAAGAAAAGAAACATCATGGGAAAAAGATGTAATAAACCCAGAGAGGAAGAAAAGCATAGGGATAATGGCCAGGATTCAGAGGGATGGTTCCTTTGTGGATAAGGTCATGGTGTGAGATGGGATGGCACTGAACTCAGACATAGGTTATGGCCAAGGTATAGCTTTTGTTTGGGGTGGTGGCTTGGTGAGTACTTATTCTATTACTTTAAAAAAACTAGCTAAATATCCAAACACTTATGGGAGCTGCTTCTGGCATCATAGAGCCTGGGAGCTGCACCAGCCCATGTCGGGTCCCTCTACCCTGCCCACACCCCTAAGAATGACCCCTTCACTCCCCTCTTCAGACAACCCTAGAAGTAGTTCATCCACTTGCATTGGGGTCCCTATGGACACAGTGACCACCTTCTTATAGGCAGAGGGTAGGCTGGTAACCTCAGAGTCAGGCCCTGCCTTTTGAGTCCTTAACAGGCATAGCCTCAAAGCTGGCAAGTGATTTTCTTTCTAGACAATTAAATGGGTTGACATGGGCCTTTGGCACCTGAAGTAAATGGGTATGTGCCTCCATTTTCTCACCTGTTACACATTGCCTCATTTTTGCCGCAGAACCCCATGCTAGGGCTCTCCCACCCCAGCAAGCTTGGTCCTCCAAGGCATATAGGAGACCTGGGAAAGGGGCAACCATGGGGGGCTTCTCTCTTCCCCTTCTTTTTTTTTTTTTTTTTTTTAAGATTTTATTTATTTATTCATTTATCCCCCCCTTGCTGCTTGTGCTCGCTGGGTCAGCTAACCACGCTGTGTGGGTGGGCTTGCCTTCACCAGGAGGCCCGGGAACCGAACCCGGGGCCTCCCATATGGTAAACGGGAGCTCTACTGATTGAGCCACAGCCGCTTCCCTTTTCCCCTTCTTTGTGCAATAGAAACCATCCGTCAAATGGTGCCCAAGTTTTCCATTTAATGAGCAACCTAAGAGGCTGTTTCTGGCCTGCTCTTGCAGGAATTCTCCAGGGAGAAAGGAATTCAGCAGGCCAGGCAGCCAGCAGCTCCTGGCCTACAGGGATCCCTTACCATCCCAACTCCCCCAGTCTCAGCACATGTGGCCCCTCTTGCCTTGGCCGCTATGTCATGTCATCTGCTGCTCCTCTCACTATTCAGCAACAACATATGCAACTGCCAGGCCTGGCGTCTACCCCCAGGGGCACACTGAGCCAGGGGATGGGACAGGAGTTGGGGTGGCTGTACTACAGAAGACTTCCCACTGTCGCCTGAGCCAACCCCCCACCGTACAGAGGATGGGCTGAGGACAGGGAGCTGCAGGGGCCCCTAGGCGTGTCACACGGAGTGCCCTGCCTAAGCCTGGGGACAGCAGGTTGAGAAGGACATTGGCAAACCAGAGCACGACCAGCCAGTCTGAGGCTGACTGGTGAGGGGTGTGGGAGCCAAAGGCTAAGAAGGAGGAAGGGCTGAGGGGCCTGGGGACACCACACTTGTGCAAGCCAAGTCTGCAGGCAATGGTATGGGGCCTGCTTTCAAATATCTGCGGGGGTGTCAGGTGGGAGGGGTTGCACCTCTTCTCTGTGGTTCCAGAACTACAGCCAAGGGCAAGAGGTTACAGGGAGGCAGGTCGGAGCTTAACATCAAAATGACTTTTCCAAATACCCAAAGTGTTTGAAGATGGGGCTGGCCTTCTGGCAAAGTAAAGAATAGCAGCCTGTCATTGGATGTGTTCAAGCAAAGACTGGATAGCCACAGATCAGGGACACCGACATGGGAGTCTCTGTAAAGGTTACATTTTGCTGACTGCTCTGTAAAGGTGGTGTGATATGGAGGTCAAGAGGACTGGGGAGCCAGAAGGACTGGGTGCAAATCCTTGCTCTGCTATGGATAAGTGGCATGACCTTGGGCAGCTCATTGAACTCCCTCACTGTAAAATGGGGATGAAAATCGTAGTACTCCCTTCAAAGTGCTTATGTGAAAGTTAAATGAGCTAAGATCTCACGTACTAGGTATAGCACTAACAGAAACGTCGGTGGTGGCACAACCCAATGGCCACCGAGACAGTATCTGTCCTCCAGACCAATTGGAAAGAATTTCATTTTATTTTGCTCTAAGAGGGGTGTCCTCTCCAGAAATGGGTTGTCACATACCCACAGCCAGACTATCCTCATCTGAAGGGAGAGGGTAAAAGGGGGCCCCATCCCTGCAGGGCCAGACCCCCAAGTGGATGCCCAATTGCCCAGAAGGAGTGAGGGTCCATGTGTTTACATCTTTGAGCTTCATGCCCCAGGTACCCCCCACGCTAGATGGCACCGCCACAGGGACCAGCAAGCTGGTACAAATGGCTGCCCTGCCGCGCACATGGGCTGTGGGAGGTAAGCGCCCATGTGTGCCTGTGTGCAGAGGGTGGAGAGCATCGGGTTCTCGTAAAAGCCCTGAACTCCTCCAACCTCTCCCTTGTGCCCTCCCTGGGTCTCTGCTCTCATCCTCCCTCTGCCCTCCTCCAGAATCTTCACAGTTTGTCTTGTTTCGTTTCCTTCCCAGGCTTGGTTGAGTGTCTGCAGATCAAAACTGGTCGATTCCACAAAACTAGGAATGTGGCAGGCAGGTCATTGAGAAAATCAGGAATCTAGGGGGTTATTCTTGCAATGTGAGAGCAACTCATTCATTGTCTGCGTGACCTTTTCCACCTTTCTATTTGCTGAGAAAGCATCTGAAGATCCCAAGTTGTTCATAGCAGTGACTCAGCAGAAGTGGTGGGAGTTGGAAGTGCCGGAAGCAGAGTGCCTATTGAGGTCGTTTCAGCCTAAAGACCATACCTGGGGATTCCTTTGAAAACGGTCTGCTGAGTACCCTCTCTCCCCATACAGCATCCAAATTTAGCTGCCAAAAACCCACAGCCTCCTTCCTTCTGAAACCCTGGCAGGGAATCCACTTGCATACACGTGCTTCCCTCCTCCTGAGGCTGGGGTCGTTGCAAACGGCTGAAGAAGCTGTATCCTTTGGTTCCAGGAAGATCATAAGGGGAGCCCTGGATGTGTCACGACTCAGCGCATCATTTGTCACAACCACATCATCCTTTCTCCCTGGGCCTCTCCCCTGCCCGTGGCTGCTACACCCACCTACAGGTACCTGGACAGGCTGACAAGCTAGAACCATGCCATTCCCCCAACTGAATTTTCATTGGCTCTAACTTTCCATGAATGCAATTTTCCTCGGCCTGCAGTCTCCTGTCTCCTCCCACCCGGTGTTCACACCCTTCATTCACTCGGGGTGGCATCCGCCAGCAGTCTCCTAAGCACCTGTTCCCCTGGCTGTGAAGGAAACGGATCTCATCGAGTGAGATGCTGAGACACAGGCCCACCCTGTGCCACTGGAGAAGGACACATGGTGCACGGCTGGCTAGCCTCTGCACCCCTGCTCCAGGTCCTCCCGTGCCCCCAAGGCCAGCTCACACCCCACCTGCCCAGTTCCAGGCCTCAGGGTCCCCTTGCCTCCCTTCTTTCTTCCCCCAAAAGGGGACCCAGCCCAGATTCAGGACTTGGTCTCTGCTCAATGGCAGCAGGGAGTGATTGGTTATAAACTGACAAGCACCCCCAGCCGCCACCTTTGGCCAGAAGGCCTGTTAAGCATTTCAGGTAATGTCTCGCCTCCTCTCAGCTTAAATGTCACACCTCCAGGAGGTTCCTAAAAAGGAGACAGTGTGTGTCAGACTAGAAAAAGCTTCAAAGTCACAAAAACCTGGGTTTAAACTCCAGCCCAGCCAGCTGCTAGCTGTGCTGGGAAAATGACAGAACCCGCCTGGGCTTCCTTTTGCTCGCCAGAACCATGGCAATGGCCATGGCCAACACTTCCATGGCACCCAGCACGGTTCCAAGGCCTCCAAGTATGCTTATTCATTTCATCCACACAACAACCTGGGAGCTGGGCGTTAATATTACTGAGGAGGACACGGAGGCACTGAGGGGTTAAATCAATTGCCCAGGGATCTACAGCTGGAAAGTGACAGTCTGGACTCAGCGAGCTCTTAACCACCATCCCATACTGCTTTCACACTTGCCCTGCTCGCTCCCTGGGCTGCAGGTGCTGAGACCTTCCCTGGCACACAGCAGGCTCTCCATTCCTGCAAGGTGATCTCAGCCTTGCTGTTGTTTCAGACCTGGGGGTTTCAGGCAGGTCAACAGGAAGGTATCTGAGGTGAAGTGAGGGGAACTATTAAATGGAAAAGGGAGGCTCAGGCACATTCAGGTAAGTCATGACCCTGCTAATGGCCTAGGCTTCTGGTCCTGTAAAAAGAGGGGCTGGTGGAGGGAACTGAAGAGATAGCCCAGCTGTGCCATCCCTGGCAGTTGCTGGAGACTAGAGCTTCTTTGGTGAACAGCCACAGTGCACCCCACCCGTGGGGAGGAGCCGCCAGGGCTCCACTTGGACCCCAGTGTGTGTGGGAAACCTACATCCGGGCTGGGCTGGGGACCAGTCTTCCAGAACAAGCCGGTTGCTGACCAGGCCTTGGCGCCGAGAAACTGTTTGATAAACCCGGAGCCCACACACAGTAGGGGCTGAATGATGTGGCTCTTCCACTCCGAGGCGGCAGCTGGACCACAAGAGCATCACAAGGAACAGAGATAAGATGGGAGCCTGGTGGGGTTCCTGGAGCAGAAGTGGAGAAGGGAGGACTTGGGGGATTGCCTGGGAGGAATTCCACTCAGTGCCATGGACAAACAGTGCCTGGGCCTCTGCCAGCTTCTGCACGATGACCCTGAGGCTGTGTACATGGTGGGGTGTGGGGGAGGGTCAGGACGGGGCCTCAGGGAGCTCGGAGGGGGATGGAGAGGGGTGGAGGAGCACGCACAGGCAGAGTGCACAGAGAGCATCCAGAGGCCCGCCAGTCAGCGGTTTGATCAGTCCTCAACAGCTGGAGATTACCCTTTTTTCGGTGGGAAGAATGGGGATAGTGAGGCTGAGCAAGGCTCCTGATCCCTCCCCCAGGTGCCAAGGTTATGTTCCTTTTCACAGCATTTTCAGATTTATTGCTCTGTTGACTCCTCTCTCTGCCCAGTCGCACAACCCCAAGGGCACCATTCTCGGTGCAGCCCAGGACATGGTACCCCCTGCAGCTGTGCTGCCTGTCAGATGGCTCTAGTACTCCCGATTTACGGAAGGGGAAACAGGTTCAAACTGATGGGTGAGTTGCCCAAGAACACAGCTAATCAAAAGGAGGGCCTAGAGGAGGCTGCAGGGCAACTGTCAGGAGCCCTGGGCCCTTTGGCCTTTGTGGGCTTCTTCCTCTATAAATAATTATATTTTATAGCGGCAATGGCCTAAAGATGACTATAATCCAAACCTTTTCCTCAACCCTAGAAGTTCAGAAACCCCTCCCTCTACCTCGCTGTCCCACCCACACCCCAGAGACTGGAGCATCAGATACCCATGTTCTTCTGTGTGCATCACTTCCCACACGGACCACCAGCAAAGCCTGGTACAGAGCTGGGCACATGGGAGCCCCATAAGAGCTGAGTTAGCAAGAGCAGGCCCGAAGCCAGACACACTGAACTACCTGCAGTTTCCTAGTCCCTGCTTGGGAATCTTGCCATCTCCTTGCTTTCTGCCTGGAAAACTTATCTATATCCTTCATAGCCTCAGCTCAAGCCTCCTTGCCTCAAGAAACCCTCCTTTACCCTTCTGCATGGAATTAAGCTCTCCCCTGCAATTCCTGGAGCGCACCCCATTGGAGGGCAAGTCACGCCAGCCCCTCGTCATCGCTTTACGTGGCTGTTTCCACCACACTGGGAGTCTGCTGGCACCAGGCCCTGTTTCTCAGACCCCAGCCAATGGACCAGAACAGGCCTCAGGCATTGCTGGTGACACGAGGGACTTATTCTGACCCACCCCAGCCCATACTCAGTGTGAAGCAGCATCAGGAAAGCATCCTGTTTCCAACCTACCGGGGCTGGGGCCTGAGAAACGCCTTGGGACTGGCTGCACGGAGGCCTAGAGGCCTAGAAGTCTGGTTCCCCAGAATCTCTCCCACCTTCCTCATCAATTCAAATCACTTCAACACTTGCCTATCAGGGAATGGATTACGTAAGTTACTGATGAGATTACTGATGAGATTACATCATCAGTGGGTGATGCTTTTATAATCAGTTGAATGCCTTAAAAGGGGAATTTCAACATTCAGAGAGAATTTCCCAGCTCGTCGTTGGACAGCCAACTTCTCCCAGAAACTCATCAAGGACCTTTCATCGGACTTTCATCAGAGCCCCTGGCTTGCAGCCTGCCTGCGGAACCTGGACTTGTGCATACCCACGGTTGCGTGAGAGACTCCTATTAAATCTCATATTATTGACATATCTCCTGTTGATTCCAGCAGATCAATTACATCAGAATTTCTGGATGTAGGACCCCACTTCGGAATATTTGGTGTTAAAAAAAAAAAAAAAAGATTTTCGATGAGTTAAAACGCACTCATGTAGTGGTAGATTTTCTAATCAAAGGCTTCTCCCTTTTGTTCTCATAATGTCTTTGCTTTGGCTCATTTCCTCAGTCAAGGGAGGGAATCCCTTGACTGGAAATCAGGAGGCTGGAAAGAGGGTCTCCCAGCCTCAGGGACCTCAGGGATGGAGTGATCCCACTGCCTGCCTTCAACCATTGTCTGTTCTCTCAGGAGAAAGCCAAAGCCCAGCGGGCTTAGGTTTCTTTCACAACCTTGCATGGCGAATAGGTGGCAGAGCTGAGTTGCTGAGTCAGGTTCTTTTCAATGAAAGATTCCGTTGGTCGTAGGGCTGGGGCAGGAGGCTGGGAGTGCCGTGGAGGGCTTGTATGCCCCCCAACCTGGGCGCTCTAGAGGTGGGTGGGAGTTAGCTCCATCCCTGTCAGCAGCAACTCCCCAGGCATCATCTGTATGTCCAGCTTTCAGCACATCACCCTATCATCTTCTCCCAGTAAACAGCTCTCCACGCACTGTTCTTCCCAAAGTGCTTTGCTCTGCGAGCTGCATGGGAAGCTCTTCAGCGGCCGAGGCGATGAGTCACCCACGCCCCTCTTTGGGGACCCGAGGCTCCTATCCAAGCCCAGGAAAGAGAGATGTTTAATTTATCAGACAATGCCACAAGATGTTGTTTACATACACACGGTATGTAACACAGATGCAGCAAAGCGTGCACATCATAAACCTGTTCGCGGCTTCTCCTCCTCCGTGTGATAATTAAAGAGTCAGTTTGGGTCACACATGCAATGTGGAGCCCCGGGGCGGGCAGCTGGCGGCATAAGCTGGCGCATGGGGATGAAATGTCCCATCTGCTGCTTGTGCCAGTCTCCAGCCCAGGGCCAGTCCCTGCTTCTAGAGTGGAATGGAAGGGTGCCTCAGTGCCCTGCACCCCGTCCTTTGCCCCTTTCCAACTCATGAGTTGGGTGCTGAGCAAATACTCTGCTATTACCTTATTTGGTCCTCCGAACAACTCTAGGATGTATAAGCTATTATTGACCCAGATTACAGACAAAAAGTGATGATAATATCGTCACCATTATCACCATCATCGTGGCTATTTGTGCATATTTACTCTGTGCCAAGCTCTACATCTTTTACACATGTCAATTAATTGAATCCTCACAACAATCCTATGAGTTGTGTGAGGGTTAGGCTAATGTGTCAACTCGGCCATGTTATTGTGTCCAGGTGTTTGTTCAAGCAAGCACTAGGCTAATTGTAATACAAGAGCATTTATGGACTTTGGTCACCAGTGAGTTTACTGCGTGGATGGCTGATTACATCTGCATCACTCAGGGAGATTACATCATCAGTGGGTGATGCTTTTATAATCAGTTGAATGCCTTAAAAGGGAAATTTCAACATTCAGAGAGAATTTCCCAGCTCGTCGTTGGACAGCCAACTTCTCCCAGAAACTCATCAAGGACCTTTCATCGGACTTTCATCAGAGCCCCTGGCTTGCAGCCTGCCTGCGGAACCTGGACTTGTGCATACCCACGGTTGCGTGAGAGACTCCTATTAAATCTCATATTATTGACATATCTCCTGTTGATTCTGTTCTGAGAGAACCCTGACTAATACAAGTAGGTACAATTATTTTCCTTATTTTACAGATGGGGAACTGAGGAACAGAAAGGGTGAGTAAATCGCCCACGGTCACACAGCTAGAAAGTGGCACAGAGGCAATGAGCCCATTCATTTGCTGGATGAGAACAATTGGAGAGTTAGGAATGAACAGTGTAGAGACAGAACAGGTGAATTAACCTGCCAAACATCATGGCTAGTAAGTGGCCATGCCCTCAGCCCTTTCTTGTGTGTTTGCACACACAAGTGTGTGAGTGTGTGGACTTGTGTATTGTAAGTGTGCACATGCCCATGTGTGTGGTCTGTGAGACACCACATTCTGAAACTAGTTTTGTATAGATACATTCAATGTGGAACCAGATGCTGTTTTTTGGTTATCTGGATAATCATATAGTAGGTCTCAACAAATATACTAATGGAGTTAAACTGAACTGAATCCAGTATTGTCACTTTTCTTGGATGTCTAGGGATTGGAAGTGTAGAAAAATTATACTCCAAGGAGTCAGTATAGACAAATAGATGAGGGGCAGGCTCTGGAATTGGACTGACTGACTCAAATCCAAGCACCTATATTTACCAGCTGGGAAACCTTGGGCCAATTTCTTAACCTCTCTATGTCTCCATTTTCTCTTTGTGAAGGGGAGTTGATAATGGCTGCCACCTCACAGGACTAAATGAATATAAAACAATTAGAGCAACGTCTGGCACAGAGCCCTCAATAAATTGCAGCTATCATCATCATCATCATCATCATCATCATCATCACAGCTAATATAAGATGTGTCTCTCAATCCCTGTTCCAAAGCACGCTTGGGAAAATTCACATTGTTCAAGTTGACAACTGACAATCGCCCACCCCAGTGGAAGGGTCTCGGATGTGCTACTCCTGAGCTGTCAGTGACCACAGTGTAAAAGACATTGGACCTACAAGGCAGCACCCACGAATATGGTTACAGTTCTGACGCTGGATTTGTCACCTGCCCCATTGGCACCTCAGTTTTCTCAGCTGTCAAATGGAGAGTGTACTAAGTGACTTTCTAAGGTGCCCCCCAGCTCTTCTAGAATTCCTAGGAATCTCTGCAATTTCCCTTCCCACTGTGACCATCTGGGACTGCCGCCCAAGGCCCTTAGGGGCACTCTGGGTAGAGGCGGTAATCCCGAGTCTGTGTTGTTAAAACCACTTTGATTTTTAAAAAATGGGAAATAACAAGTATTGACGAGGATGCAGATAAGTAGGAACCTTGGTGCATCCACTGAGGAAAACTGTTTGGTGGTTCCTCAGAAAGTTAAGCATTGGACTAGCGCATGACCTGGCAAATCCACTTCTAGGTGTATACCCAAAATAATTGAAAGCAGAAGATCAGACATTTGTATACCAATGTTCATCGCAGTATTATTTACGATAGCCAAAAGGTGATAGTAGCTCAATGGATGAGTGGGTAAACAAAATTTGGTATATACATACAATGGACTATCGTTGAGCCATAACAAGGAATGAATTTCTGATACTTGCTACAACATGGATAAACCCTGAAGACATCATGTTGAGTGAAATAAACCAGATGCCAAAGGACAGATACTGTATGATTACACTTAGATGAAAAACCTAGAAAAGCAAATTCATAGAGACAGAAACTACATTTCGGGGTACCAGGGGCTGGAGAGGGGCACCGCTTGGAGAGTTATTGCATAATGGGTATGGAGTTTCAGTTTGGGGCAATGGAAAAGTTTTGGTGATGGATGGTGGTGATGGTAGCACAATATTGTGAATGTCATTAATACTGCTGAGTTGTACGCATGAAAGTAGTTAAAATGGGAAGTTTTGTGTTGTATATATGTTACCACAATAAATATTTTTTAAAAATTGAAGCAAGATCCTCAGTTTACAGGAAACGAAGCAGAGAAGGAATCCACTCAAGTTACTGGCAGGGCTGGGCCTGAGAGTGTGGTTCCTGGCCCTCTGTCCTCACCATGGAGCCTACCTTGGAGGCCCTGGGTCTCTGGAGGTTATTAAGGGGAGAGGCCTGGATTATAACACAAGTCCAAGTGGCTTCACATTCTGTCATCTTTCTGCCATGCAGGGCCCCACCAGCCCTGATAGTCTGTGCTGCTGTGAAGCAAGTTTGAGAAAATGGTTTTAGCTTAACACCTGTGATGTGGTTTTTGTTTTGCTTTGTTTTTTTAAAGGCCTGTTTCTAGGAAAATTTCAAGGTCTCTTGAGAATTGATGTTTGGGTGCAGTAAAGGGTCTACTCCCCTTTCCCAGGTCCAAATGTAGAAGCCTCATGGCCTGTTAGAAAGGATAAAAGCAATTTGGCTCTTGCTGTGTACCTGACCCTGTTCTAAGAACTTTGCATATATTAACTCATTTAATCTTTCAGCAGAACCTGGTTAGTATCAGTATCACTGTTTTTCAGATGAGGAAACTGAGGCCCAGAAAGGTGATTTCACCCATCTAGGTACTGGTGATGCTGGGATTTGCTCCCATGTAGTCTGGCCCAGGATTCAGGCCTTTAACTACCATCCCAGGCTGCCTTGGGCCTTGGAGATCTCATTTTAGAGCTGGGCAGTCTTTGATTTGAATCCTGGTTCCTTGACTTGCTACTGTGTGGCTTTGAATGAGCCCCTTATCTTCTCTGGGCCTCACATTCCTCTTCTGGAAATGAGAATCCAGACAGTCTAGCAGACAGGATTGCTGTGATTAGAAATTATTGATAAGGCGCATCTCCCTGTCTTGTTAAGTGCCTGGTGGGGTATAGGCAGTCCCTACAGGGTAGCCATTATTTATGATTTAAAGGAATATCAAACTGCTGACTGGGCACTTAATGCAAAATCTAATTAATCTGAAATTCATGGTAACTAAGATGGAGCCTGAAATAAAGTCACCTATACATCTGGGGGGTGGGGGGTGGGGGAGAAAGGGAAGGTCAAATAAACAATTCTGGGATACACATCCACCGACTGAGAAACTTTCTGGAGCATTTAGATGTTAATTGCAACTGCCATGCTAATCTGAGTGTCAACAATTGCTGATGGGCCCCTGACAGGTATCTGGGTCTATATAGGAAGGCAGGTCTTCGAAGGGCTGTGTTTGGAAGGAATAAAACCACTTTTTGAAAAACAGTCTCTGGTGCAGACTCTCATCAACACAGACAGATTCTCTCCTTGAGGGTCGAAATTGGTTTTCATTGGATTTGCTAGTATTTCTTGCTCTCAATCCTAGAAACACCAGGGATGGGAAACACCTTGGAGAAACCGAGGCCCAGGGAATCTGGGCATGCATGCAGGCCTGGGAAAGGCAGAACTAAGGAAAGGGGTACTCTTTCCAGATAGCCAGGGAGTGTGCTGGAGGCTTCCTGGGTGTGATTTGGGTAGCATGGAGGCCAGTGCCCAGGTCTGCAAGGCCCTATACCCAAGAGCAGGAGATGAGGATAGATGGGAATTCAGTCCCACGACCCCGCCATCCCAAAGCCTTCAATTCCATGGCTAAAGTCGAAGTCACTAGTCCAGACCAAGGAGTGACACTGTTGTAAATGCGTGACTTATATTAACTCTGAGTCCTTATAACAATCCAGTGATGTAGGTATTATTATTGTCCTCATTTCACAAATGGGAAACTGAGGCACAAGAGTAGCTAACCAGCTGACCCAAGCCACTGGAAGAGACGTTGGGGTTGTGAAGCCAGGCAGTATGGCTCAAGAGCTTGAACTTTTACCCCCTATGTCACTTGTATGGGTAATGGTCACATTGATGAAGGAGGGGAAATGCAAAGTTTTCTAGGCCTTTGAAATCCCCTCCTCCTGGCAGGCCCAAATCTGAAGAGGGTTCCACTGCAGGTCCCTGGCATGTCTACATAGACCCAGACCCGGTGGCAAGTCCTTTGGAGGTCCGGGTTCTCAGAACAGTTCCTGGAAGGCCACTGTGGTTGGACTGGCAGCAGCAGAGGATGCTAAACTAAGGCCTGGAGGCCCCGGGGTCCACAAGCAGCCTCCACTTTCCTCAGGGGGTGAACCACATTCTCTCCTGATGAGATACCTGCCTCCATTCTGCCCACCCGCCTGCCCAGCCTTCTCAGGCACTCTCCAAGATCTTGACTTCTCCTCCTGGCAAAGGGTGCAAAGACAGCAAGTGAAATCCCCAAACTTGTTGTCCTTTGAATTTTTCAAAGACGTCAACTGTCTGATGTTGCTATGGCAACACCTGCCAGTTTCTCTGAAGTCCGCACTCAGCTCCCCCCAGCAGCCTCAGCAGCCTCCCCCACCACATCCTCTACCTGCCTGAGTCTCCACCCTTGCCCTGCCCATCTCAGGCGTCCCTGCCCTGGAGGAATAGCCTCCCGTTCCTTCTGGCCAATGAGACTCATATACCAGGGCCACTGGTGGAGAGGGGGACGGCCAGGCTGGAGTGGAGGAGGACTTCAGAGGAATCCAGCGCATGGCTGGGGAAGTGACAGTAATGCGCTCCCTGGTGGCAGCAGGCCTGCCAAGGATGCCTGGACATGACTGAGCTACTGAAGGGACTGTGCTCCTTCACTGCCAGCTCCCTGCCCCTGCTGCAGCCTCTGTCCCTCCACTCCCCTCACCTCTCCTCTGTTCTTTCGAGCTCTCTCTTTTTCCACCAATGCCCAAATGGCTCCAGATGGAGAGGAACCTGTAAAAACTGGTTCTGCATCTCCACTCAGACACTTATTAGCTATCTGACTCTAGGCAAGTCATTTCGCCTCTCAGAGCCTCACTTTCCCCATCTGCAAAACGGGCAGCCAAGGCTTACCTTAAGGATTGCTGTGGGGCATACAGAAGAAACTGTGGAAATACCAGAGACAGCACAGCAGGTGCTAGAACGGGGCTCCTTCCCTTTATAGTTCTGCTTTCCGCCTTCATTGCCCTTTCTTCTGCCTTCCGCTCTCCCCTTGAACCCGCCTTGCTTTTCTCTCTTCTCCCCTGCCCTCCTTGCTCTCTTTACCACCAACGCCACTGGCAGAGCTGGCAGCACCCTCACAGCCTCCTCTCCCGGAGTTCACCCATACTTCCTGGGCCCACAGAGCTGCTTGGGGAAGGTGGGGACAGGAGATTCTTGGTCCCCAGGGGGGACAGCCTTGACCTCTGATGGTCCTGGGAAGCCAGGGAGAGCACAAGAACACCAGCACAGGACCCCATTTGCCAAGCACTGACAATGTGGGTTCTCTATTTGAGGAGCTTTTCATGAATCAGCTTGTTTAATCGTCACATCAACCCGAGGCGCTGCTTGGCATTTCCATCCCCATTTCATACCTAGGGAAACAGAGGCCAGCAATTCCACAATGCAGGGCATGGGAGGGGGAAGGTAGAGGAGTGCTGGTGGCTTGGAGGCAGAAGCCAGACTTACTTCCAAACACCCCTGAGGAGCATCTGAATCTCCAAGAGCATCCTTGTCCTTGGTTCCGGGTTCAGGGCCACTCACAGAGGACTCCTTCAACACCATCCTCCCGAGAGTCTGTCTACATGCCCAGCTCAGAGAGGATTGCTGTCTCCATCCCTCCCTCTCCCAGGGGTGCATGGCAGGCCCAACTCTCAATCTCCTTTGGCAAAACTTTTACTAGGGAGATAAGTAAGGGCTTCCTGCCAGCTCCAAGGGGCACCAGGGACTGGCTCCTCTGTCTCTCACTGCCCCTTAGCAGAGCGGCAATGCCAGGACCCCACTCTCACTCCTGAGCCAGTCACTGTCCCACTGCAAAGGAAACTGTTTCCTTCCAGAAGCAAGGATTGACCAGAAGGCAGGCAGTGGGCTCTGACAGGGAGACTATGGTGGCAAGTCTGGGGGACAGGCTGGCTGGGATCCCTCACTTCCGTTGGCCTCTGTCTAGTCACTGCTCCTCAGCTTGCCTTCCTCTCCCTGGGTATAGCTACACTCTCATTCTCACCTACTCTACTCTAGGACCACACTGAGGAGGGAGGGCTCCCCTTGCTGGGTCCTGGTCCATCCTTCTGAGTCCCAAAGCCATCTCTCCCAGCAGCCAGTTGTACCAGTGCCTCTTACATTTTCAGGCACGCACAAATCACCTGGAAGATCCCGTAAAAGTGCAGATCCTGATTCAAGAGGTCTGTAAGGCACCTGAGATGCTGCATTCCGATGCCACCTGTACACTGACCACACTCAGAGTAGTGAGGGTCTAGATGACCTGGGACCACCTCCTAAGTGCGGTCTTTGAGGGGCAAGGTCTAGGGCTCTCCGGAGCCACATGCTCTCCTCCACCCCACCCTTAGGCGGGGATCTCTCCCTCAGGAACAAGACATCAGACACTTATTCTCAGCCTCTGCCTAGTAGTCACACAGGCCTGCACATGAGCACATCCAAGCCAGGCCCCTGAGCCTACAGTCACTAAATGCAACATCTGGTCCCTGTCTTGGAGGAATGCAGTCCTTAAGATCTGTCTAGCATTGACAAACATGCCCAGGTGAGAGTTGCACAGGGGGCTCTGCCATCCATACTCACTCCTCAGCCTGATCAAGCAGAGGTTCAGGAGAGATGAGACAGTTCAGAGAAGACACAACAAGAGTTCAAATGTACCCTTGGCTACTCTAAAAGCCCCCAGAAGAGAATCTGAAGGTCATAGTGAATCACTAACAGAAGAGGCTAAAAGCAGGTAAGAACCTTGTATTTGTTCACCTTAGCACACTCCAACCTTTTCTAGGAAAGGTCATCAACCTACTTCCTGTTGGGTTTACACTTTGATTTACAAAAGAGGCATTTCTCACCCAGGTCATGTCTAGAAAAGGTTTCAATCATCAGACCAAGAAGATCTGTATGCACCCAGACATAGGAGGATGGATCCAATGACGTCTCAAGGTCACCCCCAAGTCTGAGGAATCTCCCAACTCCATACCCTTTTCTGGGCATCATGGAAAGAAAAAGGCCCTTCCCTACTGAGGTTTGTGGGTTTTGATTTGGGGCCTTGATTAAATCTTGAGATAAATTTTTCTCAGTGACAGAGTGGTCAGCCTGGAGGCCATAATCCCTTCAGTAGTTCAATGTTTATGAGGATGAGAGCATGCTTAATGCCACAGTTAAAATACTAAGCTGAGTAATCAGTTTATTAAGAATTTACTCAATATGTTTGCTGTCTGCAGCTGGACCCCACCAGCCTGGACAGAGATAAATCAGCGGACAATGCAGCTAGTGACGAGATAAACTCCTCCAGCGTGGGCAGGCAGAGCTCAGAAATGCCTTGAAACAGAGTGGAAATCTCTGGCATAGGATCCCACAAAGTCTTGCACAAGGCCAGGCAGCTGCCTAGGATTGGGAAGAACTTCAGAGGCAGGGTATGCCCAGGGCCTGGACTTCAAGCAGCTGAAAGAACTAAGGGGTGACTCAGGGGAGCTGTGGCCCAAGAACCAAGGACACTTAGCAATCACGGGCCAAGTAGCAGGAGTATCATAGGTTATGTTCCCCCAGAAGGAGACCTTGAGACAAGGATTTAAGGGCATTTGGTTTATTTGGGAGGTGGTCCCTAAAAAACACTGGAAGAGAGTAGAGAAGTGTGGGACAGTTTGGTATTATTTATGAATTCCAATAATAGATATTAGATTATGTTTGTAAACTGGTCTGTTCCTCTGGGCATATTAGATTGTATTAGATTCAGAAATTTCACTTTTACTTGATTAAATTATGATTAAGGCTTTGATTTGGCCATGTCAGTAGGATGTTGAGTCCCCATCCCCTTGGTGGGGAGGGACTCACAGAGAAAATGACATGGCAGTGGAGGGAGTTTGAGTTTTTGATGCTGGAGCCCTGGGAAGTAAATACACAGAGAAGCAGATATATGAGGAAAGAGAGAAGGCTCCACTAGACAGGCAGAGGCCTCAGGAAGAAAGATGAGCCTAATTGCCTACAGCTGCAGTTGAGCCCAGAGAGAACCGAGCCCCGGAGAGAGAGAAAAGCCTTATGCCAGCCTACAGCTGAGATTGGAAGAAGCTGGGACCATGGAGCCTTAAGAGGAAGAAGTAAGGCTGAACCCTTGCGGACATCACCCACTGTCTTGCTCCAACACGTGGCCAACGACTTTGGGTGAGAAAGTACCTCTGATGGTAACTTGAGTTGGACTCTTTAGCGCCTTGTGACTGTAAGTATCTACCCCAAATAAATACCCTTTATGAAAACCAACAGAGTTCTGGTACTTTGCATCAGCACCCCTTTGGCTGACTAAAACAAGAAGTGAGACTGGAAAGAAAGGACAGTCAGTTAAAGGTAGGTTACCAAGGAAGCCCATGATGGTGGGCAATTAGAGCTCAGTCTCACTAGGGAACCCTGGAGGCTGTGTAGAACACACTTTAGAGTTTCCCACCTGTGGGAGAGGGTGCTGGGATGGGAGCGCCTGCCAGCCATTGTTTGGGGGCTGCTCCAAGGGCATCAATTCCCTAGCCCTTCTGCCTATTGTTTATGTGCTTGCCTGGGCAGAGCCTGCTCCAGCTGTCAGAGAAACCCTGATGCTGAAGATGCTGGTGCTGGAAGTCGGGAGTTGGGCTGCTGTGCTGAAATGGTTAAGGCCTGAAGGGACCTGCCCAGGGAACCCAGAGTGTCTGCTCTCCACAGGTGAGTAGAGTCCTAGTAGGAACACCCCCTGCCCCCAAGAGTAGTCTTGGAAGAGACCTGGCACCTGCAGATCCATGAGCTTCACTCTTTTACTGTGCAAAAGAGGTTGATAAGTCCATAAAGGGTGGGATCCTTGAACCTACTAGGACCCCTTGGGGGATTCAGCAGGTAGCGAGGCCTTGTGGTGGGTTTGCTAAGGCTTAGGGAAGACCTTGGGGATGGAGGGAGAGCTTCTCAGTGGAACGATTCACAGGTTAGGAAGGGTGGGGGGCGGAGGACTTGCTGGGCACTCCTCTGGGTGGGGAATAGCCAACAGAGGTACCCCATAGTTAGGATGAGGCCATCTCATATGAAATTGTAATAAATCATCTGGAAGAAGGAGTACACAGTGAAAGCTGGATATCTGCAAATGGCACTAAGTTTTTTGGGGGAAGTGAAATGTCAAGCCGATGGGGATATGCTACACAATCCCACAAGGGTATGTGTGCGTGGGCAAAAAAGTGACAGATGAGATTCAGTGTGGGCAAGTGTAAGATAATGTATTTAAAGACAAATATCTCAAACTCTACAGGACTTCCTTCTAAGATGATATACGCCACGTCAGTTTTATTTTAGGAAGTGTAAGGAGAAGAAGGGGAACTGACATTTATGGAGCGGCTACTAGGTGCCAGATGTTTCATAGGTTTTATTGAATCTTCTGGATGTAGCCTCCTCGTTTTACACATGAGGAAATGAGGTTCAGAGAGGCTAAGTTGCCCAAAGCCACACAGCTGGGAAGGGTTGGTGCTGGGATCCTAATTCCATTTGTATTGTTTCTGGTCTGTTCCATGAGAACAAGAGTTCAATATGTGAAGTGGTCCAAAGACCACCAGGGGCCAGCCACGTTAGGAAGGCTTTGCAAACGTAAGTGGATGCCACATGCTTCTGGTTTCCCCTGCCTCTCTGGGCTGTCCTTCTCAGTCTCTGTTCCTAGTTCTAGTAGCAAAACATTGAAGTGCTCTAGGCCTTTCTTGACGCTTTCTCTTCTTCATCTGTTCTCTTTCCTTAGGCGACTCATCCGATTCCGTGACTGGAAATATTTTCCAGGTCTCAAGCCCATGTTCCCAGCTCTGACTTCACAGACTCACAATGCGACTCCCCTCAACATCTCCACTGGGATCCTACCAGCTACCTCAGCCCCAACAGGGCCATAAACGAGCTCTTGCTGCCCCCCACCCCTACAAGCCTGCTGCTCCTGCAGTCTACCTCCTCTCTGTGAAGTCTGTCCTTCCATTTCCACAAAATGAATATTAGACTGTCCTGAGAAAGTCAGCGGGTGGGATGGGAGGGCTATGAAAGCTGCTGACCTCTTGATTTTGGAAAGATGAATGTGGGAAGTATAGCAGCCCAAGAAACTACAAAATAGGGAACCCAGTGTGTGCCATCAACAAGCCCAAAGATAGTGGGAGAAGGGAACAACCAGGATTGGGGTTACCCTAGGAAGTATGAAAAGAAGCCTGTCAGGAACCAAACAAAGGAAGTCCCCGGGCTTGCCGTCCATCACCACACTCAGAGCCCAGCCCCACCCTCCCCATCTCACTCCTTCCCTCTCCCTCTCCCCCTGGAGGTGCCCTATGCTCTCTCATCCAAACCCCACATTTTCTTCACCACTTCTGGGCTGTGAGGCAGTGAGAGGCCCCCAACCCTCTGTACCCCTCGCCCCGCACCAGCCCTTCCTCTTTAATGAGCAGCCCAAACCCCAGCCTTGAATGGCCAAGTTGGGAGTGGGGTTCCCAGACCCATTGGGCTGGTGGGCATGGCTAGGGCATGATCCCAGGGCCCCTCAACTATAGCAGTGGCCCTCAGTCCTTCCCCAGATGGGGGTAGAGAGGGAGAAAGAATGGCTTCTCTTGCTGTTGGGAAGATGAAGCCAAACGAAGATAAGCTATAAAGTCACTGAACTGGAAAATGAGAAAGCAGAATAAATGGGCTCTTGGGAGGGAAGTAGGTCTTCCCTGCTCTCTGAACAGGAATAAACATGGAAACCACCTGTCAGAGAAGAATTTACACCAGGGAATGGGTGGCTTGACCCCCACCCAGAGCCTGCAAGGGGCAGGGTGCTCGAGCCCAGACCTTCCTTCTCCTTGACCACTGTTCAGCAACTCTGCTGGACACCTGCCTGGCCCCTCCTCCTCTATGCTCAGTCCTGCCCCACTTGTCTTCCCTTCCCTTGGCCACTAGCACCACCTCTCCAAACTGTCCTCTTGCTCCAGTGAAACCCCTTCTCTCTTTCATGCCTCACCTCTTGCAAGAAGCCTTCCTAAACCTCGCTCTTCTCAGAACCTGAGTCAGAGCCTTGCAAAAGACCCACTCTCCATCCGTCCCCTCCCACACCAGGCACCTGCTCTGTCCCTTGACCCAGCTGTTCACCCAGCCTCCGTGGTCCAAAGAGCAGAATTGCTCTTATTCTTCAGTGCCCACTTTCAATGGCTCCCTTCTCCAGGAAGCTTTCCCTGAGCTCTACTGTCCTAGGGTGGAATCAATGCTTGTTGACCTCCTGTCTGTATCCATGGCAGAGCAGGTGTAATTCCAGTAGCAGCACACGCCCTCTGGTTGGAATCACTGGCATATCCACCCCCTCTCCCTCCTTCAGGACAGGGGCACTTCTGCATCCCTGGTGGCATTAGGGAATGGCCAGGATTAGGGGTCACCCTAGGAAGAGAGCTGACTCAGCCATGCAAGAAGTACTTGGCGGTGAAGTGTTAGATGGATTATGTTCAGTCGTGTTCTGTCCCCAAGCTGTGGCAGTGAACATTTCACATAGCATTGAGCATATAGTATGATGTAAATGTGATTCTTTCTACAGCCATTTATCAGGCATATGACACACACTCACCTCACAGAACACACACACACGCCATAGGTACACACGTTCCTCAGAGCATATAGAGACAGACAGACACACAGACACACTCACACAGCCTGCCTCCATCTCACTGCCCTCTCAGTCCCTGCTGGTCCACTAGATTGTATTTGAAAACCAATGATGCTCCATCTCCTGCCTCAAAACCAAAACCAAAAGCCAGAGCACAACACATCGGAATGCCCTTTCCTCCAAGCTTCAATCAAATAATCTTCACAACTCAGAGCCAGAAGGGGACTTGGGATAAGCTCCTTCAACTCCTTAACTCTGCAGATGAGGCAACCGAGGTCCCAAGTGGGCTTGTGACCTGTCTGAGGTCGCGCAGCTAAGAAGTGACAGCGCCAGGGTCAGAATGTGACCTCCTGACTCCAGCCAAGGCCCCTCACCCCTCCTGGCCTGGCCCGTGCAGGAATGTCTTTCCCATAGGAGGAGGTGGGCATCTGAGACAGGTGGGGAGGGAGAGGGGAGGAGGTGCTGGGGGCAGCCCTGGGGGTGGGCTTAGCTGAAGGAGGGGCCTGGGAGGCAGGCAATGGCAGTCAGGATGACCACTTTGGGGTGCTAATGAGGAGGGAGGAGGTGTGGGGGGCAGCAGGTCACAGCCCTTGCAGGAACACACTTCCCCTTCTCTCTGGTGAAAAGTCTTCCCTCGGGGTTTTTCCATCACTTCCTCTGTCTGAATTTTGGGAAAAAAAACAATCAAAAGGTGGAAAGTAGAGACAGAGAGATGGCCTAGGTACCAGCTTCTGGCTCCTCCCTCCTGTCTGTCTGCCCCCAATTACTTCCCCCGCTGTGGCTCACCCATCCTGCCCACCCCCCATGTGCACCTACGTGCCCCTCCACCCTCTGTCCCAGTCCCAGTTGCCCCGTTTCTACCCTCACCCCCAGGTGCTGCCCTGCAAGTCCACCTGCCCCCGAGCACCCAGGCTGCCCCCCGTCCATCGGGTTGTCCAGGCAGAGCCGTGGGTCCACGCGTCCGGCTGCACGCCAGCCCTTCCTCCAGGCCTGCATGGGCAGCAGAGGTGGGGCTACAGCTGGGCCTTGAGCAGGGCGGTCAGTGGGCTTCGGGAGCAAGAACGGCCCAGCAAAGCCTGGGGGAAAAGCCAGGGCCGGGCAGAAGCAAACGTCTTGTCAGGGTTCTGTGGAGGGCGGGGAGGAAAAGGGACCAATTAATCCACATTTGCCTCTCCAGATTGGAGTACAAGTGGGGAGATGGAAGAATTAACCTTTTCAAAAATGTAATTTCATAAAATCATCTCACTTGGAACTGACTCTCTCGTTATTACTATTATTTATAGCTGTGTCTGTGCCTCAGGCCACCACCGGTATGGAGAGATGGAGGAGGAGCAGGGGCGGCCACAGCTGCCCACGGAGAGAGCAAGAGCTGACCGGCCTAGATGTCTCGGGTTCAATCAGACACCATAAGAACCTCTACGATGCCCCCACAGGTTGCCCACAACTCCTCCATACAAGTGCCCTTCATTGGACCGAACATGTGCTGGCTGGGCCCCTCCTCAGCCCTACCAACCCCTCTCCTGACTGCCGAGTCCCTGTCCTCCCTCTATAGCTCACCATGGATGGCAAAGGCCACAGCACCCAATACTGTCTTTCAGCAGCCACCCTCATATTGAGGCCTGGGTCAGCTCACACCCACCTCCCATCCCTGCCCAGACAGGGACATCAGGGGACTTGCTCCTGGGCTTGGGGCACTGGGGCTACGCTCCCTCTGTTTCCCGCCTGCCTGGGGTGAGGTAGGCTCCTTGCCTTCCTGGACCTCAGGTACCTGCTAGCCCTGGCACTGGCCTAACTTCCCAGACCCTGCCTTCCACCTGGCTTCCCTTCTCTTTGAGCCTTGGGTGATGACTCTCATCCTTGACTCCTTTAGGCTCTATGGGGCTCAGCGCATCATTTGTAAAATGGGGCGTGGGGGGGGGGGTAGGGTCCGTATGGCCCGCAGGAGGAACAGCAAGGTGGCTAGGGTGGCTGCAGGGTGGGGAAGGGGGAGAGGAGCAGAGAGGTGTGAGGTGGGCCTGGGATGGCATCGGGCCTTGCAGGCCACAGAAGGATGGTAGGAGTTACTCGGCGGAAACTGGGAAGCCATGTAGGCTTCTTGTGTCCCAGTCTCTGGCTCTGCTCTGCCACTACTTTGCTGTGTGACTTGGGGTAAGTAGCTTACCCTTTCTGAGTCCCTGTTTCCCTCCCTAAACAACAAGGATTTGGATACAGTGGTTTAAAGTCCCTTCCAACAGGACACACATTCTTACGAGTCAATGGAGGAGGAGGATTAGGAAGGTGGGAATAATTGGGCAGGATTTCCCATAATAGGTGAGACTTCACCTGAACCCCAAAGGTGGGTGAAGTGAGGAGGCCAGGTCTCCTCCTCTTCCTGCTCAGCTGTACTCCACCCCCACAGTTTCACCCTGCTCCATTCACCACCTCCCCGCCAGCTTCCCTCCCAGCCCTCTCCCTCAATGAACAGGAAGCACATTGGACCTGCCAGGTTAAATCAGATCAGCGAGCACAACAATTTAACAAAAGATGGATCTGGTGCATGTGTGTGGTTTTTAAATAGAGGTTCCTCGGAGCCAGTTGTTTCGCTCAGAATGAAAACAATTGATTATCTTTAGAGCCACTTACTGAGGCTTATCGGCCTTGATAAAACCGGTCTGGGGTTTCCAGGAGCCCAGCACTGCTCCCCCCACCTCAGACTTCTGTGGCCCCGTGCATAGGGAGGGGCCACATCCCAGCATTGCAGTCAGCCTCCCACCTCTGCTGAGAGCTGAGGGCAGAGGCAGCAGGACCCCCACAGGAGGGGGCTGCCTCTCTGTAAGAATCCGAAGCAGCTCCTGGGAGCTAAAGCATAGCAAAAGTGCCTGCAACGCAACAGCACCCTTGGGCGCCAAGAAGGAAGACAAGGAGGGGGAGGGGCAGGGAGGGAGGACCACAGGAGCATCCCCCCCCCCCCGCCTCACTGCCGAGCTGGGCCCCTCATCCTGGGATCCAAGGAGACAGGGAGAAACTAAGCCCCTGCCCTGGGGAAGCTTCCAGTGGTGTTTCAGTGCCGGAGGTAGTCACCAACAAGCAAACAAATATGGTGCAAGATGTCAGGTTGAGCTTCAAGGAAACATAAAGAAGTTTAAAGGTGCAGGGAGGAGTGAGGCAGGAGAGCTCTTTCAGATAAGGTGGTCAAGGTCACTCTGAGGAGGGTACATTGGAGCAGAGATCAAGCCAGGCCAGTATCTGGGGGAAAAGTAGTCTGGAGTTCTCTACACACTGGGACCCCAAAATAAGGCTGGGTGCCAGATGGGTAGCGCGTTCCTGTGCAGATGTCCCTCTGCCCAGGTTGGGCCATGCTGGCTTTCTGCCTCAGTTTCCCTGCTTAGTATTCTGTTGTACTTGGAGTCCTGACTTGAATACTGACTCATTTGGCTAAGGCAATGATACCCGTTTAATGCTTTCCAGTACCTTCCCAGGGACAAGAGATGCTATTTTCTATATCCCAGGCTAGGCGGGGTCCCACTGTGCATGGACTGATGGCTTAAAATAATGAAATGAGGCCCAGCTGACACATTCACATTCCCCACTGTTGGGCTTTAACCAGCTGGTTTGGACAAGCCCCCCATCTAGAGGCCAGCCCAGCACCTTCCTTACAATGAGTGAGGCTGAATAGGCAAGGTAAAAAGTCCATAGTGCTCTCCAGCACCTCCAGAAAGCCCTCTGGCTCTGTCTCCTCCCCTCCTCCTGGCCCTCCCTCTCTTGGAGTCTGGTTTCTGACCCACTGCCTTGCAGCTGGCTTCTGCTTCTCAACCAAATGGATGTCTTGCTTGGACAACGCACTTGGCTGGATGCCAGCATCACCCCTGGGCACTGATTTCCAGGTGGTGGGTCAATCCTGCCTCACCTCCATGCCTAGCCCAGGCTCAAAGACCCCAGTCTTGGCCAAGTCCCAGGTCTGGGTAATCTCGACACCTGATCTGCTCCCCACTCCCCCAGGACAGACCCTATAGCTGCGTGAGCTCCCCAGCCATCCTGGCATGACTTTCACCTGAGCTTAGCCACCAGCAACGCACTTGACAGGACAGTGCTGTCCCCCAGTACTGGAAAGGCCAGGCAGAATGAAATGAGCCTTGCCAGGACAGGCTGGAGAGAGCTAGCAGCCTCAGGGAAACAGAGCACAGAATAGGAATATGGGTTCAGAGCAGTTAGGAACCCACATCTGGGTTCCACTCCTGGCTCTTCTCTTAACCACTGGCTGATCTTGGGCAAGGAACACACTTGTTCTTCAAATGTAAAACAAGGGGTACTGAACTACATACATGATACATAGCACGTAATGGTGTGGAGGAGGTCCATGGAGCCCTAGCAAAGTCCCCCCAGGGGACCCCATTTCCAGTAAGAGTTGAGAATTTGGCAAATCATTTAAAAAAACACTTCACTGGGTGACCTGGAAATTCCAAGCATTAAAGATTAGTCGTCAGTTCATGTCCTCAGCCCCTGGCTCAGCGTCCCTCCCTCACCACTGGTCCTGCCACCATTCTTGACAATGTCATTGTCCTTGCAGATGGTCTGTTTAACACCCTGACCTCTCAGTTCATTGACTCCCTTAACTCTCAAGATTTTCTCCTTCCCTGCTCCTCAACCTCCCACCCCCTTGGCCATATCCTAGAACTCATCATCCCAATAACTACCCCCACCTCTGGAATCTCAAGGTCAAGCATCCCTTAGTCTGACTTCCTATCTTATTCTACTACCCATACCAACGACTTTCCCACCTAATTGAGACTTCCAATCTATTCACCTGGTTCACCACTGATGGAATAGGGTCCTTAGTTTCTTTATTACTCAGCCTAGACTTCCAGGGCCAATACCCAAACCATCCTCTTCAAGCACTCTTTATGAACTTGGACCATTCTATCTTGCCTGGAAACACCCCACCCCTGGCTAAGCTCAACTATCCACTTACTCAGCAGTTGCTTCCCTCAGCTGACTGCCATCCAGGGCCCACCAGAGAATATCACACAGCCATGTTGACTGCTTCAAAATTATGACTGGGCATACCTTTGAACTCTGCCAGGTAATAATGTTTCTGTACTCACAGTAAATTTGCTTTCCCACTCTCTGAGAAAATTAATTCAAATTCTTCCCCCATTCCTCAAATCTGATAAAAGTGATAAATTTCTCTGCCTTCCTCTTCTCACTGGTTGACAGCTTTATACATATTTCATAGAGAAATCAATGAAATCACAGACCTGCCTCTTCTTCCTGGCCCTCTTTCACCAGCCTACCTGCATCTGTACCTACATCTTCTGCCATGTTTCCTGTTTAAATGGGAAAATTGTCCCCAATGCTTTCTATGACCAAGCCCACCCCGCCCCCCTTATGACCAGGGTTCTATCTGGTCTCTCCTTTTCAATGACTTTGCTTCTGCAATGACAACCTCTCTCCTCTGCGTCACCATTTTCTCCTTCTTTGGATCATTTCCACTGACAAATATATCTTCTTATTTCACATCTTAAAAAAAAAATTCTTTCTCTTGACCCACACTGCCTTCCAGTCACACTCTATTTATTTCCCTGCGCCCCTCCCCTTTCATAGAAAAAGACTGACTTGTTAGCATAATCTCTACTTCCTCATCCCCCAACTCTCTCAACTCAGGCTTTGATCCTCACCTCTCCACTGAAAAAGCTTTTATCCAGGTCACTGCTGACATTTCAACATCTTCTCAAATCCAGTAGCCAACTCTGTTTCCATCTTGCCTGAACTCTCCATGGCATTGGACACAGTGGACCCTGTCTCCTTCCTGAAACACTCCTCTGGTCTCTTGCTCCGTCAGTTTGCCCTGACCTCACAGTCTCCTCCTTCTCAGACTCCTTTGTCAGTTCCCAGACCTCGAGTGGTCAGATGCCCCAGGCCCTGTCTTTTAGCCTTCTCTCCTGTATCTACACTCTCCTCCCAGATGACCATATCCAGTCTTAAAACTTCCAACACCTTCTATCTGATGGAGGCTCTTGAAATTTTATCTCCAGCCCAGACCTCTCCCCTGAACTGCCTATCTGACTGCCAACCTGTCACCTACACTTAGATGTCTACAAGGCATCTCAAATCCAAACAGAACAATAAATTCTTTCTTCCCACCCAAATCTGCATCACTGCCCCCAAAGCTTTTCCCATCTGAGAAATGCCCCACCATCCACCCATCCAGTTGTCTATGTTAAAAACCTAGGAGGTACCCTAATTCCTCTTTTCCCTGTACCCCAAACATCCCATCCATCAATAGTCTTGTTGCCTCCACCTCCAAAATGTATCCTGAATCTGATCCATTCTCACCACCTCCACTGCTACTGCCCAATCCAATCACCATTATCTCTTCCCCTGGACCACAACATTAATCTCCTAATTTACCTCCTTCCTATAATTCTGGCCCACCTCCAATCTATTCTCCACAGAGCAAGCAAAGGGATCTATCTAAACCAGAATCAGACCAGGTCTATCCACTGCTTTGATACCTTCCAATGCCCCCATTCCACTGGGGATACAATCCATATTTCTTACTGCAGCCTGTAAAGCCCTGTGTGACTCGTCCCCTGCCTCCCCATCCAACCTCATCTCCCCCCTTCCTCCAACAACACCCTGTTCAGGAAGCTCCAGATGAGCTGGCTCGAGCTCCTTCTGGTCTCAGGATCTTTGCAATGGTCATTCCTTCTTCTTGGAACCCTCTTCTCCTGCCCCAGTCTTCGCATATCTTCACCAATCAGATCTCATTTCCAGTGGCCCCTCCCCAGACAGCCCCCCTCTGACCACCCTGGTTAAAGGGTCCCATTCCACCCTCCACTATCCTGCCACCCACTGTTCCACTAACCTACTTTATCTTCTTGATCAGTACTTCAAAACATGCTGCTGACTGGTTTGTGCGGTATTCTGTTCTTCCTCCTACTAGAATAGAAGATCCTTGAGGGCAGGGATTCCATCTGTGTGGCTCCTGCTTTAATTCCAGAACCTAAAAGTGTTCCTGGCTCCGAGTAGGTGCTTGGTAAGTAGACCTGGCCAATAATCCTAGATCTACAGTTCCTTGCTGACTTACCTTGAAAAGCCAATTAATCACTCCATGCTTCAGTTTCCCAACCTACGATGTAAGGGTCCTGACACCAGATATGCCTCCACGGGCTGTGTAAGGTTATTGGCTGCTATAGAGTTTCACAATCTGCAAAGCACCACACAGAGGACACTGAACTCATTCCTCCAAGGAGGAGGGTAATTATAAGACCCCAAGGGAAGACCCTCCTGTGCCACCACCTCCTGCCCCTCTCTCTCAGAAGCCTGTTTGCCCTTTGTTTTCTTCTGCTCCTTGCCCCAGCCTTAGAGCCTGTTCAGCAGTTGCCCTGGAGAGGCCTAACCCTTACCCTCACCAGCAGCCCACTCTCCAGTTCTCACCCACAGGACCCTAACATCCCTCCCTTCCAGCATCTCCTCCCAGTGGGGCCCTGTTTGTTCCCCCTTCCATCCCTGCTCACCCCGACTCGCCTTATCTTTTCCACTCTGCTATCAGTTATGTTCTCTGTGCTTCCCCTTGGCCCCCACCCCTACCCAGACACCTATTGCCAAACCTGTCTTACAATTTTGTTTAGCTGTGGGAGTCATCTCGGCACATTTTTTTCCTTTTCTCGGAGTCACCCATTACCGCATTTAGCATCTAATAAGTCCCTTGTGCTGCACAGAAAGCACGGCCACATCATGTCTATGGAGAACAATAGGACAGGGATGGGGAGAAAAGAGGAGGCTGAATGCTTGACAATGCCTCAGTTTCCATGTCTGTATCCAGGTGGTTTCTGCAGCCTGGATGCCCTAGATTTTCTATCACACCTGCCCTCTGCTTTTCTGTCTTTCCAGGATTGATGCACAGCCTTTGCAGAGAGGGCTTGGACTCCCCAGAAAGCATGGATGATCCAAAAACAAGATCAGGACATCAACAGCAAACACACAGGGGATTCTAAGAAGGCTGGAGAAATGTCACCTACCCAGTCTCAGGCTGCAGAAGCCATTTATCATCCTTTCTGTTGGGGTGCAGTCCTGAGACAAGCCTGACCTTGAGAAAGGAGAAAATCACTTACTGGGGGTGCCCATTGTGTTGCTGAGGGGTCCAGGGCCATGGGAGGGCAGGGTGGAGATTGGGGGAGCAAGGTGAGGGGGGTAAGGCCCAGGCTGCCCAGAGGGGACGCTGGCCCCATGATGTCCCCTAGAGACCTGTGTTCACACTAAAGGCTTTGCCCTGGACAGATCGAGTGGGCTGGAAAGGCATTGAAAGTGTCAACAGAAAATGAGATGAGAGACAGCTGGTAGGGTTTGGCACAGCAAGAGAGATAAATAATATCACTCTGTGCCAAAACTCCAGGTCCTATTCTCAGGTTCCTCCAACTAACTGAATCTAAGTTGCATTCATGGCTGAAGGGGTTAATAATTAAAGAGCCAAACTCGACAAGCCAGGGCCATTGGTGGAGAGGGCAGAGACCACAGGAGAGGAACCTGACCTATCCCTGAAGAAACTTCTGGATATTATTCCGATGACCTGCTTCCAGTCGCCTGCCCTCTGCCTGCACCCCTGCACCCCAGTGAAGCTACAGCCACACTCCATATTTATGGGCACCAAGACGTCCAAAGGCACTAGCTCTCACAGGTGTGAACACACACCCTCTGCACACACTCACATCAGGCTCACCCTGTGACACCCACATGGACATGTATCTGCACACTCACCGCATTAAGTGCTTGGAGTATGTTTTAGGCTCCCAAATGACCACAAACCGCATGGCTTAAAACAACAGAAATGTATTCTCAACCTGCTTCGGAGGCCAGAAGTCTGAAATCAAGGTGTCATTGGCGCTGGGTCTTTCTGAAGGCTTCCGGTGGTCACCGGCCATCCTTGGTGCCCCTTGGCTTGTGGGCGCATCACTTCAACTGCTGCCTCCGTCTTCACCCGGCCATCTTCTCTGTGCCTCTCTGGGTCCTCCCCTCTCCTTATAAGAAACTGGTCATTGGATTTAGGGCCTACCCTAAATCCAGGGTGATCTCATCTTAAGATCCTTAACTAATTACATTTGCAAAGACCCTATTTCCAAATAAGGTCCATTCTGAGGTTCTGGGTAGACATGAATTGGAGGGGAATACCAAATTTGCAGGGTATACCAGTGAATGAAGCAGGCCAAGACCCTGCCCTCGGGGATCTGACCTTGGAGCAATGCACAGACACATCCTCTCTGACCTCTGAACACAGACCCATCCACACAGGCGTGGATGCTCCGACTTTATACAAACACTCAAACATTCACAAACACATGCTGTATACCTGCTCCCTCCTTCTTGGTGCTGGAGATACACAGGTGAGCCAGACTACCTGGTTCCTGCTGCCCTCAGGATATGCCCATAAAGACAAACTCACAAACACAGTGTGCACACACTCACGCACACGCATGGCTCTCCGTGATTGTAAATATAAATCTGAAATCAAGGCATTTTTATGACACCCTAGGATGCAGCTCACTTAGAATGAAGAGTGGGGCCCTTCCAAGTTCAAAGTCAGATCTGTAAATTGTCCCTTCCTCTGCCTGGCTGCATGTTGTTCTCCTCTAAGCATCACATCCTCCCCCTCCCTTCCTATCATGTCCCTGAATAATTAAAGTGCCGGGGGCTGCCTGCAGCCTTGAGCCCCCCTTCCCCGCCGTGCTGCTCAAGACGTCTTGTCTCCAGCCTCTTGCTGTCAGGACAGGAGCCAAGCGGCCCAGCTGCTGGGGTTTTTGCTGAGACATTACATTGCCACAGAGCCTGCTCCTTCCAGACTTTTTTTTTTTCTCCTCCTGCTTTTGCTTTTAAAGAATCAGAAATAACTTGGCTGTAAAAATGTGCTTTGGGCGGGAAGCTGACTCCCAGGGTCAGAGTCCAGGAGAAGATATCTGCTACACAGTTTCAGGGAAAAGCGCAGGCACTCAGCAATTTTTATTTTCCAAAGGATGGAGAGAAAACACAATTGGAGTGGATTTAGGGCTTTGTGGGGCTCCTTTTCACCTTGTGGTTTTGTGTGGAGAGCGCAGCAGCACCAAGGGCTGGCGGAGGGGACGGCAGAATGCACCTCTGCTGTCTGGCCTGGCCTGAGGCCAGCAGCCTGCTGACCCCAGCGAGTGGGGTGGTCGTCCAGGGTGGGGATTTGGTGACACCTGGCAGGTTTGGATCCCAGCCCTACCTTCTCCTAGCTATGGGAGCAAGATTTTTAAAAACCTCTTCTCTTCTGTGAAACCTATCTCATGGGGCTGTGGCAAAGATTAAACAAGATTATGTATATAGTCTCTAGACTGTTATATATATGTATCTCCAAAATATAGACTCTAGGCTATTATATATAGCTCTAAAATATAGATTATAGACTATTATATATATACTTACATATTATAGACAATAGACTATTTATTTATTTATTTCACTCAGAGACGTTTCTGGTAGGCCCCCAGAAGATGCTGGCTATTGTCATCTCCCTGATCCTTATCCCTGGCAAGGCTCTCCAGAGGCCATGGCACTCGGCTGCCTGCCTCTGCGGTGCATGGAGGGTGGAGTTCCCTCCCCCTAGAAGTCCCCTTAGCCTTCTCCACTGCAGAAGGTGACTGCGTCCACGTGCCTCAGTGCCACTCTGCCAGGCTGGGGCTCTCCTGAGCATCTGCTCTCCCCACAGGGCATTGCCGATGACACTTCTGTGCAGGCTACTCTGCTTGCCCTTCCAGGAGGCTGACCTCTGTGGATGGCTTCCCCAAGGCTCCCTTGTTCTCTCATCTCCAGTTAGGTTTGGCCAATGGGATTTCCTAGCAAGAAGTGAGAGGGCGGGAGGAGAGCAAGGTTGAGCTTGTCTGTTCCCACTGCCTTTGGCTTCAGCTCTCGGTTCTCTTTCCTCCCTCAGCCATTTCAGGCCTAGGGGAAGTTGCTCATGGCTCTCCACCATTGCCAATCTTTGGGTGCCTCCATGTCCCTTGTTTCTGTTAACCCTGCACCCACCTTTGTAAATAGCCCCTTCCTTAAATATTAATAAGCAGCAGGGTACAAAGGAGTAGCCACGGTCATACACAAATGTTTTCATACGAGGATGTTCATCTCAGTGTTGTTTACAATAACAAAAATGGAAGGAACCTAGCTGCACGTCCATTGGCATCAGGTGAGTGAACCATGGCAGTCCAGAAGTACTCAACTATCAAGAACAATGACGAGCTACAAGAATATTCACCGACACAGGGGAATAGTCATGATACACCTGTAAGAAAAGCAACAGGCCTCAAAGCCCAATCTCATAAAAAATACTGTCTACAGGTTTGGAAAGAGAATGTATAGGAAGGGCAGAGATCAAAATATCAACTGTTATCTTCAAATCTGTGAATTGTAGATTTTTTTCCTTTGTACGTTTCTATATTTTTTTCACATTTTCTGCATTGAGCATATACTACTCTATTGATTAGAAAAGAAGTTATTGATAACACAGTGCAAATGATGGAAAATGTTAAGTGAAAAAAGCAAAATGTCTCTCTCATATGTATATCTATATCATCTATATCTATATATCGATATATCTTTATCATCTATATATCTATATCATCTATATCTATATCTGTATCATCTATATCTATATCTATACCTATACTTATACCTCTATCTATCTATCTACCTATCTATCTATCTATCTATCTATCTATCTATCTATCTATCTATCACCTAACATAATCCAAGGTGAAGCCCAGGACAGGATGTATGATGGAGGCAAGGGAGGAAGTTGTGTCAGGAAGGATGAAATGCTTCTGAGAGGTCAGATATGAAGAGGACTTTAAAATGCCTATCAAGTTAAGTGGAGCGAAAGCCAATTCGGGGGTGAAGGGATGGAGGCAGAAAGCAGAGCCAACTCTTTAAGATGTCTGTGCAGGGGTAGAGAAAGATAGGGTGGTCCCTGAAGAGGATGTGGGGTGAAACGAGAGAAGAAGAAGTTCAGAATCAAGGATGAACGGGCTTGGGGACTAGCGTAAGGGCCTTGCCCAGAAAAGACTGGAGCCACACAGCAGGCGAGAGCCACAAGGACCCATACTCCATGGCTGGCTGTTACATCTGACCTTCAAGGCAGGGCCCATCATGTAGGGGTTAAAAGCTGGGACTTCGACATAGGTCCTGGATGGAGACACTCAGTAGCTGTGTGGCCTTGGTCAAGCTTCTTAACTTCTCTAGACTTTGGTTTCTTCATCTGTAAAATTGGAATAATCAGGAGGCCATCATAAATATTAAATGAGATGGCCTGCATACCAAGTGCTTAGCACAGTGCCCGACTTATAAGTGCTCAGTAAACTGTGTCTAGTAACTAGTTCCCCAGCCATGATAAAGGAATCGCGATCATGGTAAGAAGTGGGTTTGGGAGGAAGTCAGGATGGTGACTACTCCTTAGGAGGGTGGGAACAGGAGTTAGGTAAGAACCACATTCAGGAGCTTCCTTCCCACAGAAACGACTTCAGCCAAGGACAGGGAAGGTAGGGAGAAAACAGGCCAGGAATTTTTATGGAAAGCCACCTGTTTTAGTTTTGCTAAAACATCAAACAATGTGTTGGCTTAACAACAGGAATTTATTGGCTCCCAGTTTCAGAGGCTAGAAGGCTGCTCCCTCCTGGGGTCAGTGCCTTCTGGCTGGCGGGCAATCTCTGGGCTTCCTTGGCTTCTCTGCCACGTGGCAATGCACATGGCAGCGTCTTTTCCTTTCTTTTCCAGGTGCCCTTGTCTTCCAGCTTCTTGCTGCTCCCCATGGCTTCTCTCTGCCTCTGACTTTCATTTTGCTTATAAAGGACTCCAGGAACCTGGATTAAAGATCAACTTTGTTCAGCTGGGCCCCTCCTTACCTGAAGTGACATCTTAAAGAGATCTTATCTCCAAGGGGTCCACACCTCCCAGAATGCAGACCAAGGCCAAGAACGTGGCCAAACTGGGGTGCACAATTCAATTGACTGTGCCACCTGTGCAGGGAGTCCACCTGGAGCCCAGCCCAAGAAAGCATCTTCTTTCACCAAGACCAAGAAACAGTCACGGAGAGAGTGGTTGTCAGCCTCAGGCTTCAGTCCTCTACAAGTTTCAAAGCTCTTTTATATACAAACACTCATCTCCATTTCACACGTGTGACTTACAATGCCCAAAGTCACACTGGCCCATCTTTAGCAGAAGCAATGGGTCTGGAACTGAGGTCTCCCTGTCCTGAGCCTAACACTGGTCCTGCAAACTTCCCCTCCTTAGCTGGATGGAGAAGCCCCTCACTTAGCTGTGAAAACGATTTCAGACTCTCAACTGTTTCCAGGGTGTGCGTCCTTATGGTGGAAGAGGGTGGAATGCAGAAAACAGGCTGGGATCTTTGGAGAGGACAGTCCTGAACACTGTACTGGCTGCCATAAAGCAGCCAGTGGGCCCCGTCTGTGGGAGCACTGTGTGGTGTGGCAGGTGTTTCCTTGTTCAGGCATGTTTCTGTGATTGTTTATAACCTGTCAGTGGGCGTGCGAGGGCCTGGGCTCCATGGGGTGGGGGTGGGGGGCGAGGGGCCTGGTCGGCGTGATCCCCAACGTGAGGAAATAACTGCACAGTGAGTCTAATCACCACTTTCCACAAGGAATTTCACCGTGTGTGCTCGTTTGCTTTTTAATCATCCTCTAAATATGCATTTTCACGTTATACCCTAATGGCACCCAGAGAATCATTAGGATCTGTTGGGACCGTAATCCATGGTTTCGGAAGTCTCTAAGTATGTAATTTCGCTCCATGACTCAGGTTTCTAAAAGTCCACAAATAACCATTTGCATGATAAAGCCACAACTCCAAAGTCAATTATGGCTGCGGCTGGAGAGAATTTATTTCCTTTTTTTTAAATTAAAATGTGAAATCAGGAAGTTGCCACACAAGAGCTTCCCCTCTGGGCGGGAAGTGGGAAGAAAATACAGTAATGCCCAGGGGCCTGGTTGACAGGGAGCTGTTCTGGAATCACTGGGCAGCCTGGGCAGGCATCCTCAGCCCTGTGGCCTTTAGGGGATGGGGTCCCCGCTTTCCAGGCCTGGCACTGGGTGGGGCTGGCTGAGGGACTTCAGCTCACACAGGGATCACTTATCTTCCCCCATGTCTTAAGACAGGGCCTGGGGGTCCCAGCTGTGGTTCCCCAAGACAGGCTTCCCCAGCATGGTGTCCTCTACCAGCTGGTCAGTTAAAGCCCCAGGATGCATGGATATGGGAGGGATTCTGGGGACCAAATGACCTGGACATTGGAGGGTGTGGCCACCAAAATAAATGGGCCAAGTCTTTCCCTGTCTAGACCCATGACCCTGGGCATTGCTTGGAGCACCAACCACCTCTACAACCCCAGGGCCAGTGGGACCCTTAGAGAGCATCTTATCCTAGCACCTCTCCAGGCAGGGACAGGATGAAGGACGATGCCTGGGTCAAGGCTGCACAAGTCACCATGGGCAGAACAGGTGCAGTACTGGCCTCTTCTCTCTGAGGCTAAGCTGTTTTCCTTGGAACCCCACCATCCCACCCATGGTTCGTAAACTAGCATAAAGACTGTCCAGACGGGTCTTTGGTTGATGCTTTTCTCTTTTTACGCAGAGGTTTGCACAGGAACTTGAACCGAAGGCAGAGTTCCGACTGCCATGAACCTGCTAACTCTCTGAACCATGGATGGAAACTTTTTTTTTTTTTTTTAAAGGGATACCTCAAGAAAGAGTGTGTACCAGGCCCCAAACTGCATACCTATGTATTCTAAAACCTTGAAGTTAGGACCAGAGTGGCATGTCTAGTCATCCAGGTAGGTGACAGCAAGCTGGCGGGATCCCAAGGCATGTTCACATGTGCCCTTCAAATCAGGTAGAAAGGCACCAGGTGTGGTTTGCCCCCAACTGCTGAGTCTTGTTATCCTCTTTTGGAAGCTGTCTCTTGCTAGATGGCACTGTCCCCAAAGCTGGGGTCAGCCATACTCCACTTTGGGAAGTGGCCTGGTATGGGAGAGGTGATGATTCCTGAACCAGGAGATGAATCCCCTCCCCCCACACACACACACATAAACACACACAATTCCAGTAACCAGCCTTGAGAATTTGGACAACTCACTTCCACTCTCTCAGATGTCAGATGGGACTAACTATTCCCCCAATTTATCTAGCAGGGATGTATAGCTGAAAGAAAGGATCACAGAATTTTAAGCCTGATACTTGTAAAGGGGGATGCCCTTTTCAAGTGATAAAGTAATAAACAGTGTGAGTACCATGATCAGTTTAGAAAACATTGCAATAACACCATTGTGTTCAAATGGTCAGGGTTCTGTGTCCATCCTGTGGGTGGGGAGATGTGTGCCGAGCCCCGGAACTAGAGTCGGGCGCCCAGGGATCGGTGCCTGATCTGCTCATCATCTCTGCTAGAGCGTGAGCGTCTGGACTCATCTAGCACATGGTAGGCTTTTAATAAACGTCTGCTGAGGTGTCAAACTATCCCCCAAGCCAGACTGATACTGCCTTGGCTTAGTTCATGATCTGAAGAGGGATTTTTTTTCCCGTCTTCTGTACCCTAACAAAACACAGATGGGATTTTGATTACTACCACTTATTGAGTGCTTGCTCTGTGTCAGACGTGGTGCTAAACCCTGTTCAATCTTCCTAACAGGCTGCTGAGAGGGGCCCAATCGTCAGAAACTGAGGTACAGAGAAGTGAAGTGACACGGGACGGCTGTGTGGGGAGGGTGTGGGACTTCAAAGCCCCTGCTTTTGAACTCAGCATCAAATGCACAGGTTCTTGGTCCCCTCTGAACCTTGGTTTTCTCACCTGGAAATTGAGACGAATAATACTTATCTTACATACATGTTTAGAAGAGGAAATAAGGACCTAAAGGAGAAAATACCTCGTCTGGTGCCTGGCACAGTGTAGGTGCCAAGAAATGCTGGTGACATTTTGTTTTGTTGTAATTTGATGTGTTTTTTGTTTGTTTTTTTTGGCCATGCTGCTAGTGGATTCTTAATGATCTACTCACAAAATGCTCAGGCCCTGGATGGTATCAGATTCTATCTGAAGTTGATTAAACCTCAAGCCAAAGCTCAGAGACAGAGCTTCTGCTTCTGATGCCATGACGACAGAAAGACAGATGAAATGGCTAACAAATGTTGCATGCCTTTTAGGAGCCAGACACTGGATGGAGATTATGACGGTCCTCAAGGCGGGAGCTTCCCTCCGCATGGGAAAGGCGAGGAAACAGGCATGGAGCAGGCCAGGAACTTGCAGCATAGCACAGGTTTGATAGTAGCAGTGCAGGAGTCAGATGGGGTTGGCCCCCAAACCTGGCTCTGTCCCTTCACCAGCTGTCACCAGGGATTAGTTGCCTGCCCTCTGGGCTCCCACTCCCTCCTAGGCCTGGGGCCCAGAATCTATGCAGAGCACTGTGCATAGTGGCTGGCACCCAGTACCACGCTATACATTTTTTTAAGATTTATTTATTTTTATTTATGTATTTATTACCCCCCCCCCCCATTGTTTGCACTGGCTGTCTGCTCATCTTCTTTTTTAGGAGGCACCAAGAACCAAACCAGGGGCCTCCCATGTGGGAGGGAGGCGCCTAATCGCTTGAGCCACCTCCACTCCCCACACTACACATTTTAATAGCTATTGTTTTTCCTGTCCAAGGACATGCTGTGGGAAAGGGGCAGAGCCAGTCTTCGGACCCCTGCCCAGCAATCAGTCTTGTCCCATTCAAGGGAACCCTCTCTGCCCTTCTCCCCAACCCACACCACCCTACTTCTGTTGCACCCTCAGTCTTGTCTTTTATTTTCCTCTGCTCCAGACCCTCTCTTTCCTCTGCTAGTGAATGGAGGAGGTATAGAGGTTTCCGGAGGACCTGATCTGCAATGGGGGAAGGGGAATCTTCCCCAGAGGACTCTGGGTATTTTGTCTGTTCCCAGAGATACTGTGTTCGCCTCCCTCCCCCAAGCCTTCAGCAACAATAGGCTCAGAGCCCGCTTAGCTTCAAATCCCTGCTCTACCACAGACCAGCTGGGTCACCATGAGCAAGTTGCTTTATTTCTCTGTGCCTCAGTTTCCTTTCTGGAAAATGGGGTTGGCATGAAGAATAAAAGACTTAACATATGCAAGCACTTCACGCAAAGCTTGGCATGACGTTAGTATTCCATAAATGCTCCAATGTGCTGTTCTAACTAATATTAAGAGTAATGACCCTAAACCCTGAAGACTCTTCACAGCCAGCCCACCATGCCTCAGCAGCGGCCTGGGAGCTGGCTCTGCGAGTGACCACAGCATGACCTTGGCTATCCCTTCTCTGGACCTCAGTTCCCACAACTGGAAAATCACAGGGTTGGACAAAGTCCAGGACTTCGAAATCCCTTTCCTAAGGACCACATGAGGGTGACATATCCCCCCCTCTGTCTGCGGGGTCTGCTCTCGAGGCTGGGGTGTGGGGGGAAGGGGAGATACCCACTCACTCACTCACTCACACCACAAATATTTGGAGCACCTGCCACAGAGCCTTCTCTTCCCAAATGACCCACCGCCAGGGATGACATACCCCAGCGTGCTTCCTTCCCAAGCTCTAGCAGAGCCTCCCACTTGCTTTCTAAGAATAATCTTGCTCTCTTAACACATGTGTATTTCTGATGGTGTACTCCCAGGCAGGACTGCTCATTGGAAAAAGCACAGGCTTTGCACCCAGGCATCCTGGGCCGAGGGTCCCCTTCCACACGCAGAGTCTCTGGGGTGGCGGGCGGTGATTTCCCAGAGCACGGATCAGGAACCGTTAGCGGATCAAGAGCTCAACGGAGTGGGTCATGTCTGGCTTTAAAGCAATGCAAACAGAAAGCAGACTGGGGGTGGCCAGAGCCTGGGGGGAGGATAGAATGGGGATTAACTGCTTAAAGAGCACGGGGTTTTATTTTGGGATGATGAAAATATTTTGGAACTAGATAGAGGTGTCAGTTGCACAATATCGTGCATGTACTAAATGCCACTGGATATAAATGGTTAATTTGACATTATGTGAATTTCACCTCAATACAAAAAATGATAAAAGAAAAACAAAAACGCATAATGAAAGAGCAGAGAATGGAATGAGATGGCACATAAAATAAAGTGTGCTGCACAGGGGGAGGCACAGCGCGTGTACAGTGCACATGTTGGATTGTGATGAGAATATATGCATTTCCATGGGATGCTATCCAAAAAGTGCAAAAGCCTAGAGGACACTGGATCTGACTTCATGGACCCCAGTTTCCTCATATACCTTGAAAGAATCTGGTGAAGATAACATGAAAATAGCATCAAGCCAGGCAAGGCCGAAGATTCCTAATTCATGTCTCTCCTGGTTTTCCAAAGTCCCCATCCTTGTCCTGGTCTGTGACCCTCATGCTGCAGGAAACTGAGTCAACCCCCAAACCTTCTGTCTCCAGTCGGTCAACAAAGCAGGGAGTTGTTCTGGAACCACTGGGCAGCCTGGGCGGGCAACCTCAGTCCTGTGACCTTTAGTAAATGCTAATCCCATTTATTCATTGAGCGCCTACAGTATGCCAGGCACTGGGTTCAGTGCTGGGACACAGTGATGAGTGATGAGTGGGTCCCTGCCCATGTAGTTTACCTTCCATAACGGGGTGCTTATAACAGACCAGCAGATACAGGACCTGGCACCAGGCTGGGCAATGTGCTGGAGCAAACTAAAGCAGGGTGAAGGGCAGAGAGCCATGCTCATTTGGATTGGGTGGCCACTGATGTCTGAAGCATGCCCAGCCAGCGGCAGGCAGAGTACAGGGACTAGGTATGCAACCATGGCATGGCTATCAGTTTGAAAAAGCACTGGGAAAATGGGAATTACACCCCAGGAATAGGGGAAAGCTGTACAAACACCCACAGTTCTCGACAGGGCTCACTAGAGGTCAAGGGAGAAGTAGGAGTGTGACCAGAAATCCGTTTTTGCAAGAAGGATGGACAGAACTCATGGGTAAATGGGAGGTGAGATGACGTTCCAGAGAAGGCATCAAGAGTGGGACCAGGTGAGGGGCCAGAGGGAGCCAGGCCTGGAAGGCTCCAGAGGGGAGAGGGATCATGCCCACTAATGGGGGGCCATGGGAGGAGACCTTGGGGAGAATGTGAAGGTCATACTGTTTACACTTGAGAAAATAATAATAATGATAAGATTTGTGGGACACCTACTGCATGCCAGAAATAGTGCTAAGAATGTTTTTAAAATATTTATTTATTTATTTCTCTCCCCACCTTGTTGTTTGTGCTCACTGTCTGCTCTCTATGTCTGTTCATTGTGTGCTCTCTGTGTTTGCTCGTCTTCTTTTAGGAGGCACCAGGAACTGAACCCAGGACCTCCCATGTGGGAGGGAGGTACCCAACCACTTGAGCCACATCCACTCCCTGCTTGCTGTGTCTCTCATTGTATCTCTTTGTTGTGTCTCCTCATTGTGTCTCATTGATGCATCATTTCATTCCGTCAGCTTGCTGCACCAGCTTGCTGTCTTGCTCGTCTTCTTTAGGAGGCACTGAGAACCAAACCCGGGACCTCCTATGTGGGAGGCAGGTGCCCAACTGCTTGAGCCACATCCGCTCCCCAGTGTTAAGAATTTTGAATGTGTTAACTCATTTAATCTTCACAATCCTTGGAGCAGAAACTCCAATACTTCATTGAACCTAAGACTCCTTTGACTAGAAGATGGAAGATGGACTGTTATTTTTTGTATCCGTAAGAAAGAAATACTGCTGCTGATTAAGATTTGGCATGTCATTGATTAGAGGATGTATTCCAATTTCAGAGATGTTAAAATATACACCTTAGAATTGATGGGCTATTGCACTGTTATTCACAGGAAATGGGGGCAGTGGGAGGTTAAGCAACTTGCCCCAAGTCACACCACTAGTGAGCGGCCAGGGGACTTGCACCGGGTCAGCTGACCAGGGAGTGTGTGTTGTGTCCCGTGCCAGCTTACCTCTATCAGATGCCACAGCAGGGGTGCCTCTAGGCTTCTGAGATGAGGCAGGATATTGATATGTGTTTCAGGAAGGCAATTTGAAGAGGCAGAACTGAGTGGGGTGCACAGGCACTGGGGAGCGACTGTGAGAGCCAGCTGTGGGGTGATGGCAAGGAGAGCAGTCCCAGCAGGTAGAGAGGGCGATGAAGGAGAAGAACGGACACACAATGATCCATAGTTTTAGATGACCCATTTTCCAGCCAGATAAAGGAGAAATGCAAGGGGGTGGTTTTCACATAAGTGTAACTGTCACTGACAAGAAGGAAGGCTAGGGGGAGACAGAGAGAAAGAGGGAGGAATAAGGGGAAAAAAGGGCAAAGGATGGGCAGACAGCATGGCTAGATGCAGAAATGGGCAAAGCGGGTCAGTGAGGGTTGTTTAAAATTTGTGGGGGTGCAGAACTTCTAAGGATGGAGATTCTGGCTACAGCAGACATCTGGACCTTTTAGGGCATTAAAGCAGCAATACCTTTCCTCCTCTGCCCTGGTTTCCTGTCCTGCTAACCATTGTTTCCCATGCCCAAATCAAGTGAGCTGATCCAACATGTACCCCTTAGTTATGGGAAAGCAGACAAATGACTCTTCTCTGCACCATCCTGCAAAACCCTTGCCACTTGCCCATTACTGGTGACAGGGCTGGTCTGTGCCTCCAGGGCCAGGCCAGATCCCCCCAGCAGGAGGATCTGCACTATGGGGGGCAGATGTGGATTCAGCCTCACTGAAAATGAATGGACCAAGCCTTAGATCCCTCCTGACACCCCACCTTGGCATCCCACAGCTTCCTGGACCCCTTTCCAAGCCCACACTGGGACAAGAAAGACCCACCAGGAGATGGCCCTGACCCCTCCCTCTTTGCTGGGCCTTTGGGGCAAGAAAATCACTGCTACTTTCTGAGCATCCCCCCATGATAGAACAACAGCCTCCCTAGGAGACCAGAGAGAAAGACAAAGACAGCCCCCAGGCTGGACGGAGTTTGGGGTCCACAAGACCCAGACCCCGTCTCCCAGCACAGCCAGATGGAGAGCTGACTTTTCTGTTTGTAAAAATCAAAACTGACGCTTGCAATAGTTATTTGTTTAGCCTGTCCATAGTGGCAGGGGCTTGTTAATTTCTGGGACACAGACGCAGGCTGCAGAGCAGGAAGCCAGGAGAAGCCAGTGTGCTGGGAAGGCAAGAAGCCCCAGTGCTCAATTATTGTGCATTTAAGGGATTAAGGCAAAACAGCGGGGGAAGTATTTCACCATATGCTCTCATTTAACAGAGTTTCGACCACCTACTATGTGCTAGGCACTGTAGATGGAGAACAAAATGGACAATGAGCCCAACACTGTGACACAAATTTATTGGGGGCAGGAGACAAATAAACAAAACAAAGTGCCTAGGAGAGAAACAAAGCAAGGAAGGCTGCTCAGCGGTGAGGGGTTGCAATCTTAAGAGCAGTCATAAGAGGTCTCACCCTGAAGATGGCAAGATAAGAGAAAGTTCCCAAAAGTGATGTCTGGATTGAGTCTTGAAAAATGAACAGGGGCTTGCCAAGCAGAATGAGGGCAGAGTAGAGGCACTCCTGCCAAGGGAGACAGTGTGTGCAAAGGTTCAGAGGTCGGAAAGCTCAGGGCAACTCTGAGGAGCCCGTCAGGAGGCTCAGCCAGAGAGGAGACCAGAGAGGTGGGCAGTGGGCAGGACACGAGGGGCCGGATGCCAGGTAAAAAAGTCTGAGCATCGTCCAGTAAGCTTCGGGAATCTTGAAAGATTTGAAGCAGTCCTTTTATGATAGGATCTCATTAGAACACTGGATGAAAAAGCTCTGGAAAAATGCCAAACAGCATTCCCAAAGCATGCTCCAAGGGTGTTTTCAATCAAGTCCAAGATCACTGCATGAAAGAAAGAATTTTGGCAAAATACATGTATTGTATTCCTTTGTTGGCACATTGTGATGTTAATTTGCACAACAAAGGATCTGAGAAGATCTGCAGTAAACTTTCTACTTTGCCGATTCCAGTAGTTTCGATCTAACTTGGACCACATAACCCTTTTTTATTTCTCTTCCCCCACCCCAATACCTGGTCACTTGCTGGAAAAATAGAAGATTGAGGGAAAAGCACCAAATAGTTCCATCTCCTAAAGTGTGTCTCTCTTTCCTTACACAGCTCACATGCCCCACCCTCCCCCACCAGAAGTCCCATTCCTACAAGCCCCCAGCAGCATTCCTCACCCGGGGTGGCCACCCGCGCAGCCCTCAGCCTGCCCAGTCTTCAGCAGATGAGCTCAGCAGTCACGGTCACTCTGCACATGTTAGAATAATCCAAAGTAGCAGATAATCCAAAAGTCATTTATTTTTGGCATGCTTAAGTGGGCTTATTTTTACTTCAGCCTTACCTTTCTAATTTGGCCTTACTCAGACACGTGCTAAAAGGAGTTTGCTTTTTCTGAACACACTCTGAGCGAAGAGGGGGGAGGGGGTGCCCGGGATGCCTGGGGAAGCCGTCTAAGGAATTCCGTATACATTGTGGCTAGCATCTCCTTCCCCAAATGCATGTTGGAAAGACCTCCAAGTTGGAAGTCTAGTCCCCGAAAATAGCAGCCCCAGAAAACAGTGAGCAGAACGTGTGGTTCGGTGAGAGGTGGTGCAAGAAGCATGAGCTGACTGGCAATCAAATCCCACTGGAGGTGTGTTGTTGGTGTCCCACCGTATCCGTGTCAGTACCTAACTCCTAGCTGCCAGCACCTGCACCTTTGACCTGAAGCCTTCACTGCACCAAAACCACTTTGCTTGCCCACGTGGCCAGCCCAGTTGCCAGGGAATGAGCCTCCCCAATCCAAGAACTCAACCAATGCCTGTGTTGGGGTATAAATCCCCAGCTCACTCGCCACTCGGGTGGTCTAATTCAGAGGCTTGTGTCTTCACTGGCTCTCAGGGTTCCCCAGGGGAATTAAGCTCCAGTTGCCACCTGGGGTAGCTAGCTTGAAAACCCACCCTCATTTGGCTGTATCTCCTGCCCCACTCACCAGTGTTACCTCGGCTCCCTTCCCAGATAAACTGCTTACACTCAAATCCTTGTCTCAGGGTCTGCTCCTGGGGGAACCCAAACTAAGAGACCCACGTGGCCACTTACTGGCCACGTGCCCTGGGGACAAGGATATGGCTTGGTCCCAGCCTCCCAGTCATTTAAAAAGGTCCATGACTCCTGTCCTCCAACCAATTCCTCTGGAGGTTACAGAAGCCCCAAAAGATGCTGAATGAACATGAGCACTGAAATCATTTCTACCACGTCAGGCCTGGGAGGGTCACCAAGCAGACATCACAGGGACTGACATAGCTACAAGGAAACAGGGACGAGGACACTGGGTGAGAGAAAGGATGCATTTTTTTTAGACGTCTGGAGGCAGGAGAAGCTGAGCACACACTTGATCATGGCAGGGAAAGAAGGGGTCACCTGATTTAATTTGTAGGACTCTCTGGTCAATGCCACCTTTTCCTAATTAGGAAATTACCTGCCAAAGGGTTTCAGCCCCTAGCTTCTGTCCACCATCCTGCTGACGGTGCCAGTTGGTGCCTCCCTGATCTCTCTGCCTATAGGTGACTATCACACACCCCTCCCCGCTGGCCACAGGCTGTTCCCACTCAAGCCTCTGGGTTCCTGGAAAATCATGGGGTGGCCATGAGAAGAAGGCTCAACCCCAGGTGGCCAGTGTCCCCAATGTGAACCTTGCTCGTTGTGTCACTTGGGAAAAAGCCAGCACCTCTCCGGAGTTCGTCCACATCTGAGAAAAGGGCAGGGAAGGGACCTGAGGGCTAGAAATGCCTCATGCTCATCTATGATGAGCTATTCATTATTTCCAACATTATTTTTTACTGAGCATCTGCTACGTGCCAGGCCCTCTTCTAGGAGCTTGGGATACTCTGGCAAACAGGCCAGAAAAAAGTCCCTTCCCACGACGTGCTTACGTTCTAGCCCCAGAAATCAGCTCTTGCTAGAAAGGGCAGTCCTGCCTGTGGCAAAAGGACTTGTCTGCAAGTGTTCTGATGAGAGAACTGGCCCTCAGCCCCAGTCGAAATACCCCCTCATCCCAGATTACCAAACACCCCAGATCCCAGCCTGAATCCATTCGATTGAATTAACACATGGCCTCCCAAAGACCCCTGTATCAAGTAAAATGTAAACTCTCAGGGAGTGAATACCATGTTAGGCAGACCTTGGGAAACAGAATGGGACATTCTGAGGTGGAGAACCCAGGTCATGCTTGGGGATGGGGAGGCAAATCTCTCTAAAATGCACATGTTTCCACTGGTCTGACTGTGGATTATTATTATTATTATTTTATTTTATTTTTTTTTTTTTAGGTACCGGAACCATGGATTGAACCTGGGACCTCATATGTGGGAAGGCTGCACTCAACCACTGAGGCATGTTGGCTTCCCTGAGTTGGTTTTTTCATTTGTTTGCTTGTTGTTCTTTTGTTTTTGTTTTTAGGAGGCACTGGGGACCAAACCTGGGACATTCCGTGTGAGTGCTCAACTGCTTGAGCCACATCCACTCCCCCACCATGGATTCTTAAGTCAAAAATCATGCAGCTCCATTTGAGCCTCACTCTGGGCAGAACACCGACCCTCCTCCCTGATACAGAGCCTGGGCCAGGGCAGAGAAGCTTCCAAAGCCTCCTTGCACCTGCAGAGCCAGCTCTCCATGGGGCTTATCTATTTCCCCGCTCATCTCTGGCACCTCCTTCCCAACCACGGGGTGCCTTCCCTCCACCTGTCCCTGTGCGCCCACAGGAGGCAGATTCATTTCAATATCGGTTTGAACAAAGCCTAATTAGGGAGGTTAATTAGCAGCCTCCCCTCACACATGGGATGGCACCGTGTGTGTGTGTGTGTGTGTGTGTGTGTGTGTGGCAGCTGGGGAGAATAGTTTATGGGATTAGCTGCTCTTTGGGATTAGCTCTGCTCCATTAGTGTGGACAATTGGGCAATGACAACAGAAATTGGATCACTCAATTAAGGTTCACATGAGCTGAGAGGGGAATGAGAGTGGATCAGGCCTGTCTTCCCCCTGCCTCCCACCCCCTCCTCGTTGACTCCTCATCTCCCTGCTGACCCCTCTGCCAAGTAGAGGTGGGTGGCGAAGTACAAAGACTCTTCATGAGCATCAGGGCACCTGGTTTCTAGCCCCAGTCCCGTCTTTAATTTGCTGTGTGATCTGGGGTGAATGCCTAGCCCTCTCTGGGTCTCAGTTTCTTCATCTGTCAAATAACAAGAACAATTGTGAACACTTACAGAGCACCTGTTATGTGCTCTGCCCTGGGCTAAGCCTTTTTCTGGTAGCATCTTATCTCCTCCACTGCTGATTTTATTTTGTTCCTTGCTCTTTTCCCAGTGCCTGGCACACAGTCAGCAACCAATAAATATATGTTCAGTGAATCCTTCTAACACCCCTATAAAGCAAGTGCTCTTATAATCCCACTTTCCAGAGTGAGGCACTGAGGCACAATGGGCTAAGTAAGTGGTCAAGCTCACCCAGCTTAGTAAATAGTAGAGCCTGAGTCTGACTGGGCAGCCTGGTCCCAGAGCCTGCACCCTTGCATCCTGTACTGCCCCTTCCCTAACTGGTCTGCTGGGCAGAGATATCAAACAGGGCCAAGGCCTTGGGCCTTACTGCACTCCAGAGCCCAGCCCAGGACAGGCACCTAGTAAATGCTGAACTATGGCAGTGGGCATCATTTTCTAATGTCTTTCACTGGTGGCCATACTGACAAGACAATTCAGACCACCATCATTCATCCATTCACTCTCTTGCTCACGTAGCTATAAAGAACACCTGCATGTCCTAAGTGCCCAGGCCCTGGGGACTTGAGGAGGAACAGGATGTGGTTTCTTCCCTCAAAGGCTCACAGCGGAGTACATGTCCCCACTCCTTGACTTTGGGTTTGGCTGCTTGACTTGCCTTTGGCCAACAGATTAAGGATGGAAGTGGTGACATGCCAGTTCTGAGCCTGGGCCCCAAGAGGCCTCCCAGGGCACCTCCTGCATTCTTGTGCTTCTGCCACTGCCATGACAAGAATATGCCTGGGCTACGACTGCCAAAATGTGGAAGCAACCCACGTGCCCATCAACGGAGGAATGGATAGACAAAATGTGGTACATCCATACAATGGAGTAGTATTCAGCAGTAAAAAGGAATGAGGTGCTGATACATGCGTCAATGTGATAAACTTTGAAGACATCACGATGAGTGAAATAAGCCAGACAAAAAGGGACAAATACTCTATGATCTCATTCATATGAAATAAGCAGAATATACATAAAGTCATAAACTAGAATACAGGTTACCAAGGGCCAGGTGGGGGAGGGGAGTGGGGAGTTGATGTATAATAGGCGCGGAGGTTCTGTTTGGGGTGATGGAAAAGTTTTGGCAATGGATGATGGAGATGGAAGTACAACTTTGCATATGTAATTAACACTATTGACTTGCATATTCGAAAAGGTATAAAAGGGGAAATTTGAGGTTGTATATAAAATTCACACACACACCACGGAACAACCAAAGAGCAAACCCTAATGTAAACAGGGGCCTAAAGTTAATAGCATAAATATAATAATATTTTTTCATGAATTGTAACAAAGTAAACACACTAATGCAAAATGTTAATAATAGGGAGAACTTTGTATGTGAGAGGGGAGTATGTGGGAACTTTGTACTTCCTGAACGATTTTTCTGTAAGCCTACAACTGCTCTAATAAAAATGAATTAATTAATTTAATTAAAGTAAAAAAATATATATATGGCTGTGCTAGCCCACTGGCCCCTGGAATAGGATGGAGACGTGGGTGCTTTTACTCCAGTTGAGCCTCCCCAGTCAAGCTCAACCTAACATTGCTGCTTTCAGTCACTGAATTTCAAAGTCGTTTGTTACTTAGCAATAGCTGACAAATACAACAGTCTGTTTTCACTTCCAGGTAAGAAAGATATGTAAAAGTTTCCCTGATAGCACAAAGGAGGAGCAGTAAGTTTACTACAAGTAGGAAAGGCTTTCCAGAGGAGAAGCCATTTGAACCATGGCTGGAATGATGAGATAGATTCATGATTCATTTGACAAATATTAATTGAGCCCATACTATGTGTTCTAGTATGTTCTAGGCACTGGACTTTTTCAGAGAAGGAGGGATAGGGTTCTGAGTATAGGTTTGTACCTGGAGTACAAAGGGGGTATGGAGCAGAGTGGGGAGGTGAGGTCACACTGAGATGACAGAGACCCTTTAAAAGATTTTAAGTAGTGAAACGAGGAGACCCTGGCTTTATTTTAGACACAACCCTCTAGTAGCCATGAAAAGGAACGGTTAGCTGGAGGCAGGACTGGGGACAGGGAACCCTGCCAGAGAGGAGCTGCTGCAGGCACAGCAGTGAGGAGGGGCTGGAGACCTAAGGAGGAAGAGTAGGCAGGCTGTGGATTTGGACTAAAGGAGGTAGAGCTGGGAGGAGGAGTCAGGCGGATGCCCTGGTCTGCAACTTGGGGGCGGTCAGTTCTGGGGGCAGAAGTGGGGAGATGAAGAGACAACACCGGTTCAGCTCAGCCCCCTCTTTTTTCCTTGGCTGCCAGCATGGGAAGGAGGGGGCCCTGCTCCCTCTGAGCAACCTCAGAGGGCCTCCTCTCAGTCACCCAGTGGTGGGTGAAGGCACATCCTCTCCAGTTCTGGCCAAGGTAGGCCAGGGGATTAGAGAACTGGCCCAGGAGGGCACCAAAACAAACAGAGACCAGGAGAGAGAAGCAATTAATCAGAGGCAATGAGGAGGGGAGGGAGATAAACTGAGTCCTTCAAAGGCAGAGCCACTCCTGGTGAAAGGCGTAACTAGGGTCGGAGGACAGCTGTGGATACAAGAGGAAAGGGGAAGAGGGGAAAGGGAGGAGGAGGCAGGAACACATCTATGTAGAGTGGGGGGTGGCAATTCATAAGGAGGAGGGCTGGGATTCTCACAGCTAATCTGCCAGCGGCTGAGTCCTCAGTGTGCCTCGAGGCACCTGGAATTAGGGGGAGCATGTTTAGAAGGGCAAGACTTAGAGACAACACTAAGAGACCCTTCCCAGAGAGTGCCAGGGCCCCCAACAAGGATCTCAGAGCCCAAGGCACCTGTGAGGAGGGAGGCTGGGGCAGCCAGAGAGAGAGGGGCTTCTTTGACAATTTGAGATAAAATGGGCTCAACTAATACTAACAGCCTGTTATTAAAATCAAGCGCTATTTTGCAAAATGCATTTGCCACGGAATCGCTAATTACAGGCAAGGCCGCATTTCTATGTGTTGGTGCCCATTACTCCTGAACGGTTTAAGCAGTCGAATTTTATACATATAATTAGCACTCGAGATTCACAAAACAGCAGCAAGATGCTCTGGGTTTTGCCCCTGAGGGACTCTGAGGCTGGGGGCAGTAGTGGCAGGGAGGGGGATTCCAGCCCAGGTTGGGTTTCACTGAATCATGCCTGGGCACCTTTACCTTGATCTACCTCCTCTTATCAATCTCTTATATCCTGGAATGGAATAAAATAAAGACACTGATGAAGAGGCTGTGGGAGAAGTTGAACAGAGCACACAAGAGGGCTGCCAGCAAAGCTACACCCTTCCCAAATATGGCCCCACTATGAGACTAAGCTAGCTGTCAGGTTTGAGACAAAGGATGTTCCGTTCTCCACGGCCTCAGTTTTCCATCTGTGAAATGGGCTGGCCAGAGGTTTCTCGGGGATTGAGGCCATGACCCCAAAACCTGAAGGAAAGGAGGGAATCTCTATGGAGTGCTAGGGTGGCTGCTCTGCCAATGGAGGTGCAGAAAAATCTAATGGCCTCCACAGCAGATGGAGCCTTATGGCAGAGTGAGAGGGGTCAGATGTGGTGCGTGTGCTGCCAGCTGCAAGGCATGCCGGTAGAGCCTGCTGGAGAGAGGGGAGGCAGGCAGCTGGGGCAAGCTAAAACATGGCACAACTGAAAGGCAGAGTGGGACAAGAAGAGGAACAAACCCAGAAGCATGTCGGGCTGGGCCTGCAGGGCTCCCAGGAAGGTGGGGTATGTGGGGATCTGGGCAACAACCAGGGGAATCTGGGTGCTCAGAGTGAGAGCTGATGAGGCCCAAAAGCTGACAGTCCAGTCAATGTTCCCAGAAGAAAAGGCCAAGGGCCCTCACCTACCACCTGAGGCACAGGGTCTGCCCCGATTCTTATGGGAAGCTGCAGAAGTGCTGTCAGGGTGCTGGACTCACATGACAGAGGGTGGGTGGGAAGGTAAAGCTGGAAGATTCCTGGCTGAGAATAACCCTAAGAGGACAACTGCCCTCCCCATTACGCCTCCTCTCCTGCCTGAACCTATAGGTAACCCACGTCAATGCTGGTAGCTGGGATGGAACTGAAGCAAGGCAGGGCTGACAAGGGGACAATGTCCCCTTGTCACTGTATATCTGCATCAGAATTCCCTGGGGCCCTGGCCTACCCACTACTTTAGAGTCCCAGGGGCTGGGGCCCAGGAATCTTATGAGCACTACAATTTGAAAACCACAGGCTTAGAATGAGACGGCAGCAGCTGCATGGGAGCCCACAGGTGTTTCAAAGGGAAAAGACAAAGGAGTCCAGGATGAGAGCCCATGATACTTTCCCTGAGCCTGGCCTCGTGTTTGTTCCTCTCCACTCTAGGCTTCCAGTTTGCTGTGCAGTGATGGGCTAGAAGCTGGGGCTGAGCATCAGATGTGGGGATCCCCCTGGATGTTTTCATAGTGGTCTGGAAGGGGAGCGTAGGGCAGTCCAGGCAGGTTCGAGACTGAGTAACACAGCCGCTGTCAGAATGACATGAGGGTGAGTGTGTGTGTAAAAGCGCACTGTGGAGTAGCGAGTCTCAGTAGTTGTTAGGTTTTATTTTTGTTACGATGGTCTGTATCTCTCCAGAGGCTTCAGGGACTGTTTGACATCCAAGGTGCAGAAAGGACTGTGTGTCACCGGGCCAAATGCAGTAATACCGGTGAAGGTGCTTGGCATACAGCAGGTGCTCAATAAATGCTCCATATATGGTGGATTTGAACCCCTCCTCATTCGTCCCCCTGAATGCCCACTGAAGCTTCTGACCTCTAGTTCTTCCCCTTGGGACAGCCCCTTGGTAGCATCACCACCTAATTCACCAAGGGCAGGTTTTGCAAGCACTCAGTCCATCCCCTAGCCCTCTTGCTCCAAGTGATGAAGGATGACATAATGTCATAAAACCTACTCTTTTCTGGGTGCTTTACAGACCCTGAAGCATCTTCAGGTGCTTTATCTCCAACAGCCCTCTGAAGTAGGCATAGCCAGCCTTTATGTTACAGAAGAGATATGATGCATAATAGCTTCAGTTTACTGAGAGTGTACTATGTGCCTGCCCCAGCCCAGGCACTGGCATGCACGATCTCATGAGAGGTTAGGTCCAGCGTGAGCTCTGTCTTATTGATGAGCACCTGAAGTGGCTGTCAAAGGTGAAATAAGGCGCCCAAAGCCCGGAGGCAGTCCTGTGACCACAGGCTAAGCCCCTCCCCCAGGAGGCAGGAATGGGACCTCCACACTCTTGCCTGAGCAACTGTACTTTCTGTCTCTGTGATAGCACAGAAAGGTCAGTTGACTGGCCCAAGGTCACAGAGCTGGCTAGAGACAATCTGGAGCTCAAAGTCAGGTCTTCCATAGCCCGGTAGCCTTTCTGTTGCCACCCAGCTGGATCTGTAAGATGAGGGCAGGAATTGGGGCTGGGAGGGCCAGCCCCAGCTGTGTGCCACTTCCCGGCAGTCCCAGGGAAATGACACACTGTTTTCCTCGTAATTGTGAGCAACAGGGATACAGGAAACATAAGCCTGTTTTCTTTGCACACAGGAGGGAGAACATTTTTAAAAATAAATTGAAATCACATCCAAACCCTGATACTCTAACCTACCAAAAACACACAAAGATTTAAAAACTGAGGAAAATCCCATTGGGGTCAAATCAGCTTTTTGCTTGCCTCCAACCAGGACAGAGCAGTGGGAGGCCTGCTGGGGCCCTGTAAAGCCCAGTGCCCTGGTAACTCCTCCCATGGCCCCTCCCTCTGCCCTGGATCAATCCCCCCGCCCGCCCCCCCAGCTCATCACCACCACACACACAACGGCGGTCCTCTCCTCCCTTCGATTGTGAACGGGTGAAGCTTGGCCTCTGGTGCCCCCCTCCACCCTTTTGCAAATTCCCATCCTTGGTGGCCTGGCTCAAGAAGGCAGAGGAGCAAGTCTCTCCGACTCACACTCTCTCTCCCCCTCTACCCAATCATCCATTTAAACTGCATCTTGTCTTAAGTGATGGAAAGCCCTGCTGGTACTTACAGGAGTTTTGTGGAGTCTGAGGGATGGTGGGAGGGGTACTCTCAGGGGTGAGGGGCCCTCCAGGTGCCCTGAAATCAGGCCTGGGCAAAGACTAGTGAAAAAGTGGATCCTGATAGTAATTAGTCATCCCTATCCTGGAGCCCCCACCCTTTCAACCTTGCCCAAGGTCAACACTGAGTCAGATCACCATCCCAGAATCCTCAGGATTAGGGAATGAACTATGGACTAGAGTAGACTTACTGGTGTTCTACTATAGACTTATTGTGATTCTAGCAATGGAAGAAATTACAAAATTCGTGTGGAGGCAGTGGCCACTGGAGGCTCTGGGGGCAGGGAGTGGGAGAAACAGGTGTAATATGGTGGCTTTTTCAGGACTTGGGAATCGTCCTGAATGACACTGCAACAATGGATATAGGCCATATTTTATCTTCCCATAACCTGCAGAACTGGTGTGGGAGAGAGTGTAGACTACAATGTGAACTATCGTCCATGCTCAGTGGCAAAGCCCCAGGATGCGTTTATCAATTGCAATGAATGTGCCACACTAATGAAGGATGTTGTTTATGTGGGAGGGTGTGGGAGGTGTGGGGAGCAGGGCATATGGGAATCCCTATATTTTTTGTGTAACATTTATGTAATCTCAGAATCTTTTAAAAAATAAAAAAGTATTAAAAAACAAAACAGAGTCAGACCAACGGTTCCAGAAACTCCAGATGTTGTCCCTTGCTCTCCTGTTAGAAGGAACCATAATGGTGTCATTATGGGGGTAACTGGATCCTTGTCCTGGCACTGCTCCCACTTTGCTGTGTGACTTTAGGCAAGTGTCCTCCCCCCTCTGGACTTCCGTTTCTCATCTATAAAATGCAGGGGTTGGTGTAGATGGACTGCAAGAGTCTCTCCTGTTCTGGAACCGTGGACTCTGACTCTGTGGCAAAGCAACGGCCCTGGGTCCCATCTGATTCCAGCTCCACTGTCTTTCTCTGGGGAGACGCTGGTAAAAAAGAGTTGGAGACAGGAACATTCCATAACCTACTCCTGAGCTCACCCCTGCCTGGAGCTGTGCTCCCCCCTCCATACTCAGAAATTACCCAAGAGCACAGGGGCGGCCCTGCTGCAGGCAGGCTCAGAGAGGCAAATTACAGCCTCTCAAGGGTGCATATGACAAATGACGACTAAACGGTTTGCTTTCCTATGCAAATGAGGCCGCCAATTTACATTCATTTGCACCTGATGGGTGTCTGAAATGGATGGATTTGATTTGTGCCTGATCTGTAAGTGTCTAATTTATTAATCAATAAAACGTCTTGTACAGGCACGAGGATACCGGGTTCCAGCCAGCCTCCATATATATGTAAATAACGCAATCTCTCAATCTACTTGTTATGTAAATGTTAATATAAAACTGACAGAAGTACACGTCTGTGGGACTTTATGAGCTGAGAGAACTGAGATTTACACTTGCTCCGTGCCCACCCTTTGCCCCTTGGCTCATTTGGTGCTTCCTTCTTCCCACATTTCCTCTCACTTTTCCCTTATTCCACCTCCCTTCTCACCTCCTCCAGGAAGCCCCCCCCCTCCCCGGCCCCTGTACCTCCAGCCCTCCCACATTGCCAGGCCTCCACCCAGGGGCCCTCTTGGTTATGTCCTGGGCAATCTTGCTTTTCCCTGGCCCTGGAACTTTGCTCCCAAGACCACACATCACACAGTGATGTGTATGGAAATAGCCCCCTTCAAGGACCAACTAAAGGTCACCATCTTTAACACACGCTGAACATTCAGGCATGCTGAGAAGGACAAAAAAGGTCTCTGCCCTCAAGATGCTCCTGATTTAGCAACAGCGAATGCCTCCCTTGACTGTGTGCTGTCAGTTAGCCTGCTTCAACCCCAAATAATGCTGCAAGGAGAGGACTAGACTACTGGTGCCCCCATTTTATGGATGAGGACAAGACTTCTTCAGAGAGGATATATATTATAGAGATGACTACTGGCAGAACTGGGGTTCAAATCCAGGCAGTTGCCTGGGGATTGCCTCCTCAACACCACAGTATGGCCTCTTCCTAGTCAGCAGCAAAGCCAGTATGCGTGTACATTGAGAGAGCCAAATTAAATCTTATTCATGGTACCCCCTCAAAGAGGCCACCAAAAGCAGCAAATGGCACCTTCTACCCCTCTGCTGATGCTTCCTGGTTTCACAGCCTGTCCTTCCAGGGAGGGGTGGCCCTTGGATCTATTTACCCCTGTCTCCAGCCTGTGAATCATTCACACCAGCTAGTAGGTCCCCTCCCACTCCTAAGCACCTAGGTCCCCTCATGACAGCACAGCATTTATTTTTTCCCTGTCCCACCGCTGCTGCCCACTGGGAGCCCTGGAGGACAGGACCAGCTCTCCCCCAGGTCGGCAGGCCCCTGCGTGGCCACCGCTCTGCAGACACACGAGATGAGCGACCGTCTTCGTTTTGGATGTGGCCAGCAGATCCCTCCCCACCGCCACATTTCTGCCCCTCTTCCACCTGCACACCCACTGCCTCCTGAACCCTGAGCTTTGGGAGCCACTGTTAGCCTACGTTCGATGGAGGAAAGGGAGATAAGGCAGGCTCACAGCCTCACCTATCCAGGATGCCATATAGTCTAGGTCTTTGGGGGCACCAGAGTCCTACTCCTGCGCAGGTTTGGCCGATGCCTAAGCTGGGCAACCTAAAAGGGGCTGAGAAGGGCCATCCCCACACATCTTCCCTGTCCAGTTTCTTTACCACCTTACGTTACACCACCAAAGATTTGGGACTCCTCTGAGGCAGGTTAGTGAAAGGGGGAAGGCAGCTGGCCCCGCAGACAACATGGCCTACAGACAACATGGCTGCGAGACCCCGCCAGGAAACCTCCTGAGAAGAAGGCTGCCTGCAAGACCCTGCGAGACCCTGGCCACGAGATCTTGTTTGGAAAAACAAGATCCCATTAGACCCATGAGATCTCCTTGGGTCAAGGGAAAGCCCCGGATACCCTCAAAAAGTCCCATCATTGGCCTCCAGAGAAATGATAGGTGGGGCAACCCATCAGAACAGCAAACAGCTGGGCCCCGCCCCAACATCAGGAAGGGGGAGGAGGAAAGACTTTAAAATGCCCTGACCTGGGGCCCCACGTATGTGTCTCACTCTGCAGTACACCCACAGTTCATGCCTTGGACTGTGTACTTTTCTCGTTTTCTTCTTTTTTAATAAACTCTTTACTCCCTTGCCTACCCTATGGCATGTCCTTAAATTCTTTTATGTGACGTAAGCCAAGAACCTAGAGGCCCAGAAACCAGAGCCATCCGGTAACATCCTCTTCCGTAGGAGTCATCTTTGAGAGCCTGAGTTACCTGCAGATCTATCAGATCCTTTCCTCCCCATGGCAGCAGGAAGGGGTGTGTTTCTGGTAAGGAAGAGCCGGAGGAAGGTAGGGTGAGTGGGACTTTGATGAAGCTCATTATATTTCTATCAAGACAAAAAAAATACAATGTGTTTACTCAATGTTTTTTTTTTATTAAAAGGTTCCACTGAAGTCATAAACTTGGATTTGTCAGAGGAAGCTCAGCAAGAGGAGTCTATGACACATACAGTGGCTAAGGGAAGGGGACCAGTTAAACCTGGCCTGCCGTGCTTCTAGAAATTCCTTTGGAAGATAGGCATTTACTCATCCCTAAAATAAAACAGAAAATGATCTCCTTTGCAATGGAGAACCTTTCTCCAGAGCTGCCTGAAGGAAAGCCCAGAGCCGCAGTCAGGCACTTGAGGCATTTCTTCCAGGTCGCCTTTCTTTCAGCAGGATGTTCCAGGCCAGCCAAAGCATGAAGAAAGAAAAATGAAAAGGGGCAAGGAAAAGGCTAAAGTCCATGGATGGTTACTCTACACCAGCAACTTTTATTTTATTCATTCAGCTTGGTTATCTATGAGGTGACGTACTGTTATACACAGGGAGACAAAGAGGCTCAGAGAGGTTAAGAAATTCCCCTCAAGCCACACAGCAAGCAAGTGGCTGGGCCTGAATTTGAACTCCAGTCTGTCTGCTCACATAGTCTAGACTCTTTCCAGTCCCACAAGCCTCCAGTCATGGAAGGAGCTGATGTGTCAGCCTGAAATCGAGAAGGAAGCTGGATTCAAGGTCACTTTAGGAAGACAATATATATCAGGACATATAGAAAGACATATATATCAGGATGAAGCTAGAGTTAGTAGGTGATCAAGGACAAAGGTACCAAACCAGCAGAGTTTGAAAATCACCCCAAATAAACTATTCTACTCACTAATGATCACTTGGTGTTGTTTTAAAAATAATTTTAAAAGGCCCCTTAAGGCATTTGAAACTACATGATTATGTTCTAGATTTTGGGCCAAGTTCAGTTTGTAGTTTGGATCGTATAACAGAAACCAAGGGATCTCTTGTCAGTAGGCATAATAATAATAATAATAATAACTAAATATCTAGAATATATGCTACTAAGTACAAGTGCTTTAAGCACATTAACTCATGTAATCCTATAATGTGGCTGTTATTCCTGTTTACAGAGAGGAAATTGAGTCTCAGAGAGGGCAAGTAACCTACACAAGGTCACACAGCTGGTAAGGCCAGAGCTGGGATTCAAATCCAGTTCTCTCAGGTGTCAGAGCTCAAATAATCCTACAACATATCCTAACATTTTAAAGAGGTATCTTAAAACATTTACTTTCCTATTACCAACCCTTGAACTCTTGAGTGGTCAAGATCTTAGGTTCCGATTCAAACTCCATCTCTTTCCCGGCAGCCTGCAAGGTGGGGCTGCCCAGCTGTGCTGAGAAACCAGGCTGAGCACCAGGAATGCCCAGATCTCCAGACGATTTTGTGGACACAGCAGAACCAATACAGTGATCTAGCAGGAAGGTGTGCTTAGTCCAGCTCTGAAAGGCAAACCTGCTCTTCACCATTAGGAGGGGACTGGACTAGATGGCCCAAGGCCTTCTAGTGCTCAGATCTTAGGAGTCCTCACTCTGTCTTCCATAACTTCTCTGTGAATTCCCGTCTGTGGGAAATGGATGCTTGCCTTCCCTCCCTATACTAGGAGAGCCAAGATGGAACCTCCATCAAAGTCAGGGATGCATGGCTCACTCCAGAATGCTAATATTCCTTATTTCTTCCTTTCAAGGGGACAGAGTCCTCTGGGCTGTCTGATCCTTACCCCAAGTCCCAGTGGGTTCTCCAACGCCTCCTACATTGGTCCACCCCAAACAGTCACAGCCCTACCCACTCCTCCCGCCCTAGGACACATCCTGGCTCAGTTCCTTTGCAAGACTGGGGGAGGCCCTGCATGAATAGCTCTTGTTCCTCCAGCAGACGGGGAGCTCCCCACAGATATGTACTTATTAATTTCTGTTGGTTTGCCATATGCCTCCCCGCCCCTCCCACCCCCCCGCTTTTTTTTCCCCCCAGGCTTCATGGATGTTTTCAGGCTGGAAAATGAAAAGATGCAAGATTTGCTGCCCTTCCTGTCTTTTATAGAAACCTAAACTTGGTAAGGAAATTACTGGGAGATTTCTGAAGGAGAAGCAGGGAAGGCAGTACAGCTCTGAAGGCACAGGGAAGAGGTGAGAGATCACACACTTCAGAGGACCTCAGGACCTTTGCATAACCCTGGGCTGAGTGGGAAAGGAGAGTCACATTATCACAGTAACTGAAATTCCTACCTACTCAGTAGGATTGTGGGGAAGGGGGTTTCAAAATCAGTTTTTCGTCAGTGTGAATAAGATAAAAAAATTGTGATATTAATTGCCCACCTAAATTTGTGAACCAGGCTGCTTACCAACCATACATGTTTTTCCTGCAGTCAGTTGATGTGGGCTTCAGGGAAATGTAACTCATTTTAATATTTGCTTAAACCAAATGGAATATAGAAAGGAAATAAATCTGCTGCCAAGCCATCAAGTAGTGCATTTTAAACTCCCAAATAGAGGGCTTGAGTATTGTCTGTGGATTTAGATTATGCATAGTTTTCTGTCACCGCTCCCCATGTTTACATTAATAGTAATATTTCATGAAAGGTGGCAGAGAGTTAGAGCTGTCTAGGTTCAAATCCCAGTTCTGCCACTTCTAAGCTCAGTGTCCTTGGGCAAATTACTTAGGCTCTCTGTGGCTCAATGCCCCCAGATGCAGATCACATTTGCGTCCCCCTCACAGGGTAGATGTGACAATTTAAGCAGATCACATATGTGCATGGCAAGGTTCAATAAATGGCAGCAATGATTATTACCCTAATTTGAAAGATTCTCTTTGTTTGTCTGAACTTCTTCATTTCATAATGCACATACCCAAATATAAGCATAGCTTTACATCTGCCTGCAAATCCTCCCCATTTCTCTGGGAAGAAATTATAGGTAGCCCCCATGGGTGGACGTGTTAGGTGATATGCATGCTTTCAGTGTGGGGACACTGACGTCCCAGGGGTCAGTGGGTGCAGAAGGCACTGAGCAAGGCCACTGCCCTCTCCTTTTCGGGATGCCAGCTGCCTGCTCTTCCCAGATCCTGGACTCCAGGCCACCCGAGGATATAGTCCTGCTCAAGGAAGTCTGTCCCTTTCTCGGTGGCTTAGCCAGAAAGAAGGTGGCATTAACAGGAATAAATGGCAAGTTCTACATGGGGTTAGGACAATCAATTGCACAGGCATAGGATAAGGGAGCCCTGGCTCCTGAGTAGTTCCAGAAATAGAAAAGGGCTCACTGCCAGCAGTGAAGTTCATAGACAGGGAGACAACTGCACAGTGGCCCACTACAAGGGAAAAGACTTGGAAAAAAGGAGTGGGAGAAGAGGTAACAGTGATGGTGGTGATGGCAACTTAACGGCCACAGTGATGATGCTCAGCCTCTCTGCAGCCTATGGCCCTGCTGGCAACTTTTTCCATGAAACCCTCCCCTCCCATGGTTTTGGCAAACCAACCCTTCCTGAGCTTTGTCAGCTCCTCTGACTACCTCTTTCCAGCTTCCTTTGAGGATGGCCATCCTCTGCTTGTCCTTGAACTCTAGTGTTCCCCAGGACCCACTGTCTGCCTGCTGCTCTCCTCACTCTCTACCCCACCCACAATGCCCACCACACCCATGGCCCCCACTTCTACTGTCCTGGCCCTGCCTGAGCTCCCCACACACTTTTCCATGTGCCCAGATCACATCTTCCGCTGACTATTCTGCAGGCACCTAAACAACGTGGTCCAAACCGAATTCTTTTTCCTTCACAGCTGGCTGCTATCCTTGTGTTCCTGGCCTTGGATAATGTTATTAGTGTTTGCTGTTTGTCTGGTTGCTCCAATCCAGAATCCATAAAGCCACTGGAGGAACTGGAGGCGGGATTTTTAAAACCGTGTTTATTGAAATATAAGATACATACATAAAAGTGAGCATATTATATGCTCAAAGAATTTGCACAAAATAAATCCACCAGTGTAGCCAGCACCAGATGAAGAGACACAGCACAACCAGCCCCCCACCGAACCCCGCCCCCCCTACTCTTCTAATCACTCCCCTACAAGCGTAACTACTGTTCTGACTTCTGACACCACAGTTACATTTCATCATTTTTGTAATTTATACAAATGAAATTCTACAGTATGTACTCTTTGATGTCTGGCTCTTTTCATTAAACAGTATGTTCATGAGATTCTTGTGTGTCCTGCAATGTAATTACAGGTTGTTCATTCTCATTCCTGCATAGTATTCCCTTGTGTGACTATAGCACGATTCATGTATCTTCTTCACTGCTGACGAGCATCTGGGCAGTCTCTGCAGGCTGCTGTGAATACCTGAGGACATCTCATTTGGGGACATACGTGTGTACTGCTGTTGTGTGTATCGAAGAGGGAGGTGCAGGGTCACAGGTGTGCATAGAGACAGCTGTAGTAAATTCTGCCAGTTTTCTATGTGCCTGCTCCAACACATCCTCCCTCTAGCAGAGGAGGAGAATTCCAGTTTGCCCTTGAGCCTTTTTTGACTCCTCCCTTTCTCTCCCTGCCTTTCCAAGTGGCCTTTATAGCTGTCCAATCTGCATGCCAATTTTTTGAGCCCTTAGGATTCGATGGGCACTGTTTTAAGTTCTTAGCATGGATTTGCTCATTCAATTCTCATATTATAGAGACTCTTACAACTATCATCCCCATTTTCCAGATGAGAAAACTGAGGCACAGAGAGACTTAAGTGGCTTGCCCATGGCAGTAGACCCAAGCAGTCTGAACTCTGACCCACTTTCTAAGCGTTTGAGGGGGGTGGGAACCATGAAACCCACCCGTTCACATTCTAGGTTGCCCTCCTCTCACTGTGATGGGCACACTGTACTAAGGGACTGGATCTTCACGGTGGGAGTTGTGGACTCCTGTGAGGATCTGGTTAGAGTTCTCCCCAGGAAAATGTGCCCATCATGCTGGAGATCCCCAAAAGCCTGAGAGCCATCTGCTGCTGATCCATGAACAAACAACTCCATGGAAAATTCAAACCATAGAATTGGTAGCACCGAGATCTACAATGACAGGCAGACAAGGTCTGCAATGGCTCTGAAGCCAACTGTGTGACCCGGGGCAGATTACGTAACCTCCTGTGCCTCAGTTTCCCTCCTTGGAAAATGGCTTCATTATAATAGATATTTCATAAAGATTTTTATGAGAAAATACATGTAAGGTGCTTAGGAGAGTGCCCAGCACAGAGAAAGAGACGAATATGCATTAGGCATTGCTAATGCACTGTCTGGACTCTTGGCCTCTGCTCAGTGGTCGCTCTCCTTTGGACTCTTAGGCACAGGCAAGGTCACCTTGCAGGGTTGGTCTGAGGAGGAAGCGGAAGGGACAGTGGAGCACTAGGACAAGATCAAAGCAGCTACTATTTACCGAGTGCTTAGTAAGTGCCAGGGGCCCTGCACATTTCATTTCTGAAATGCCCTGGAAATCTGTGCTGCTATCCCATTTCACAGATGAGGCACCCAAGGCTTGGAGCAATGAAGCACCTTGCCCAAGGCCTGCAACCAGAGAGTGGCAGACTGGGATTTAGACACAGGTCTGAATGGCTCCAAAGCCCAGGCTCTTACCACCACTCCACCCTACCTCCTTCAGGCAGTTCTGAATCAGGCCTTGGGTTGTGGGTCATCCCAGAGAACAAGATGCAGCCAATGGAAGAGTTTCTCCAGCATGGGCGGCCTCGATGCCTGCTGCCTTGCTGTGTGATCATAAACCACCCCCTTAATCTCTCTGAGCCTGCCCATCAAATGTGATGGTAAAAGGGAATGCCCTTTGGGAGGCATTTAAAGCATTTGCAGCTAGGCTGCATGATTACTATCATTATCATTGTTTTGACTATTATGATTGTTCACCCAGAGTAAGTGGGCAGGCAGCTGTGTCCTGAGTGTTTGGCAAGAGGTCAGGGCAGGCTGATACTCAGGCTGTGACCTGGACCCTTGGAGTTCCAAAGAGGAGGAAGGAGAGGAGCCTGGACCATTCATGCCATTACCCGTGTCCCCGGGGATGGACAGGGCCGTGCCCGCTGCAGCCCACAGACACGGGCTTTGACATGACCCCATTAACCACACAGACCTGTTCTCCCATCCCAGCACCAACTTAGCAGGTGATAGGACTGTGAGGGAGGTGCCCTCCTGTTCTCCTGCAGCCCAGCAGTTTATTAACTGCTTAGCCATGCAGCCAGCATTGGTGGTGGATGCAGGCGGGGTGGGAGTTGGGGGCAGGAAGGGGCGACGGCCCGGCACTTTGCTGATCATGCATCAAGACTCTTATTATGCCCATCTCATCACTGCACTCAGAGTGTTTTGAGGGAGTGCAGATAATCCACGTCTGTTGAAGCTTCGTTTCACGTGCACAGTGCAGAGAAAAATAATTCGATTAGGGAAAGGGGACAAGAAAGACAAGGAGAGGAAGAGCGAATGACCTGGTTTTGCAGCTGGCTCAGCGATGTAGAAGCAGATGGGTCTGTCCCAAGTTGAAGTGTTAGGGAGATACTGTGCAGGTGCAGGATGGAGGAGGCAGGTGAGAGGAAGCAAGCACAGGCTTTAGGGTCAGTTGCCAGCTGCATGTTCCGGGAGGCAAAGTGGGCAAGAGACCTGGGAAGGCTCCCTCAGCTCCGGCAGGAAGGAAGAGTCTAGGAGAGAGCCAGGTCCTTGGTGAATGGTCAGGCTGATGGCAGAGCCCTGCCCTCAGAGGGCTCAGACTGATGGAAGAGACATAGCCCCTGTCCTAGGAATTTACAAACCAATGAGGGAGATATAGACCCTGACTCTGGGAGCCTCGAGACTGAAGGGGAAGACACGGTCCTTGCTTTCAGGGAGCATGTAGTCTGAATAGTCAAAGTCACTGCCTTCTCCAAAGAGATACCAGGACACTATTACATACATGTCTTAGCTATTCCCCAAGGTCAGGACGTGACCTTCTACATGTGTTCAGAACTAAACACAGTGACAGATGCTCCAGCTTCTGGCTAGTGAGTGGATGATTTTTCCTCCACTTATTAGGAATTAGGAAAATGGAAAGAACCAGAGTGATGAGCCTGCAGGGCCTAGGGCTGAACTGGAGACAAAAGGAGGAACAGGGGAGACAGGAGAGGAGCCCGTTCTTGGCCAGGAACCACAAGGAGGTAGGTAAAAGCTGGGAAAACCCCCAAGACCTGTCCCCTAAGCTGCAGAGAGCTGGCCTGGAGGGGCTCTGTCACACTGCAACCCTGTGGGGTAGCCAGATGCCCAGCCCCTCAGAGGGCCAGAGACCAGGACGGTCTGGAGCAGGGGGACACCTTGAGGCCTGGAATCTCATATCCCAAGAGTCCCCAGATGGAGAAAAGTCCCACAAGGATAATAACACAAGTAATCACTTCTATTATAAAGGTACCATTTATCAAAAGCATAACATGTTTACAGTTATGCCTTATGTGTATTATAATATTATTCCAATTTCCCAGGTGAGGAGATTGCAGCACAGGGAGTTTAAGTGACTTGCCAAAGGTTACGATGCTAGCACATGCAGAGCTGGAATCTGAACCCAGGCGATCTGGCACGATGGTTTTCCTTTCTCAGCTTAATTGCTTTCAGAGATGGGACGCTCACTACCTCAAAAGACTATTACTAGAGAAGCCCTCTGGCATGATCCAAGGCTCATCAACCTCCATGAGTAAACCATGTGGGCAGTCACCTTAGCACCGAGAACAGAGCCTGGCACATCGGGGGCCCTTGGGAAGATTTACAGAATGAATTCACTGAATGGATGTCCTTCCAGGAGGAGCATCCTCTGGGCGCACATCCCTTCCCTCCCAGGGCCCCAAGCCTCCACCATGTCACACCCAAATGTGGCCAGAGTGAGCCAGCCCCAAGCACGGAAACCAAAAGCAAGAAATTCCCGAGGAGCAAGTGTGGCAGGAACAGAGCAAGGCCCAGCTCAGTGCTCCCTCCCACAGAACTTGTCCTGCCCTCCCAGCCCTCCTCAGACCCCTAAGGTCTTCGCCTCCCCTGTCTATGGTCCTGAGCCACTCCTGATGGGGTAGGTTCCTGTCTGGGGTGGTGGTTGTGGGGGGACTTACCTCTTTTCTAGACCCCAAACTCCACTGATGCAGAGACCTGGCACAATGCTACTCTCCAGCCTCAAAACCTTGGCATATGGTTGGGAACAAGGGGGGCCCCCTCAGTGTTAAAGATGGGTGAACGGGGAGGTCATGGGGGAGGGGCTGCAGAACGCTCCCCATCCCGCTGTGAATGGAAGACCCCAGGGCCCCACCAAGGTTGACAGGGCCACTCAGGCCAGCGGAGCCCCCTCTCGTGTGCCTTTCCCGTGGCTCCAGCAGGAGGGGTGTGGAGGCAGGAAGCCCCGGAGCCCGGCCCCCAGGGTCCCGTCACTCTCCATGCCTCAGGATGCTCAGGGAAGGGCCAGCCTCCCCAGTTCTGCTCTCTCCACTCTCCCGGGAGAGAACTAACAGGAGAAACCATGCTTTGTTTAGCGTCATTTAGAAGGCGGGCCTGGTGAGCCACAGTGGGTCATTCAGTGCTCCAGGGAGGGGCAGGTAGTGAGAGGGTCCCTGGAAGGAGGGAAGGAGAAGGCGTGGGGCTGGGTCCCACCGGGCCTCCCCTCCTTCCAGGCCCCTTTGGGCAGCTCACTCCAGAGGAGAAAGCGCCCCCCCACCCGGACTCAGGATTCCTGCACCCCAGGGAGAATTATCATAAACACAATGGGTCCAATTAGGAGGAGAGTTTGGCTGGTTTACAAAGAAAAATCCTCACATCTGCAGTCCCCTTTCCCCTCCTTCCTGCAGCAACAGGCAAATTGCCCACCTTAGTCTCCTCTCTGCTCACAACCGTTCATCGGGCAACCCCAGGCACTCACAAACCCCAAACGCTCCCCCTGCCCTCAAATTCCAGCTTTCTCTTGGCGCCTCCCAAGGGACCTCCGCCCCAGCCCCAACCTGCCCTCATGGCCCTCGTCACCCCAGTCTCTGACCCACCTTACTTGTCATCAACAGCTCCTCCCCATCCCCTCCTCTGGGGCTCAGTGCCACTCATTTTGTCTCATGCTCAGGACAGGAACTAGGGTGAGGTGATTGGTGAGGTGAGGCGAGCGAGGGCAGTGTGGGATCCTGTCTTTAAAATTCTTATATTTTGTTCATCATAATTTTTTGCATTAATTGTTTTAAAATATTGCATTAAAAATTATCTCTTGATAATTGAGTTTTTTGGTACTCCCTTAAAACTCTGTGCCTTAGACACTCACTCACCCTTGTCTGGCTCTGCTCAGGCTCCTTGCAGCCCAGATTTGTTCATCTCTAAAGACACAGGGCAGCTGACAGCCCAATACTCACTCCCACCTTCTCCTCCCCCAACCCCAGGCCCAAACCTACCAGGGCCCCTACAGAAAGAGACCCCCACCTCTGCCTGCCTCCGGGACCAGACCTCAGAGGGCAGAGGGTGATGAATAGCTGTGAGCCACAGACATCCCAAGTCTTCCTAAACAGAGCTTTGAGGTTGCCTTCCTTTTTTGGGGTCACTGACCCCCCCTCCTGTCAACACTGCCCCAGAGGTACAATTTCCCAAACTTTAATCATCTTGATGTTCCTGCCGACAGCCCCTGACAAGGGTTCAGTGTAAGCCAATACTAACTGTTTAGAGAACAGAAGAATAAATAGACAGGGAGTTCTCGGTGACAAGACCGAGGAAACAATCACTCTCAGCAGCCTCAGGAAGCTTCCGGGTTCGATTCATTCATTATTCAGTAAATATTCCTTGAGTACCTACTGTGCACCAGGTGGAGTTCTAAGAGCTGTGGATACAGCAGTGAACACAACAGTGTTCCTCACCTCAGCAGATTCCATTCTTATTTCAACGTGGAAGACCACCCACAGGCCCAGACCTCCCCGATACACACAGGGCACCCCCCTTTACTCAGCACAGGACTCATAAGCCCCTTTCACACTAGGGAGCACAAGATAATTGGTTTGTGTGTCTTTGTATTTTGAGCAAAGAATAAATGGAGATCTAAATATCAATGCAGGGTAGAGAGGCTTTAGATGGGTGTGGGTGGCCGGGGTCCTTTGATTTGGGTCCCTGCCCTACTCCCTGTGAGACCTTGGGCAGGACATCGATGCAGGAATTCCTGACTCAAGTTTCCCCATCTGTGAGCTAGAGAAGATAATCCTCTATGCCTCTACTCCTCTTCCCAGGATGCTGTGAGAAACCAGGAAAGAAGAGATGCTGTAATGATTGAAATCTGACAAATCTCTCCTAGAAAGAGCACTAGGCTGGGAGACAGGGTCACAGCCCTGGCTTGGCCCCAGGCCACAGAGTGCAGCAGTCAAGAGACTGCACAGTGCGTTTGATTTGAGTCTGAATACCTGCTCTGCCACTGGCTAGCTATGTGAGCTTGGGAGAGCCTCTGAAATACTCTGTGCCGCAGTTTCCTCAACAGGTATATAGGGAAATATACACACCTGACAGTGTTGCTACAAATGAAATCTCCAGAACTGTCCCTGGCTCATAATAAACACTATATATACATACTGATACACATGAGCTTGCTGTGTGACCATGGGGGAGGCCAGGCCTCTTCTGGGCCTCAGCTGTTCCATCTGTAAAATGACCGGGTTGGACCAGAGTTCCCTGAGCTCCCTTCCAGATCCTAAACTTCTGTAAGGCCTTTGGGTCTCCAGCACCAGTCCTTCAGGGCCCCTTAACCACCTACTCCCTCCTGGTCAGCGCGGAAGCCTGGGCCCTCTCCCCACCTCTAGGTTCTTGGCCAGGGAGGAGGAGGCAGCCAGAGAGCTTTTGAACTTTGCGGCTTTCTTTGAATCTGCAGTGACTGGCAGCGTGGGGAAGGAGCACATCGCCCCAAGGGCTGCCAGCTGCCTCTGCTGTGGTATTGTTGAGAGCAGAAAACATAGTGGTATTTTCATCATGAAAGGGAAATGCAGAGTAAGACCGCGCCTTCTGCAGAGCATTCTGTTTCTTCCCCTCTTGGCTAGGAGGGGCAGCTCCCCCAGGTGCTGCTGAGAATTGCACACACCACTGCCCCCAGAGGCCCAAGGGGGGTGGCAGGGGTCTGTGGACCTCACTGTGCTGCCCGGCTGGAAGAGGGCAGCCTAGTGAACTAAAATCCTTCCCCAGCTCCCTCTCGGGGCCTGTCTGAGGCTGCAGGAGGCCACTGGGGTCAGAGAGGAAGGAGATTTCTCCCGGGAGAGAAGAACGGGTGACTGTGAGCCTCGGGGCCTGGGCTGTGTCCTGGATCCGCCCCCTACCCCAGGACTGCCATGTGCCCAGAGCCAGGAACAGACAGGGTGGGCTCTAACCCTGCAACCAGCACCAGCACATCCCGGCCCCCTCCCCCAGGCAGCCATCAGCAGGCCCCAAGCTCCCTGGGAGTCGTGGCCACTTCAGGCAGAACCCTCCCACGTAATGCCACTGCACAGACTAGCACCCCAAATATATCCTCTTACAACCCCTCCCGGCCACCCACATGGGTGGGCCCCGCATACCTGCCGAGGTCCATTCATGCATTCACCTCCGGTTCCCCCAGAGAGTATCCGAGCTAGACAAGGTGGCTGGGAGGAGTAAAGCCGAGCCCCGGGCCAGCTGTGAGTTGTTGGAGGGTTTTTCTACCACAAGCCCTGTTCCACTGAGGTGCTAAGAAGTGACAGGGCCCCAGGTGGGTATTCCTGAAGTCCAGGATAGAAAGGGGGTGGGGTGCAGGGTGACGGGGCAGACATCAGGGGTGCTGACTGCATTGAGAAAGCCCAGGAGCCTCCCCTGCCCACCAAGAAGGCGTAGGTGAGACAGATGAGACAGGGGCCGGGGCCTGGAGCAGAGAGAAGGTCAGGGACATGGGGCACAGCCCAGGGAGACAGAGATCACTGGCAATGTCCCAGCAGGCTGACCACAGGTCTCAGCTGTCACCCGTGGGGAGGTTCTCGTTTGCAGAGGATCCTGGGATGTACAGCTGTGCTGAAACCTGGACCTCTGCCAGGGCAGCCACGGGCCTCGGTCCCTCCAGCAACCCCTCCCCTGTACACCTGCCCCACAGTTGGCTTCAGACGCCTACAGAGATTCTCATTATGTTATTCAAACATGTGCATCCATCAGACGCCACAGCAGCAGCATGCAGAGTCAGATGGGCACCCGAAGGCGCACCCAGCTTGCACATGGAACCCAGAGAGGCACACGGACACCCACAAAAATGCAAGCACACAGCTGCGGATTCACACACACAAAGACACCCAGCTCTTGTACACACACACGAGTCAGTGCCACCCGCAGGTGCACCCCACCATGCCCAGTGTGCATCTTCACCCTTACAGCCACCCAAAGTTATCCTGCTGCACAGACAACTACACTCAGGTAGACACAAATGCAGAGAACTGGTGACTCAAATACATGCACGTGTGTGCACATGCACACATGCACACACACACGTGCGTGCACACACATGCTCCATTTCCAGGCGGGTTGCTGCTTTGAGCTGAATACTTGTTTCAGGCGTACTCACATTACTTCTAATATGAGGAGAGGATAGCGCCCAGAGAAAGCCCCCAGCACTCTCTGCAGAGGGCTTCCTGCACCCCTCGGTGGTGATTGCCTTCACAGGGAATGCAGGCTCTGAGGTTTCCAATTAGGAAACCTGAGCTCTGAGAGGCAGCCATGGCAGCAGGGGGTGGTTAAGGATGCAGCCCAGGCAGTGTGGGCTAGGAGGAGGATGAACTGGGAGGGGAGACAGATGGGTGGGCGGGAGGCTCTGCAGTGAACACAGCAGCCACAGAGAGACTTTCCAAGGGGTCTGGAAACATCTGCAGAGCGCTGAGCCAGGGCACTCACACCCCAGGCAAGGCCAGCAGCCCTGGTGCAGCAATGGCCTCCTCACTCCCCTCCCCTGAGAGTGACTGCCACCCAGGTTGCCAGGAGGGACCCTGCGCCCTGGGCCTCTGAGCCAGCTGAGTGGAGGGAAGTGAGACACAAGCCCTCTTCTGTTCCTAGCGTTGCCCCTCTCCCACTCTGCCCAGGCACTGCCTCTGTCTACAGGTGAAGCAGGCCCTGGGACATCCCCTCCTAGCTCAGCCTAAATGAGGGTCCCTCAAGCATCCACTTTAAGCCCCATCCCCAGAGGGCTGCCTCTATGCAGGGAACAAATTCCCTGGGTCTCTGTTGACAACAGGAGCTTTTATTCCTCAAAGCTGCGCATCCACATTTGCCCCAAGGGCATCAAATGCCCAACACCCGATAGACAAGTCAGGGTTGCAAAGGGAACAGGGGCTAGGGATCAGAATCCCAATTCCCAGCCTCACATCCTGCCACTCAGATGTTTCATTTGCAAAATGGACAGCAAACCATTCTCAAAGGAAGTGACTGGCTCTGATGACCTCTAGAGGCTCCTCCCAGCTCCAAAAGCTGAATTAATCCTGAAGGGTGGCCCTTCAGACATGATCAGGCACATGGAAAAGGACATGTATCCGTCCCCAGGTCCAAGGCAGGGACATCTCCCCGGCTTATTTGGTCTCTTCCCCTTCAGCAGAACCCAGTGGGAGAATCATCCCTGGCACACTGACGTCCCTGTTCATGCCAGCCTAGGAGAACCCTTTCCAGACAAAGCCGGGGGTGCATGCCTATTGATCCACACACACCTACGGGCAAGCACCTCTCTCACTGCCAGCAGAGATGACGTGAGCTATGTTTTTGTCAGCTCAGTCACATTCTTGACTTAGAGTCAGCTTCTGGTCCCTGTACCCCCAGGTGTCTAGCACATCTGTATCCTCCCCACTCCTACTTCTGACTCGCATCACCCTGTCTCCACTGTCCCCTCTCCCCTCCCCTCTCCACTTACCCAGGGAAGCAGGCTGTGGGAAAACAAGCCTGCGAATTTTCACTGTGTTTATAAATCTCTTAAGCTGTACATGGTGCTTTTTTTTTTTTTTTTTTTTTTTCCAGCTTGAAGCCTGGCTTGAATGTTGCTGTTTTCGCAAAGAAAATCAAAGAAAAGGGATTATAATTACGGGTCAGGTCCCGAGTGGGAAGCAGCTGCAGGCATTGGGGGCTTCCCTGGCTTAGGTGTCTTTTGTATCAGCAAAGTCAGGCATCCCAGAGGCATGCTGAAGAGGGACAAGACCTGGGCTTTTGCCTCCTCTCCTTCTCTCCGTTCCCTGCCCTCCTGAAATGCAGGGCCCCCGTTGAGTGTCTCCTGCCCTTATTCTTGGTGGAGCAAACTCCTGCAGGCAGGTTCTAAATGCTCGCTCAGCTATATGCCATGGAGAGACTTGAGCCTGGTGCACTCACCCTATCCCAGTTGTACGGCCTTCTGTGGACTCTCACACAAGGGCCCAATCAGCTGGTCTTACCACCAAGCCTGAAAGTGACTATCCAATCTGGCTAGCAGGGAGAAAGAAAAGGGGAGGGGAAGAGAGCAGAGCATGAGAGGGCTCCCCAGGCCTCGGGCTGACTCAGGCCCTCTTTCCCTGCCAGCACAGAAGCCTGCTGACCCATGCAAGTCTGCAATGTCTCATCTACTGCACTAGTGCCAGGCCCGGAAGTCCCACCTGAAGCTGAGTCCTTTGGGCCTGTTTTAAGATACGCTTTCAGTGTCAGCTTCAAGCTGCAATAACAGCCAAACTTTGTTCCCTAAACTCCAGGCCTCGAGTTTCTCTGCAGCTGAGAAATGCCACATGGAGTTGAGTAAACAGCCATGTGTATCCCTGTGTTTCCCTACAGGGCTCTGGTTGGGGACAAAGGGCCCCTGAGTGGCCATAGATCCTTGTCCCCAAACGTCTGTGATCCCATACCTTTCCCTCCCAAACCCCAGATTCAGAAAGTCTGATTCAGAAAGAGCTATGAAGTCATTTGCTCAAATGCAAATGTGACAGACAAGATGGAAGGAAACCGATCCACACTCCCAGAGAGGGTAGGTAACAACCGCCCACCCCTCTCCTTTCTCTTCAAAGGACAAACCCTTAAAGCGATGTTTCAAAGAATGGCCCCTACCCTCCAATCCCCAAGTCCAGTAGAGCTGAGCATATCTGCAATTCTGTGGTGTAGAAAAAGCTATCGTGGCTAGAGGGAGCTAGTCCAGCTCAGTACCTGGATTCATGGGGTGGCCTTCTCTCTTTGAACCCCAAACCTGCATCTTTATAAGAAGGGAGGTGGAGCAAATGCCTGTGTGACAGGGCCCTTCACAGTTGTGACGGTTTAGGATAATGTCAATTGAACAAGTGCTGCCAACAGGGGCGATATGGGATAATGGTTAGAAGCACAGAGTCCTGAATTCAAACCCTGTTCTGCAACATCCTAGCAGATAACCCAGGGTAAGCCACTTCTCATCTCTAGGTCAGAGTTTCTGCATTGTAAATAGGGGAATAATAAGAGTACCTACCCCGTGGAACTGCCGTGGGTCCAAGCCAGCTCATTCATGCAAAGTGCTTAGCACAGCACCAGTATGTAGTAAACATTTAACAGATGTTATTATTTTCTCCTCTCGGAAACTGACCAGTATTAAGGATAGTCCTCTAACCCTAGAAAACGATGCCATGTTAGAGACCCTGAGGATTTGGAATACAGGACCTTACGGGTCCCTGGGCACAGGATGAAGATGAGTTCGTGGGTCAGGGCAGGCCACTGGCGTTTCATGGCACATTGCAAGGCCACGCACTCATTTATAATGCAAAGCCAGGCAGCCACAAGGCTCACTGAGCTGAAACAACGTGTCATTGGCAAATAAGGGGGAGAGTGTGAGCCACTTTCATTGAAAACAAGTTGATTGAACAATTTGTATTCCCCCATCTCCCACATTCTGGTGCTGGTGCCACCCCCAGAGCATGTTAAGTGGGCGCTGGCTGCAGCAGAGTGGAGGTGGGGGGTGAGTGAAGAAGGAAGGGGAAACAGAGGAAGAGACCCAGGGACGGCCCAAAGAGGAGGAAGACAGAGGGGAAAGGGGGCAGTTAGGAAGGCGGAAGAGGAGTGAGGGAAAGGATGATAAGGTGGAAGAGAGGAAGATGGGGGAAATGGGAGAGAAAGTAAAGAGGGAGAAAAAGATGAAAAACCAGGGAAAGGAAGAAGGAAGAAAAGGGAGAGGCAAAGGGCAGCAGGTTGAGGAAGAAAAGCCCAGGGCCTGGGTTTCTGCATTTGAAAAGATGAACTACAGCCCAATTTTTAAAAAGATTGAGCACATCCTTCAGCTCATGAATGGAGAAATATTTTTAAACGTATGCTTCAGGAGGGCAGTGATTTCTTTTACTGACTATTTATATATATATATATATATTTTAATATTGTATCTTCAGGCCCTAGAATCAGACTTTGCCTGCCCCAGGAAAGCATTCAGTAACTACTGATTGAATGAAATATTTCAGAGTAGGCAGTCAACTAACATATTCTAGCTAAGCAGCTATTATGGTCTCTGTCCTGTACTTGGGACAGTGGGAACTCCAAAGACAGGGACCAGCCCAATGGCTATTTTTGAGGATCACAGCCTGGCTAGAGAAAGAAGTCTGATGGAGGAGAGGCAAAGAGTGTTCAGTCCACAGAGGATGGGTGATGGGGTGGTTTTGACTGCAGACACTGCAGAAAGACAATGAAGAAAGACAAGGGCTATGCACACAGATGAAGATGGAACTCTGAAGTGTCCACTCAGTCTTAAAGGTCTGGCCATTCCAACAGGTTTGTGTAAAACCCTGCACACTGTAACCAAAGGGCTCATCCTTTCTTGGGAAGAAGATGGAATGATTAACTCCAATGACCTGCTGATGCTGATTCTGGCCTCCCCGCAGCCAAATAAACCACCCAAATGCTGGACTCAGATTCATTAGGGACAAAGGTGAGAAACTGGGCTCTAGTCCAAAACCACCTCCTGGTCGTCGCTGGGGGAGAGCCCAGGGGAGCCCCTGATGACATACCCTCTTTGGCTTGGCCAACTCTTGTGATACAGAACAGAAGATAAGCTGGTATTCACTGGGTTTGAAGGCAGACTGATGTGGATTCAAACTTACATCTGCAGTTCCCAAGCCATGTGACCTCGAGCAAGTTAACAAACAGTACGATCTGATGTTCCTTGTGTGTTTTCTCTGTTTCAGGCACTGTTCTAAGGGTTTTGCATAGGCTTACTACCTATCCAGACACTGCTCCATCCCATTTTTCAGGTGAAGAAACTGAGGCACAGAGAGGTAAAATAACAGGCCTAGAGTTAAACAGCAAGTAAGTGGTAGAGTCAGAATTTGAACTCAAGCACACTGACTCCCAGGCCCTTGCTCTCTTAATTTCTACAACACTGAGTTCACCTACCAGAGGCTTGGTTCTCTCACCTGTCAAAGGAGGCACATGATGGTAACTTCCTCCCAGAGTTACTGAGAGGATGTGAGAAAACATATGTCAAGTATTTGGTAAAGTATTCAATAAACTGCAGCACTTACATTTTACTGATTTGAGAGTATTTCTGCCATAAAAAGTGGCAATAAAGTAAAGCCTGATTAATGTCAGTAAATGGCCCAAATCCATGGTGACTCTCCTGCCTCATACTGTCTCCTCCATCACAGTTTTACATGATCTTTCTTATTACATCTTAGTGCCCCAGTGCTGGTCATTGTGTATTTGCTGCTCCAGACCCACTGTCCACACTCCTTTGCCCAGAAGGCCAATCGTTGTGTTCTGCATCAATGTGTGCAATGCCCTTAGGCTTAGCTTGGGTGGTGCGAACAGGCAAGACCAGCAAGAGATGGGAGAGGGAAAGGAGACTGAGTTTGGGCTGTTTACTTTCCCCCAGCTCCCTCCCTATGAGTCTGGCCTCAACCAAAGCTCTCAGCTCCTGTTGGGCAGCCATGTCCATATTGCTCGCTCACTCTCTAATCTTAGGACTGTATTAGTTAGGATTCTCTAGGGAAACAAAACTGACAGGTGATACCTGTAAATAGTATGAGATTTTATAAAATTGTATCACGTGACCATGGGGATACATGAGTCCAAATTCCGTAGGGCAGGCTGCAAGCCAGGAACTGCGATGAAGGACCTCAATGAGTTCCCCAGGAGAAGCTGGATGTCTGAAAGAGAGATGGGAATTCTCTCTGGGACTGTTGAAATCATTTCTCCTTTTAAAGCCTTCAACTGATTGTATGAGTCTTCTCTCATTGCTGAAAGCAATCTCTCCAGTTGATTGTAGATGTAATCAACCATAGATGCAATCAACTCACTGATGATTTAAGCCCATGAAATGTTCTCACAGTACAATTAGGCCAGTGTTTGCTTGACGAAGCTACCGGGTACCATATCCTGGCCAAGTTGACACATGAGCCTCACCATCACAAGGACTTACTCCCACGCTTCACCCCTTCAAGTTTAGCGGTATTAAGAGCTCCCAGCTGTTGCAAGCCCGAGGGTATGCACTAAACCTGTGGCTTCCATGCCCAGGAAACAATTCCTTTTTAAACTCTCCTCAGATAACCCATCTGAGGGTTACTGGGTTATCTGAGGAGTTTAAGTGTGCCATCTGTTTCCTGATGGGACTTTGACCAATATGCAGCTTTTACTAGGCCAGAAAGTAACATTTTCGTAAAAGTCTGCCAGACATTGGGTCAAACCATGTTCTAATACTTTCCAGCAATGTTACTTAGGTAAGAACATCAGTTTTCTGATCTATCTGTAACTAGGGGTAAAAAATATTACCTACCTTATAGGTTGTTTTGAGGACCTAATGCATATAGCAGAACTCAATAAATGACAGCTATCAGCATTATTAGCATTATAATAATATCAGGAAAATGTGTGGCTATCTTCTACAAAGCCCCTGATTTCTGTTTGGGGAGTCATGTGGTTCTGGGAAATTGATTCCTCCCTTGGATCCAATCAGTGCATTTAATTCCAGAGGCCACAGTGATTAGTTGAGAGGAGTATCAGCTCTAAACTGGTCAAAACAGAGAGGAACTCAGAACTCTTTTCAAAACTCTTGGGCCACCTCCTCCTAGATGATCTGATCCACGAGCCTTCAGCTTACATCTGTAATAGCATCTTGCCACCATGAGGAAGGCCAGCCTAAGGATAAAGCCATTTCTCAGAGAGCAGAGAAATGGAGCCAAACTCTGTTCAATCCATGTATGAAGTCCACACAACTTTCTTGTTACACAAGACACTAAAAGTCCATTTTTAAAGTCAGATCAAATTGGGGTTTTGTCTACTTCCAACCAATTGCATCCAATGGATTGAGAATCTGGTGACAGAAGTGGAATATTGAAATAATAGACCCCACAATGTCAGGCAGAGGTATATGACCAAGCCAAAGAGGTGGGGTAGAACCTGACAAAGATGTTGCTATTCAGTGCTGCCATGGTACTGTGCCTTTCACAATTCTAGGGCATCACTGGCATTCACAGTCATCATAGATTTGTATGTTTACAAGACAATTTTCTAGCAGGTGGCAGTAAAGAGACTTGAAGAAGGGCAGGCTTTTTCTAATTTGCACAAAGATGCCAATTAAGCTAGCAGCAGGGCAGTTGTTTCCCCATTCTGGCAAATTTGCAACAATTGTTATGCAGCAATGTCGTTAAACTGCTTTCTCCTCTTCCTTGGGTCCCAGACCATATGCCTGATAAAGCTACAGCAGGTTTAAGATGTTGGAATATTGGCTATTTCTTGTGGCCTTCAATAAAAGGTAAGATACAACATTAAAAAGATAACCCTTGGTTCAAGGTGGCCCACTGAAAGCAGAGAGGAAAGAAAATATGGCTTTTCTAAGAGAGGCTATAGCTGCCTGTGCCCTGTAATTCAAATTGCCTGGGATGATGATAATTTGGCCTGGCAGGGATGGGAAAGTGGTGCTGTTGTATGTGGGCAAAGGAAGGTGGTGGGAGCCAAGTGGAACATAAGACTGGGGTCAGCAGGAAGCCTGATTCCCCAGAACACACACAAACATCTAAAATAAACTCTGTTCCTGGCAGTGAGGACAGTCACCTCTGCTGGAAGGATGCAGCTGGGATCTGGCAAATGGGCAAAGGGCAGATCATTGGTGCCTCGCATTCCAAGGCATAGGCCCCTACAGATGCCCCTCAATATGGAGGCAGAAGCTCTCAAACTAAGGGCCAGCGAATGAGCAGAGCAAGGAGGCCTGTTGCTAGGAGACAACACATCTCAGACCTAAGGTTGACTCAGCAGTATCTCTTGGCTGTGGTTATTGGCACATGGTATTGATTGAGAAGTAAACAGACTGGAAATCTAAGATTTTTAGAGAGAATTACATTGTCAAGCCTGGCTGACAATGGCCTTTGATTGCTCAAAGCCTAAGGCAATCCCTAACTTCCCACCTCATTTATTGAAGGCAACTGCTAAAGTAGTACAGAAGACATGTCCTCTCCAATGTCCATTTGAGAGGGAGCCAAAGAGGACAATAGGCAAGGGAAACCCTCTCACCCTAGACTGGCTAACCAAGGAAGGCACTTGCTGCCAGCAGAAGATGCTATGGACCATAGACCAGGGACTGCAACGGGGTTTTCTAATTTTACTATTTTCCAAATGGAGGGGTATGTTGTTTTGTTTTAACAAAAACACTCCCCCTCTCTCCTCCTCTGGTAGCCTTTAATTTGCTTTCTAGCTCTATGAATTTGCTATTTCTAGTTATCTCTTATAAGTGATATTGTGCAATTTTTGTCATTAACTGTCTGTTTCATTGAGCATAACGTTTTCAAGTTTCTTCCATGTTGCAGTAAGTCTCATAACTTCATTTTTTCTTATGGCCAAACAATATTCCATTGTATGTAAGTACTGCATTTTGCTTATCCATTCATTTACTGATGGACATTTGGGTTGTTTCGAGCTTTTGTCTATTGTGAATAATGCTGCTATAAAGAGTGGTATACAAGTATCTGTTTGCAACTCTGTTTTCACTCTTTGGGTATATACCTAAAAGTACGATAGACAAGTCAAATGTGTAATTCAACATTTAACTTTGGGAGGAATCACTATGTTGCTTTTCACAATGGCTATACCATTTTATATTCCCACCAACAATATACTAGAGTTCCAATTTTTCCATATCTTTTCCAATACTTATTTTCCATTTTTTTAAATAACAGTCATCCTTGTGTGTATGAAGTGGTATCTCATTGTGGTTTTAATTTCCATTTCACTAATGGCTAATGATGTTGAGTATCTTTTCATGTGTTTATTGGCCATTCGTTTATCTTCTTTGGAGAACTGTCTATTCAAGTCCTTTGGCCATTTATAAATTGGGTTGTTTTCTTGTTGTTGAGTTATAGGATTTATTTATATAAATAAATATATATATATAATAATACATATATTATTATTTATATATTCTGGCTATTAAACCCTTATCCAATATATGGTTTGAAATAATTTTCTCCATTCTGTGGGTTTTTTTCATTTTTTTGATAATTTCCTTTGCTGCACAAAAAGTTTTTAATTTTGATGAAATCAAATGCATCAATTGTTTCTTTTGTTGCTGTGCTTTTGGTAACATATCTAAGGAACCATTGCTAAATCCCAGGTCATGAAGATTTACCCCTATGTTATTTTCTAAGACTTGTATGGTTTTAACTCTTATATTCAGGTCCTTGATTCTTTTTTTTTTTTTTTTTTTTTTTTTGAGGTACCTGGGCTGGGGATTGAACCAGAACCTCCTATGTGGGAAGTCAGCACTCAACCACTGAGCCATATATCAGCTCCCCTAAGTTGTTTTTTTTTTCTGTTTTGTTTTGTTTTGTTTTGTCTGTTTGCTTATTGTCTGTTTTTTGTTTGTTTGTTTTTAGAAGGCACTGAGAACTGAACCCAGGACCTCCCTTGTGGGAAGCAGTCACTCAATCGCTTGAGCCATATCCGCTTCCCCCTTGATCCATTTTGAGTCCATTTTTGCATATGGTGTGAGGTAGGGGTCTAACTTCATTCTTCTGCATGTGGATATCCAGTTTTCATTGAAGAGACATACTTAGCATCCTTGTCAAAAATGAATCCTATTCCCTTGACCTATTTGTCCATCTTTGTGTCAGTACCACACTGCTTTGATTACTATGGTTTTGTAATAGAATTTGAAAGCAGGAAGTATTAGTAGGAGAGATATGTTTTAGTTTGCATGCTCTTTCTGTTTTTGTGATTATCATATCTATCTCCACTCATCCATACTGGGTATGCTGGGTTGTAGATAACTTACCATTTAATAAATCAGTCCTTGAACCGTAAGGAGTTACATGTGGGCAACATGAAGAAGTCTCACAGCACTACAAGATGCTGTACTCGGAGCTGTAAGCAGCAACTGGGTGAAATTTCACAAAGTCTCCATCTGGGCATGCAGTGAGTGCATTTTATAAAGGTGGTGGCTGTTTTGAAAGTGTATATATAAAAGAATATGTGTTGGCAGCCAAAAAGGTGATCTGCAGTGGACATTAGGAGTTGCCTTCCAAGCATCATCACCAAAGCTCCTGATTTCCACGTAGGGACTCTGTGGGTCTTGGGAAGCCAATTCATCTCCAACTCCAGGGTGGAGCATGTGCACAACCCTAGGCTAGTCAGTAGTGGACCATGACCCTGGCCACAGAGACTAACCAGCCAGAGGAACTCATGATCCAGGTCAGTCCATTTAGAGCACAAAAACCACGAATCCCTTACTAAGTCCACACTATTCTGTGTATTATTTAATAAATATATCACATCCACACCAACACATCCCCTCAGAATAATGTTTTTTTGAATTTAAATTTAAATTTAAGCTCATTGACCCTTTATTAAGAAGCCCTGATTTAGAGTGACTCTTAGGGACAAAGGCACTCAATAACAAGTATTTATAGAAGGTTGACTGTGTGCCAGGCACTGTTCTAGGCAACGGCAGATACTATCATAAACATCACAGACACAGTCAGTCTCTGCCCTCTAACAACGTGCTTTCTTCAAGAAAGCATGGCACAAAGATGTCAGGCTAGGAACCTGCTGCACCCATTCTGCTACCATGAGGGAAGTGAGCTGGAGGACAAAGGCAGCACATGGAGGACAGGCCTAGGAGAATCAAAGAGAAATGGAGCCAGAGGCCTGCCCACATTAGTCGACATTACTGGCAGACTTTTCAAACACCTGAACCAATAAACACCCTCGATTGCTTTACCTAGTAGGAGCTGGGTTTTCCATTATTTGCATTTAAAAGATACTCTGTGCCATGTATCTCTCAAGCTTAATTCATTTCTTTGGATTCTACAGCAGCACCTAATCCACTGGCAGGAACATAGACAGTGTTCAATAAATATGTGTTGAATGAATAAACAAATCCATTAAACATATGAGTAGAAGTGGCTATTGAGGGTTGAATCCAAGACAGAACTATCTGGACCATGATGTTAAGATTATAAAGTAGCAGTAAACCTAACAATGTAGGGTGATAGAAGAATTACAGAGTACTCTCAATAAGAACAGTAGGATGTTTTAGAAAAATAATTCCTCTGACATGGGAACAGAATAGAATAAAATGCTAAGAAAGATCAAAGGAGGAAGGAAGGAACAACCAAGTCCATCTAGTCCAATTCACCCGTTTTACTGATAAGAACACTGAAGCCCAGGGGAAAGAAAAGATCCACTCAAGTCACACAGACATAACAATCCATGTACACACGGTGAGGGAACACCAGTCCCCACCCACTGGAGGCCAAGTCTTTTTTATTCCATCCTCTACAGCAGTGGTTCCCAAAGAGTGGTCTATAAGCAGCGGTAGCAGCATCTGTCACCTAGGGACTTGTTAGAAATGCAAATTCTGAGGTCCCACTCCAAACCTACTGAATCAGAAACTCTAAAGTAAGCCCAGCAAGCGTTGGTTTACTAGGCCCTCCAGGTGATCCTAATGCATGCTCAAGTTTGGGAACCATTGTTCTAGAACAGTGCAAATCTTAGTGTGCACACACATCACCTGGGGATCTTGTTAAACTGCCAATTCGAATTTAGTACATCTGAGGAGGGGCCAGATAACTTGCATTTCTAGTTCCCAGGTGGGGCAGAGGCTGCTGGTCCATGGAGCACACTTTGAACAGCAATGTTTGCTCTGTTAAAACATCGTTTACATCTGCATCTCGTCACCTGTGGAGACTGGGACATCTTATACAGGTAGTTGAGCAGACACAAATGTTTAAGACTTAGAAAAATAAAATCCCAGAGAATTAGCACATCATGAAAGAAGAGACATTTAAACCAAGTCATATTCATAGCAAAAATAAAATTAGATAATTCAAATATAAAACATAGGACGCTAAAGTCTCAAAACCTGTTTATTTTCTTCCTTTCTTTTTTAAAATAGTTTTCATTATAAAATCAATATTATTAAAGGATTTCTGGAAAAGGAAAGGAAGTAAAGCACTCATACTCTCGTCACGCTAGCATAATAAGCATTTTTATTTTTGCATATTCTTCCAACCTCTGCCTATAAGTATCCTTAAAAAAAAAAAAAAAAAAAAAAAAAGGGAAAAAGTTCCTACCCTGTATTGTGGAGTTTTCTTGTCTATAATAATTCTGCATTGGAGTGCTCTCATTCTATTCTCATTTATCTTAATCAGTAAAAATCCCGTACTTAATCATTCCATTAATATCCTCAGCTATTCAGCAAGTTAGTAAGAGCTACACTTTCTTGAATTCACAGGTCTGATGCTTTCCCAGTTCAGAGCAGGCATGTGTCCCATAGTTCTGGCTTTTTTTTTTTTCCCAGCAGCTGCTTGTCTCTCTCTCTCATTTGTCCCCTCTTCAGGTTAGGTGGGGAAAGCATATTGCTCACCCCAGTTTCTAATTAACCCACAGCCCGAGGAGAGGCCTCTGATGGCTCAGCTCATCTCTGCCACTGACTCTTTAGAGACCTGGTAAATATCAGGTCTATTAGCTGGTAAATACGGTAAATGTCAACCAATGTAAGTTAAACTAGTAGACAAAGCAATTATGAGTTCAACACAAGCCGATTCTTTTATAATCAACAACACTGACACAGGGAAGAAAATGACTATATAACTATCGTCCAGAGCCATAAAACAGCAGTGGAAACTGAGACAGGCAAAAAGAAAGCCAGATACTCCCCAAGTGACGGGGCATTTCCCACACTGGTCCTCTTAGCTTGCAGGGGAAAGGTCATGTTCAGGCGGTAAGTGAAAGACAGGACTTCTGGACACTCTATTGGTAACCAGAAGAGCTCTTTCCCAACCACGTACTGGACGGGAAGGTCTAAGAGGACAAGCCCATTCTGGTTTATGTTCCAGGCTCTGAGCCCGGCACGTAAATGCTCAAGAAACTGAATAAATGAGTGAGCAGATGAATGTGGTCAATTGGTCACTGCAGTTTCTAATGGATTAGTCCCATGTTTAATTGAATGATAAAGATGAAACATGTAAATATACACTATCTTCATAGTACTCTCTCTGGTAGGTAGGTAATGTAGGTTTGATTTTAACTTCACAGATGGGAAAACTGAGGTGATGCTTTCTGTTAGGGAGCTGGGGGCCGAGGCAGGTTATGACCCCAGCCTCATGCTTCTCACCTCTAGGGTCTTCTCAACAAACCACACTTGGGCCCATGGGAGGTCCTGTCCTGCCCTGGATACCACTGCTCACTGGACTCAGAGTGGTCCTTGTTTCTCCCATGGCTTCAGGTAAGCCCCTCCTCTTTCAGCTGGCCTGTCCTTTCCAGGTTTCAGAGAAAGAACTTCTACCACCACAACTAGCACCCCATCCACTCAGCCCCTCCACTGACTGGTCCTGTCGCTAACACTCCCTGGTAATCAGGGGTTCCTTGCTGGGAAGACAGTCCTGCCCCTTATCCCCTGCCCCACCCTAGGAAGGAGAGAGATGGTTCATGATACAATCCAACAAGAAGACTTGAGGATTGCAAAAGCTGCCTACAGCAAGAAGGGGAGTTTGTCAAAGAATAGGCTGCCCAGAGGTCTGGGTAGGGTCATACTCAATGGACCCAGGGTCTGGTTTGTGAATAAGCTCAGTTCTGGAGGCCTCTGTCCAATGGCCTACTTTCAGACCCTCCTGAGGGTCTTTTACTCTCTGGCCGCCCCTAAAATCTGTCTTTCCTGACTTGGTTGCACACAGACAGAAGTAAGCTAGAATTCAAGATGAAAGGATGGATGCGTGGATAGATGGATGAGTGGACACATGGGTGAATGAGAAGGTAAATGGATGGATAGGTGGAGAGACAAAATGATAAGAGGCACTTTGGATAGACAAACTGACAGGAAACAGAAAGGTCCCAAAGGACTAGGTAGTTATGTTTATCCGTTTGCTTGTTTGTTTCCCAAGAGCAACCATTAATTCAAGGTAAAGTGGCCCCTACAGCTGCCCAGTTCTCCAGACCACCAATTTGTATTTTGGTTGCCAACTCACAATCTCACCTTCAAAGAGCCACAGAACATATGAGCTAAATCAAGCCTTTAAAGGCACTAGTCCAAGGCCCCTTTGGCCAGACGAGCAAGCTGAAGCCCAAGGAGGACAGACAATTGGCTCAAAGTCTCAAACATTGATGGTTTTTTTAAAAGATCCCTCTTCCCCTCTCTCTCTGAAAATCACTTTTGTCCTGGTCATTGACTTTTACCTAAGTATCTTCCATCTATCTGTTATCTCTGCTCCTAGTCCCTTGGTTAGAAGTTACCCCACTGTAAATCAGCATATACCCACACTGGTTTCCACAGCAAAAGCAGGAGGTGAGGATGACATTCTGTCTCTAGCAAAGCCATTTTCAATAATGCATTAATTATACATTGTAATTAATTAATTATAATGTATAAAAAGGATCCTTTCCCTTGCAGCTGCTGGAAAGTTCCTCCTGACATCTAATGCAACACCATCCTTCTCTTTAGAGTTGATTAAATAATTTCACCTGGTTTCTCTTTGCCTGGGAACGTAAGATGTCTTCACCAGCTTCAGAAAGGCCCACATAATTAAAAGCACTCTGATGGGGGCGGCTCTCCTGCCTGCTCCTCTACTTCCCCCCAAGGACAGGCTGTGGTGAGAGTGTGAGGAACTTAAGGCTCCTGCCCAAGCCCTCCAGGAAGAAGCCACAACAGTGAGGTCATCCCTGGTGAGGGCTGGGGGCTGGGCCCCGGGAGGGTGGGCACTGGCCCGGGGGCGGGTGGGGGGAGGAGGCTAGGCCGGAGATGAGCTCACCCACTGTTAAGGAGACCCTGTTTCTCTCCCCTCCACGCTGAAACTGAGCCGGCAGGATACAGGAAACCTTTCTCAGAAGTATTGATTAGAGATGGATGGAGGTGGCAGCCGCTGATGGGTTGTCTGGGCCCCATCCGGAAGGTAAGAGCCAGATGCAGTGGACACTCAGAGCCCCCTCCTCACATGCAACTGCACGGGGGGGGGGGTTCAGAGAAACCCTTTATTCCTAGCCCCACATCCTACACCACTCACCAGTGTGGGTTTTTTGTTTGTTTGTTTGTTTTTGACATAACCTGTTCCCAGCATGTTTCCTTTTCATCATTTCAAAGGCTCCAGAAACCTCCCCTCCCCAGGAAGCACGGAACAGATGAGGCAGTGGCGATTCTGGCCCAGCCTGCTCTGCCCTGACTTGGGACCCCTACTGCTGACCACCCACCTATACCTACACATATCCCTGACACACATGTTGTCTGCATAGTTTCTGATCTAGCCTTCATTGTTTTGCTGAGCTAAATCTTTTTTTTTTTTTTTTGCCTACATCTCTGTCATCTCAGATTGGGAGATCCCTAACAAGAGATGTAATAAAAACCAAGATAACCTTAGCAAGGATACTAGACTGAGCACATACTCTGTTCCAGGCAATGTGCCAAGCATGTCCCGGGCACCCTGACCCTCACCGCCAGCCCAAGCTTCTGCAGACCTGCTCTCCTTGAGCTCCACCCATCCCACCCACCTGAGCCACCTGCAAAGAGCACCTGCCAGCTGGGGAGTCTAGAATTGGCATGTGACTCTAGACTGGAGTCCGCAGTGCCTCCAGACTACATAGTCAGCTTTCTTTTTTTTTTTTTATTTTTTTAATTTTTTATTTTTTTTATTTTTTAAAGATTTTATTTAGGCTGACCCGGCGAGCATAGTCAGCTTTCTATCCAGCACCTCCTCAGCCTGCAGGGACCTAGCCCGGTCTGAATTCAGGTCCCTCTCTAGCACCATTATATCCTGGAAGGCCTCTGGCCTAAGGGCAAGAGCCCTTCTACCCAAAAGGATAATGGGTCTGAGGCTGTGCTGGAAGTAGCTGAGCAACAAAGATAAGGGCTTTGGGCAGAGGAAGGAGTGTAGAGAGACAATTCTAATGTGATTTTTAAGGGGAATCAGAATGCTCTCACCTATACCCTGATCCTGCCCGCAATGCCACCATTAGTCTTCAGAGAAGACCACACTTCTTGGGATGGAAATTTATTTCAGATGAGGCACCTGAGAGTACAGGTGATGGGCTCAAGATCAAACAGCTGGTTAGTGGAGAGGCAATTCAAACCTGCACCCGGTCACTTGTGGGCACTTGTGCATACACACTCACCACTCATACCTACTGATGCCTTGGGCCCTCTCCAGAATGAATTGATTTCTTGGACTCATGTCCCCTTGTCTGATTGACTCCAAGTTTGGCCCAGCCCTAGAATTCCTGAGGCCATGGTCACCACTGCTTGGATCTCGTAAGACACAAATCCAGCTAAGGCACTCTTCTTTTTTGCCTACATCCATGTCATCTTCAACTGGGAGCTCCCTAAGAACAAGAGACAATAATAACCAGGACCATAACCAATAAGTAAATGCCAGGTGCCTCCCTGGGGCCTTCCAAGTCTTGTTACCCCTTCCCACCCCTTCAGTCCTTCTGCCACCTGTGCAGGCGCCCACAGCTTAGCACCCCTGAAGGAACTGGGAGGAAGCAGCTGTGGGGTCACACAGGAGGATGTGCAGGGGAGGGTGCCTCTGTCTTCATCAGATCCTCCTTTGCGCACAGGCCAGGCATCCATGGGTCCAGCAGGTGTCCTCCCTCTCAAGGTACTAACAGATTATAATGGGTACAAACTATGTCCTGGCTCTCTCTGGGAAATGAGTAATGGGCAGAAAAGCATTAACAGTCAAGGAAGCAAAACCATGGGGGATCAGAGAAGGGGCAATGTTGGTGGCAGGGTCAAGGCTGCCACTACAGGCCTTCATCCCCAATACCACAGGAGACAAGAGCCATGGGCTCAGTGCTCAGAGTTAAAGGAGTGATCCCATTGGGTGAGGGTCAGGGAGGCTCCATCAAGGTCTTGGAGCCAGAGACAGGCCTTGAAGGCCCAGGAGGACAACTACATATGAAGATTAGAGTGAGGGGTGCCCAGGGAAAGAGACTGGGGCAGCTACGGCTGGGACTCAAAGCATTGCCTCCAAAAGCTCATGTATGGATCTCAGCTCTGCTGTGCGACCTCAGACAAGTCACTTCGCCTTTCTGGGCCTCATCTGTAAATTGGTTATAGCAGGATCTACTTAAATAGCTGGTTGTGAGGTTTAAGTGAGTGAATATTTACAAAGTGCTCAGAACAGTGCCTGGCACACAAGTGCCATGTATATATATGATTATCATTGATGCTGATACCTCATTGCACGGAAGCTTTTTCTAACTGATTCCCCACTGGTTTCCATTACCTGGTTCTATATTTTGGACACGAATTCCCTAGCCCACTGGTCTGAAAGGAGTAAAAGATTCCAGGTGGGGAGCGGTGGAGGCACCTGGTGGAGGTGTCTTCTGATGCTCCTGGGCATGTGTAAACAGAGACCACCAGGGGAGATGTCTGATGTGAAAGCGCCTAGAGGGCTCCTCCATCTCCAAGCTTCCTTCAGCCCAGCTCTCCCAGTTAACATCCTCTTCCCATGGACCCGCAGGTACGGCAGACAGGGGAACAGGAGGGCACTCCAGCCTACCACTCAGAGCTCTGGAGGTGACAGTGCACTGTTTCCCTTCTGGCCCGGGGCTGATGGAAGAAAAACCCGCGTCCCTCTCCCTGGGATGTGGAAGGTCTGGGCCACCACTCTCTGCTAAGGCTCCATCCCCTCCTTCTCGAGTCCAGACCACTCTGAGGGTCTGGCAAGGATGGGTCTGCCCCCAGCTGAGGCCCTAGTCCAACTGGGGTTGGGAAGAGGGTGTGGCCGTGGATCTGGTGGGGGAAGATGAGGGCTATGCTGATGTTAGGATCATTGAATCATTCTTAGCTGTAATAAATCCTACAACTATTAGTACTGAGCTTCTACTCTGCTTTACTTGTATCACATCATTTAATCCCCATGAAACAATTCTGAGGTAATGTTATAAGGAAACTGAGGCACAGAGCAGTTATGCCATCTGCCCAAGGTCCCACCATGAAAGGCAGCACAGTACCCAAAGTCCAGGCTTAACCACCACACTGCCCTGCCTGGAACCAAGCATCACCCAAACCACATAAAGCAGGTACCAGGGTGAGGGATTCAGGGAAGCCGGCTGGGAAGGGGTCCAAAAGGAGGCGTTTTGCAAACAAGGATTAAGGGGGAGGGGTGAGAGGTAGAAAAGAGTATGTTGGGGTGCAGAGCCGAGCAGGAAAGCTTGTTGGGATGGTGAGGAGTGAAGCGGTAGGTGTGGGATGGCGGGTGGGTGGAGGCGAGCGGCTCGGCGTCTCCGGCTTTTGCCAAGTGCAGCAACAGAGCGGAGCCTGCAGGCCTGGCGGGGAACGGTCAGCTTCTCAACGCTGCGCCCGCCAGGAGCTGGGCTGCGAGGCTCCCAGATGAGGCTGTAAATCTGGACTCCTAAGTAAAGCCATTACCGCGCCGGAGCGCTCAGGCTATTGCCCGATGCCACGGTTTGAGATGTTACTTCGAATTTAGTTTACGTCTCCCTCCTGCCCGCTGCAGATGGGGGGTGGGGGATGGAGCGGACTCCACACCTGGCACCCTGGGAATCCCCCGCCCGGGCCCGAGTAGCCGGAGGGCGGAAGGGGGGGGGGCGGCTTAGGAGGGAGCGGGGGAAATATTTGAACAGACTATCTGCACCTCCTGCCTAATACCCTACCTTATAAGTCCTGGGAGGATGTATAGCCTCTGAGATCCTCCAGGGACCAGGGGTCCAGAAGGGGCAGAGCCGGATGCTGCTTGTTCTGCCCTGGCCGCCTACCCCACCCCTCACCCCTGCCAGAGCACCCCTGCAAATCTGTCCAGCTGCAGTTTTTAAATTTTTTTTATATTTGTTTCTTTTGTTTGTTATTTATTTTTATATTTGTTTCTCCAGCTGCATTTAATCCGGCCCTGTGACTCCACAGAACCCCACCTTCCCATCCTGGGCAGGATACCCCAGCTCTCCACAAATCTCTTCTGTTCTTCCAAATCTCACTCAACCAGGATTAGCTGCTCACAGGGGCCAGCTCCCCTCCCCACCCTTTTTTCCCAGGCACAGCCCTGGGATGCTCCTCCCCAAGGGACATAACTCTGTCCACACAGGCTTCTTCCACCCGACTGAGCTCCGTGAGAGCAAGGACTGGGTTTGTTGTGTGGCCTTGGTGTGCCCTGGGCCAAGCATTTAGAGGAAGCGCATTAAAGTTATATTGAGGCAAGAAATACTCACTTCTGTGGCCTCAGCATCACATGCAGTGCAGGAAACACAGAAAAGGTGCTAAATAAATATTTGTGGACTGGATGGAATCCATGCCGGTAATGCTCTCCTCCAGAGGCCCTCTCTGAGCCAACGCTTGGGGACAGTGCTCCAGCCAGCAGCACGGCCGCCACCACCCACCCTTTCGGAGATCAAGTTCTCAAGGACCTTTGGGTTCTTCCCAAGGCACCAGGAGGCTGTGATGCTTGAGATACCATCCCTGGCGGGGGCAGCCCATCTGAGACGAAGGACCCTGATGTATTCAGAAATGCTGATGGTGTCTGTGACATGGTAGCACCGGGGAAGTTCAAGGGGCAGAGGTGGCATGATGCCTGCAGGCACAGGGCTCTGCAGTTGCTGACAGGCTGCTACATGGCCAGCCAGACAGTGAAGACACTCCAGGAGGCAAAGCTTCTCTTACTAACCCTGCATTGAAATAGACAGAAGCTCACAATGGCCATCAAGCCAGAACTTCCCAATTACTCTAGATCAGTGTTTATCAAATTGTACTTCATGACCCATTGGTGGATCATGATCAGCATGCTGGATAGGATAGGATAGGATAGGATAGGATAGGATAGGATAGGATAGGATAGGATAGGATAGGATAGGATAGGAT
>JAKSZT010018658.1:13907265-13976440 GCA_026826555.1 Tolypeutes matacus | reverse complement strand
ATAGGATAGGATAGGATAGGATAGGATAGGATAGGATAGGATAGGATGAAAAATATTAGGGGGCATATTGTTTTAACACAGATTTGTTTCCATTACAACAGTGTTGGGTGTTTGTGTGCGTCAAATGTATGTACTAGGTTGTGATGTAAAATATATGTCTTACTGTGGGTCCAGTAAAAAAAAAATTGAAAGCCACTAATGAAGATGATCTAGTCCACCCCCAAAACTACCATACCCTAATTGAGAGATGCTTTCCTTGTTCAGCAAATATGGGGAGGGTCTGTCTGTGCACAGGGCTGTTTTGAGCAGACCCTTGCTTCGGTGCAGAGCTGCCCCCTTCCTGGCGTCATAAGCAGACCATACTAAGCAAGGAGGCACGTTCAATGGACCTCAGAACACACATCCCCAGGGCTATGAGGTGGTATTGGAAGCTCAGGGACAAGGGAAATAGCAGCTGGGACAGGAGCCCCAAGCCCCTCCAAACTCCCTGTGAGGAGGATGCCGAGATGATCTCTGCAGTCAGTCGCAGGGAATGGTCCTCTGCTTTCAGGGGAACAGAAAATAAAGGACACTGTCCATGCAGGAGGCTGCCTGGTCCCAGTCCCCCACACAGTCACAAGGACAGGGCTGGAAGGGATCCCAAGAGCTTCTGCTGTGACCCTCATTTTGTAGCTGGGAAAACTGAACACTTCCCCCCACACACACACTCCTGCACAAAGAGGGAGGTCAGGGCTGGTCTGGCCCTGGCCTGGGAACAGAATGCAGGTCTCCTAAAACTTCCTCCAGGAACACTGCCCACTCCCACGCCCCAGCCCTGCTGCCCAGGCCTGCAAGCAGGCAGGCCATACTGATGGCTACAGACCCCTCCAGCTCGAGGGGATTTAAAGAGCAACTGGATTCTCTGGTTATGCTCCTCTTGGGGACACCTCAGTTTGAGGGTTTGGGAAGAAGCTGCTCAGAATGGAAGAGCTAAAATAGTGGTCAATCACAGAAGGCTTCCTGGAGGTGGAGGTTAGGGGGCAGGCCACGTTTTGGCAGGAGGAGCGACTACACAGTATAGTGCTTGGATGGGGGGAGTGTAAGACGCCTGCATGGGGGAGATCCATCCAGTGCGGATCTGGAGGGCCTTAGGATGCTTACTGGGTTTGAATGAGTGGGGACTGGCTCAGTGAAGGGGTAGGACTTGGTGAAGTGAGGCAAAGAGAAGGGAGTAAGAAAAGAGGTATTTCTAATTTCACATCCCCAAGGGGAAGCAGGGTCCTCCGGGGAATGGACCATTTTGCCAAGATCCTCTGGATCCGGCCAGAGGCAGGTACCTGTCAGGGTACTCCGCTTCTGCTCCTGAAGCTCCAAGGACCTTTAGAAGCATTTAGATCACCAGAGAAGCGGCAGGAATGGGGCTTTCTGGTCCTGCCAACACACACATATTAACCAGCTAGAGAAAGCTCTTTGAAAAGAAACCTGGTCTACTCCTGTCACTGCTTGGAGAAGAAGACTTTCCTAAAAAGTGACTACTTAGCCTCCCTTGTCCATGCAAATGCAGTGCGCGCGCACATACACACACACATTTTACCTGAGAGGCCAATTTGGGGCTTGTCTGTGGCTGCCCCCATCAAGGGGCCGCAGGGGAGACTGAGGGAGGAAGAGGAAGAGCTGTCCATGGAGTGAGGGTCTGTATGTGTGTGGCTGTGTGTGCAGGAGCATGTGTCATATGAGTCCCCCTAAGGCTCGACAAAGCGCTGACTGCCCACTTCCAGCCCCACTCATGGCTTCCAGTGGGTGGACGCTAAGCTGACAGATGGCTTGAGGGGTCCCACAGGTAGAGACCCTACAGGGTACCTACAGGTGACCCAGGTTGTGGATGGGTGCCTCACTCTAAATACCTGCCTCTCTGCACCTAGCCAAGCTCTCAGTGTCCTGCTGCTCATAACTTCCCCTTTCTCCAGCCCAAAGCCACGAGGACAGCAACAGGGGCAGCTGCTGGGCCAATGAGCAACCTCCGCCTCCTCCGCTGGGGGGCACGCTGGGTCCCCGGGCTTGCTGAGCCCTCACTTTCTCAGCAAAGTGGGGACAAGCCTAAGGAGCCACAGGGAGCTGCAGCAAGCCGCAGGTGTGGGGGCTCCATGTCGATCCGCAGTCATTTATCATGGTACAAAGACCACTAGGGAGCAGTTGTTTTTAGGGGGTTTCATCTGGATGAACATCACCTGTTGCTATTTTTAAAATACATCCATTTCCTTGTGACTAAGCAGGACTAAGGTAGACGTGGAAGTAGCCGAGTCCCCAGACACCCTGCTTTCCCTCTTAGCACCAGGGGCCCTGTCATGAGCCCGGGGGCCGTGTCACAAACAGCCTCGTCTCCTGGACTGCTGAGAAACAAGAATAGAATCAGGGTGGAAGCAGTAGGTTGGCTCTGGAATCGGCATCAATCTCCCACAGTCCCCAGCACTGTCCCCAAATATTAAATAGCTTCCTTACCCTCACTATTACCATGGTTACCACAAACACCACCCCTTCATTCATTTCCTCACCCATCACTCCACGGACATGCATGGAGCATCCTCAGCAGGTGGGCAGGATGCTGGATGCGAGAGATACGGACGACTAATTTTTTTTTTAAATCACCACCACGACTTACCATCGTTTGAGTACTCTGCTAAGTGCTTGACAACACTATCTTATTGCATGATCTCATTTCACTGGTATAACAACCCTGGGAGGTAAAGGATTCTTTCTGTCTACATTTAGAGGTGACTGTGCAGATTCAGGGAAGTTAAGTAACCTTCCCCAAATCATGCTGCTATAAAGGAAGACCCTGGCATTCAGATCAGGTTTATCTGAGACCAGGTCCAGCCCCTTAAGCAATCATGGGCCAGCTCCGAGAGTGTTTGGTGTCCAGAGGAACCGAAAATTGCTATATACAGCTTCCATTGTGTTCATGACCAAGAGTCAGCAGCTATAGTTGCCCAACCAGCATTTACTGAGGACTCACCATGTGTCAGATGCTACTGGGATACAGGTAAAAAAACAAAATCCCTGCCCTCCTGGAGCTTCTAATCTAATGACCCATCCAGTTGCCCAAACCAGAGACCTAAAGTTCATCTTTGATAACTCCTCACTCACAGCTCCCTCAATTATATCTAAGGTATTATCTAATCATTACAAAGACACTTTCTCTGGTCTTCTAGGCATGCTCCAAAGCTGAGAGAAAAAAAAAATGGTGGGCACAGCCTGCTCCCAACCAATGGAATGAAATTACGGTAGAGGGTTCTTGCGATTGAGGCTGCCTTGCCTAAAAATGGGAAAAAGAAGAAACTCCCCTCAACTCCAGTCACTTAAAGGATATGGGGGGATCATGCTTAAAACCCATATATTCCAAAGCTGCCTTGACTCTTACCTTCCTCTCTGTGTGCCCGTACTCCTCCTCTCCCTTTTGGGATCTCAGTTCCAGAGGAGACTGAGGACCCCAGGCCATGGAGCCGGAGAGGCCTACAGAATTGGCATCTGTAACAAGAGCTTACTGAGCATTTACTAGGGACATAGCTACTATGGAACAGTTACTACTAGCTGACTCTTCATGGATCTACTCAATCCCTACAGCAGCCCCTCACTGGGGAATTCTGATGCAGGAGAGGCACAGACCTGGCCTTCTCGTGGTGGAGGTGCTGGGGGACAGGCCCTGGGCAGGCATCACAGAGACTTTACTCCACAGGTAAACTCCCAAGGTCCTTTGGGAAAATCCATGAACAGCTGACATGCTCTCTGATGCCCCTGGACATCCTGCTCTAAAACAGAAATGCCCATCTAGCCACTTTGCCAGCTGCCAGCTTATCAGTTTACCCCCAAACATGTAAAAACAAGATTCACTGTCCCCAAGTGGTCTACAGTTTCTCCCCCTCCTTTCTCTTCTCTCTTCCTTATACATGCAGCGTTGCCTTTATTAGTTGACTATTTTCCTCCTAAGAGAAGCGTGTGCAGATAACTAACTCTGAGTCAAGGGTGGACATCAGCCTGAACTCCCTGAGCCTCCCTGGGGAAAATAACCTCAGTGTAGCTAAGATGCATGTGGACTGGGGTATCTGCCTTGTTTACTATGAAACCCCTGACCTGTGGGCCTGGGGAGCTGGAAGTGGGCATGCAGGCCTTCGGTCTACGTCTCCAAAATAGTAAAAAGATGGCAGGAAACCAAGGCTGCAGCTTCTCTGTGCCAAAGAGACACACAGCTCAGCTCTTACCCACAGCAGTTGATGCCCCAGGTGGGTGAGGGGCAAAAAAAAAGCTGTGTATGTGGGTGGCTGCTAGGCCTCCCCATGAGATGAAGAAGCTGTGTGTGCTCTATTGCCCATCCTGAACCCTTCTCTAATGCTAAAATAGCACAGTGTTAAATGAAAGCCTCTGATTTGGATGGTCAATCCAAACCCATGACCACCACTGGTGGTACTACACTTATTAAATGTCTCTGAGTTGTTATATGACAGTTTTAAGTAGAATTTTCATGCTCATTTTACACATAAGGAAACTGAGGCACAAGGAAGTCAATGCTTTGTCCAAGATCTCACAGTCAGTAAGTAGCAGAGCCAGGATGGCACACCCACCTATACTCCTCCAAGGGGTGGTAAGCAGCGTGCTACGGTGGGAAGGACATGAGTCACTCTGTCAAGAGCCCCGACATCCAAAAGCAGTTCAGGGAGCCACCCCCAAGTGTAGGAGGACAACTGAACTATTAGAGAGAAATAGCTCAGTAGCCAGGAAGTTGGAAGTCAGGAAGTATGACCCCCACCTAGGAACCGGGTGATGGGAGGATTGAGAAGATACTGAAGTTGCTGCTAGGAGAGAAACCCCTGAGGACAGAAGCCTGTTACAGTGAGGAATTCAAGGGTGGACCAGACTAGAACCCAAGGCAGAGTTGGGACATTAGAGGCATTTGAACTACAGAGCTGGGAGGGCCTCGAGACCATTGTAGGCCAATGTCATAGATGAGGAAGCAGGCCTGGGAGGGATTTCTAGGTTGAAGCACCCAGCTTGCGGGAAAGAGAATTTAAAGGTGGGACTACAGCTTAGAACCCCATCCAGGGAAGCCCTTCTGTGGCCAGGACGAGATAGGGCTTACATCAACCTAGAGTGACAAAGGTTGGAATTGCAGTGGGGGTTGCAAGGAGGAATCCTGTACTGACTAGATTTCACTGTTGAGACGTGCCAAGGAGGATGAACTAATTAAACTGTGGACCAGCAAGTGACCTTCCCTGTCTGAGGCTGGCCCTGAACTTTTCTCCCTGTGGCAGAAGGGTTTCTGTTTCTGCACTCTGATCTCCATGCCTCCAATTTCACTCCCAGTAATCCATCCTCCACACATGCACCCAGCCCAATTTCCTTAAAGGCAAATCGAACCATGTCCTCCCTGTCTTAAAAGTCTTCAAGGCTCTCCATCAAATCTCCCACCAAACTAAGCTCCTTAGCACGGCAAGCAAGGTCCTTCCAGGCTCTACCCCTGCCTTTCTGTGCCACCCATCCTTCAACTTCCCTTTCTCTGGCCTCATCCCCTATCCTCCCCCTCCTCCCCCCATTCAAGCCCTACTTCCTCCAGCAAGGGTTTCATAGCTGCATGATATTCTTTGTGCTGGGAACGTCTTCCCTCCCCCATCTCCGTCTTCCCTCCCCCATCTCCGTGGCTTTCAACCCTGGCTGCAAAACAGAATCCCAAGAGAGCTTTTTAAACTCCAGTGCCCAGGCCACACCCCAAATCAATTAAATCAGATTCTCTTGGGGGTGGGGCTCAGGCATCTGTGTTTTCGAAAGCTCCCAGGGGACTCTAATGTGCAGTCAGGGCTGAGAACCACTGCGCTCTGTCTAACTGACCCTGCCCTGCTCCCTTGAAGATTCAGCCCAGGTATCTCATGCAATCATCAAATATTTATTGAATCAGACACTATTCTAAGCACTGGATATAAAAATAATAATGACAGCTAATATTTATTAAGCATATAAATGTCAGGCACCATTCTAAGTTATTGACTCATTTAACCCACACAACACCTCTAGAGGTAGGTACTATTACTTCCCTCATTTTACAAGTGGGGAAACTGGGTCACAGAGAGGTTAAGTGCCTTCCAGGGGTCACACAGCTGGTAAGCGGTGGAGCAGGGACTGGCACTCAGGGAGTCTCAGAGCCACAGCTTGTGCTCTTAGCCTCACTACCAACCACCCTGCCCCTTCCCCATTCCTGCCTTCATAGAGCGCGCAGGAGAGAAGCAAATAAACAAAGAGGATGGAAAGTGGTACAGAAACGAAAAGCTCCCTGCCCTGGGTGACAGCAGCAAAGGGCCGACTTTAGACTGGGTGGTCAGTATTCTCACGGAGCATTATTTAGGCCAATACCTGAAAGGAGAGAAGGATCCAGCTGAGTCAAGCAGGGAGACAGTGTTCCAGGCAGAGAGACTGATGCTCACAAAGGCCGAGAGGTGAGAAAGAGCACGGCTCGTCTAGGAACTGTCAGAGTTTGCATCAGGGGCATGGGGAGAGGCAAAGAAGCTGATGGGGCCAGCACCTTGAGGGCCGCGGAGTTAGGATTTTATCCTGAGTGCAACGGAGAATCTTAAGCAAGGGATCCATGACACACCTTTGAGAATGAACCATAGGAGCCTGGGGAGATGGGGAGGCAAGTCAGGAGGGTGCTGCAGTGAGAGGTGCAGGCAGCAGAGACGCAGAGGAATCGCCTCCTCCTGGAAGTTGCCCAGTTCCTCACCTCCAAGGCACCATCATAGTGCATTGTAATGTCCCCCACCAGACTGAGAGCACCTTGAGGGCAGGGAGGGACTCTAATTGACTTCTACAGCCCAGCACCTGACCCATCCCAGGAGCTCAGCTCCTTGTTACCTGCAAGGAAATCGAGTGGAGGCATGCTGGGCTGATCAGGCCAGCAGCAGCTGGAAGAATTTCGAAGAAGAGAGGAAACTAGGAGAGGTCTCTCTGCCCACCTTCTCCTCCATAGATCTGAGGATTTCACAGACATTGGTCAGGAGAAGGGGCTGTTGCACCTGCCTACCCACCAGACAACCTCTCTCTTCGTGGCTCAGAGCCCACCCCCTCTAATAGGAGAATGGTAGCATCAGAGCTGTAGATAATCTGCAGCCTCCAAATCCCACCCACCCCACCCCACCCCCATAGCAAAGACCATCAGGCAGGGCAATGGAGAGGGAGGGGACCAGAGCCCAGGGCCTGCCTGAAATAGCAGAGTCCCAAGATTCCAGGAGGCGCCAGTTGCTTGAAATAGCCCAGGTATTTAAAAGGCAGTTTGGGCACCTAAAAGGGCTAGGTATGGCATCAGAGCCTCCACAGTCCTCCTGCTGCTGCCATCACCATCGCCAGGAGGACCCCAAAGCTATGTGTTGCCCCGCCTCCACCAGAATCAGGGCAGTCACATGGCAAGGTGGTGGCAGAGCTGGGCTTGGCATCCAGAGCTGGGCTTGGCTCTGCCAGTCCAGTGCTCTCCCCACGGCACTTCTCCACCTACCTTCACAGCCCCTGGCCTGCCCTCCCTGCTCCTTTAGGAATCTCTGTGTCTGGAGGTGTTGCTGCTGCTCCAAGGACAGGGTGCCTGGAACAGAGGTTTTTCCTGGGAAAGTAACAGACTTCCAGCTTTCTCCTGGGAAGAAACTGACTGCTGGGTGCTCCCAAGGACTGCAGAAGCCCCTCCTCACTGTTAGAGGCCATCCTGCCTGCCTTTTGCTAACAGAATGATAGTTAAGAGTTGGGGTCAAATTCAGGCTCTGCCACTTACTTGCTGTGGGGCCCTGGGCAAGTTACTTAAACTCTCTGTGCCTCAGTTTCCTCACTATAAAATAGAGATGATAGTGACAATGGTAGCACTATGTACTAGGGTGGTTATGGGGATTAAATGAGTTAATGTGTGTAAAACCCCTAGAACAGTGCCTGCATATAATGCTGAATCAGGGTAACTGTTAATGAGAACTTCCTAGGATGGAGGCAATGGTCTCAGGACCCTGCGGGCTTGGGCAAGTCTGTGCCTCAATTTCTATACTTGTTAAATGATTCATCCAGCTTGAGAATAACCAGGAAATGCTAAAATATGAAAATAGTTCAGAAGTTAAAAATAAAAAGTATCTTACAAATGGGAGGCTTGATGGACAGGTGACCTCATGACAGAGGCCATAAATCACCCTGACCCACAGCCTATCTGGCTTTTATGGGCCCCGGGGCCCAGACCACTTTCCTGAACATCATTCAGAATTTATAGACTCATGTCACTGTCCTTCCCGATTCTTTTATTTAGTTGCCTTAGAAGCAAGCCCGACATTAATAGAGTGTTTGCCGCTGGACCAGGGAAATGCAGCCCGTTCTGCATTTATCTGGTGGTAGGGGTGGGGGCTGGACAGCCACAGAGAACCCTCGTGCGGAGCCAGCAGGCTCCTGTTGGTCAGGGCATGCAGCTGGCAGGCATGTTCATTCTGCAGCAAGTTTCCTCTGCTGCATGCTCTGGGGAAGGCATTGGACGACGACAACGGGATCAAATGGAATAGTCAGAACAATCAGACAGGAAGAGCCCAGGTTCATCCCAAACCTGCCCTCTGAGTACCTCACCCTGTGATGACAGAGAGAGACCTTGCACCCTCATAGAAGAGGTTGGGGCCTCCTGCCCACTTTTAAGACAAGGAAACAACCCAGCAAGTTCTCCCGATGAAACAAATCCTGTCTCTTGCAAGCTCTGTGACTCATAGCAAAGTAACCTGGCCTCTCTGAGCTTGAGTTTTTAAAGCCTTAAAACTGGGATAATAGGACCTGCCTGGCAAACTCCACAGGCTACTTTGATAAAGAAATGAGAGCAGGCACAGGAAGAGGGAATTTGGAAAAAAGGTGCAAGGAGAGCTGGAGCAGAGCAGTTAGGAGAGTGGGGCTCTGGCACCAGAGAGCCTGGGCTCCAATCCCAACTGGGCCACTTACTGGCTGGGTGACCCTGAGCAAGCTATTTTACTCTCTGGGTCTCAGTCTCCCTTCTGGTAAAATTTGGATAAGAATACCTAATTGCAAATATTCTTGCTGTCCTGATTTTGTGATAATCAGGGTAGGCAAAACATTCGCTGTTTTAGAAACCATGCATGTGTCTCCAGACCTCGTTTTTTTCCCTAGGTCTGGTTTTTAGAATGCTGGTGATAAACTAAGCCTGTTTATTATATGGCCATCCTGTATGGGAAAAGACTGTTACTTTGGGTATCTTTGGTCAACCTTGGGAGATATAGCAGGGGGACGGATGTGGCTCGGGTGGTTGGGTGTCCATCTCCCTCCTGGTAAAAAGAAAAAAAAAGAAAAATGTAGAATGCGCGTGTGCCGCCAGGCCCGGCGAGCCATGCAGCAAGATAATGACGTAACAGGAGAGTGACACAAGGTAGAGCCAAGACAAGACGTACCAAAAAACCAGGAACGAAGGTGGCACAGGCAGTAGGACGCCTCTCTCCCACATTGGAGGTTCCGAGGATCAAATCCCAGTGAAGACAGGAGGCGAAGGATGATAAGAGAGGGCAGAAAACAGATACAGAGAGTTGCCCAGCAAATGGACACAGAAACAGCTAAAACGGAGGGGGGGGGGGTGTAAAAATGGATAAAAGTAAATAAATAAATCCTTAAAAAAATGTATAGGGGAGGAAGATACAGACTATAGCTAGTGTGGGAGGCCCATATGATGTTATGCATGCTTGTTTTGTAAGTTCACGATGTTTACTGAACACTTATAGTTTATGTATATTCATGTATGAATGAAAGACTTCAATAAATTGTTTAAAAAAAAAAAGAATACCTAATTCACAGGGGTTCGTGAGGATGAAGTAGGATAGTGTCCCTAAAGCCTGCCAGGGCTCAGTAAATGTGGGCAGCTAAGAGAGGCAGCAGGGCCCAATAAATGTGGCGACTCTCCAGTCCCCACTAGAGTGGTAGTTAAGGGCATGGCTGCTGGAATCAGACACAACAGGGTTCAAATCCTGGCTCAGCCACGCATGAGCTGAGTTAGAGGGGTAGGGTGACCAACTCATCCCACTTTGCCCAGGATGTTCCTAGTTAAGACTCAAAGTCCTGCATCCCAGGAATCCCCTCGTCCCCAGGCAAAACGGGACTAGTGGGCCACTGTAGACCTGGAACAAATCCCATTCCTATTCTGAGCTTCAGTTTCCACATGTGCACCAAGGGAGGTTCACCTACTTTGCAAAGGTATTATGGGAACAACAGGAGAGAATGCATGTAAATTATGACAGTGAAACTTCAATAATACAGACCACGTGCCAGACACTGCTGTAGGTGCTTTGCAGATAGTCACCCATTTAATACTCATGGCAACGCTGGGTGTTAGACACTGGTGTTAGCCCCATTTCACAGAGGAGGAAACTGAGGCTCTGAGAGATAAGTGCCCTGCTAGAGGTCACAAAGCTCAGAAGTAGAACTGCTGAGATTTGAACCCAAGCTGTGTGGTTCCTGGGTCTTAATCACTGTGTAAGACTTCCTCAACCATGGCAAGTGCTCAATAAATAGCAGTCGTTAGTAATAACAACAAGAGTATCCCCCTCTGGTTGCATTCCCAGTTTGTGTCCAGGACAGGGGAAGGAGGTAATGACTCTGAGCCCAGGGGAGAGAGCATAAAGGTCAGAGGGCCCCACTAACAAGTACAGAGCAGGATGAAAGCCTGAGCAGGGAGACCCAGGCCCCAAAGCCCCATTTTACAGCAGTCCCACAAAAATACAGAGGTGCAGGGCTGGGGTGGCTTCTTGGAATCCTTGTGGATCACCAGGAAGTCAGGTCGAGACTAACATCCTGAGGCTCAGGCCCCTCTCCCCTCGCCTCTCCCGTAAGGGACATGTGAAGGGGCAAGGATCCCTGCTTCTCCTGGAACAATTGCCTCCCTTTCCCCACGAGTGAGACCTGGGGGACAGTGGGATGAGCCCTGAGCCACCGCCAGCTAGGCAGAGTGGCCCAGACTCAAGCCATGGCAAGATCCCCTTAGGATGGGTTGAGGCAGGGGGCAGAGGGAGCCTGGAGAGGAAGGACCTCTTGCTGGAGTCCACATCGAACCCAGTCCTTCATCCAAACATCTGCTCAGACACAAGGACTCTCAGGTCCTCAGGGGACAATGCCCTCCAGTGAGCCAGGGACTGCTCAGCGATGACTTGGGTCCCCAGGCAGCTTAAGCCCTGAGAGGTTGAAAGGACCTGAAACCCAAAGGCAAGGGTGACTGCATAAACAAGTCGTCACATGGGGCACAGTGGCACATAGGGTCAGGAGGGTCGCCTTCTTCCATGGGCACAGGAGAGGAGGAGGGCGGACAGCAAATGAACCACCCGCCGAAGCTCCGACCACCCCTTCTCTGTACCTGCCTTTTGGCCCTCCTGCAGGTGTCAGGGTCCTGGTCAGCTCCCAGGAAGGCGACAGCCTCTCCTGGGGGCATTTCCAACTGTCCTGAGGTTCCCCCAAGTTTTCCCCTTGGGTGCCGTAAATCTATTACAGAAATTGAGGGTGTTCGAGAGGAGGAGGCCTCTTGTAACACTATGAAGCCATCCCACCCTGCACCACCCTCCCATCCCCACCCCGACTCAGGGAACACAAACAAGTAACAGCATGAATCATGATTAAGAGTGTGGGTTCAGGGAAGCGGCTGTGGCTCAATCAGTGGGGCTCCCGTTTACCATATGGGAGGCCCCGGGTTCGGTTCCCAGGGCCTCCTGGTGAAGGCGGGCCCGCCCGCACGGCGTGGTTAGCTGACCCAGCGAGCACAAGCAGCAAGGGGGGGATAAATGAATAAATAAATTAAAAAAAAAAAAAAAAAAAATAAATCCCAAAAAAAAAAAAAAAAAAGAGTGTGGGTTCAGGAGCAGGGTCGCTTGGGCTCGAATCCCAGCCCTGTGTGACCTTGGACAAACTACTTCATCATTCTGGGCCTCTTTTTCCTCACCAATAAAATGAACTAACAGGACCCACCCTGCAAAATTAGAGGATAAAATGAGTGCATGAAGCTTACATTAGAACAGTACTGGGCCCACGGTAAACGTTCAATACCTAGGAGCTATTATTACTATGCTTTAATAGAACATAATCCAAGTATGACCTGGTCATTCCATTAGCCTCTCTGAGCTCCATTTTCCTCACCTTTATATGGAGAAAACTCTGCTTGCCCTACTTCCACAGTGCCGTGGGGTCCAAAATTAAGATCAACATGGCTGCAAGTCGAGATTTCAAAAGTATAAAGTGCCATATACATAGGTCACAGGGATGAATATAATGTGCACGCTAATATATATATATACAGCATAATATAAAGATAAGACATAGGGTAATACGATACTATGTAAGATAATACTCTGCACATTAGAAACTGAATTGAGAGAAAGACAAGACAGATGGAGGAGGAAATGGAGAGGCAGAGAAAGGCAGAGCGAGCTAGGGACAGAGAGTGAGGGCTAAACTTAAAGAGCAGGGAATCAATGTTGTACTGTAATTTAAAAACCAATATACAGTAAATATCAGCCTGGTGCTGCAGTGCAGCAGACAGCAGGGTGGCCCGGTCTGAGATAACTGACACCCTGAGCCGGGCTGGCCACAAACCTGCCCTGCCGGCCTCCCTGCAGCTCAAGATCCATTGCTCCTTGTCCCTGCCCGGGTTTTATCCTGGAGCAGCCAGCACCTGCAGTGCCTCGCAATTGTGTGCTGTATTTACATGGCTTGAGATTGATGGAACAGGCCGATCACACAGCCCTGAAAATGAGCTTGGGGCCTTGACTTCTCCCTCCTGCAAGAGAGGCTCTGGGCTGGGGCTTCGGGTCCTAGCCAGCGCGGCTGTGTGCTGGGAAAGGCTGGGAGGGCTGGACCGCGGTCAGGTGCTGCTGCCCGATTCTGACCTCCACTGCTTCTTTGACTCCTCTCCCCTCCCCCATGGCCACACACCCAACCCCCGGCAACTCCCTACAGACACTGACTCCAAGATCCATTCCTGCACCCTCAACTCCCCCAGAGCTGCCGAAACCCCGTCTCCTCGGGTCTGGTTTCTACAAGCTGGAAGTCTTCCCCTGCCCCTCACCCCACCATGACAAGGTTCAAGGCCCATTTTCTTGCCCCAGCACTTTTGGACCAAAAGGTCTGGGAGGTCTGTCTTCTCACCACCAGGAGCAGCCCTGGGGAAAGGGAGTGATGGGGGGACAGGAATTGTGGCCTGGGGGCCCCCACATACCAGGCCAGGCTGAATCAGGCGCTTCCTTCCTTGACAGAAGATTCCCCCATCCAATTTCTAACCCTTTCACCCTCCCTTATCTCCCCCAAGACAGTCCCACCCACTCTCACCCCAGGGCATACAGGATGGTTTCAAAAGGATCCACTAACCTGCTGTGTGGTGTAGAGAGAGCCCATTTCCCCTCTGCCATGCTGTGTAGACCCAGCCTACACACACAAGTCTGGGATGTAAAGTGAACTTTCTCCCACCCGTGACTTATTGTTATAGTGATCTGATCCCGGATCTAATGAAGCCAAGCCCCAGTGTCCAGTCCTGCACACTTCAGTCATCAACACCCTAAACCCTCAACCCCCAGCTTCCCCAGCCCCACTGCTGAATCGCAGCATGGTCATGAGGTGTACTGAAAAACCCAACTGGACCAGGAACTACTACTAGCTTCTGTGCCTCAGTTACCCCCTCATGTAAAATGGACATAATCAAAACGCCTGTCCTGCCTGCTTGTTGGAAGAATCAAATGAGATCACATGGAAGATATTACAAAATTCCCCGAGTTGCCGTATAAATTAAGGGGTGGCTGTTTGCAAGGAATATGGATTAAGCAGGTCCTTTCCCTGCTTAGGAAGATATCGCTACTATTTCTTCTACTACTAATAGCTCATACTATATCATGTTCACTATGTGCTGGGCACTGCTCCAAGTACTTTACATATTGCAATTCATTTAGTACCCTAACAACCCCATTTTGCAAATAAGGAAACCGAGGCACAGAGAGAGTGACCTGCCCACAACCAGGAAATCAGAACACAGTGCAAGCCCTAGTATTGGGGACCCCAGACACACACATGCTCCCTTCCTAAGAAGGATGCTGCATCCATGTATTTCAGGGCCCAAGCTTGTCCCAATAACGTGCCATGTTTATCTGCCCCATCCTCCTTGTTAGGAGAAGGAAAGGGCCTTCCTCAATGAGAGGACAACCTCTCAAGTGTAAGGAGCTTGCATTGCCTGCCCGTGACACCCTTTGCTCTTCCCCAGCCCGCAGCCCACACCCAGCTTCCTGGTCCCTTTGAGGCCTGGGAAACCGCCCTGCTCCAAGGCGATGGTCTTCATTTGTCATGATCTTAGAAGCTGTGGCTCTGGACTGGGCATCTAGGATTTATGTCTATTCTTGAGTCTTTCCCCTCAATTGCCCTGTTCTCCAGCTCAGGCCCTGTGATGCAAGAACCCGTGCCAGGAGGGAGATTAAACGATTCCTTTAGGGCCAGCTGCCCCAAAATTGGGACTAAGACTCCCAAATCTCTTCATCCCATCAGGTTCTATTTGGGTGAGATGGTAAGACGGCAGATTGGTGGCAGGGCAGCAGTGGGCAGGGATCTGGGAAAGCTGCTTGACAGTCTGTTTCTCAAGTGGTCATCATCACTCACCCCATCATCATCATCGTCACCTCTATCATCAGCTTTACATGAATCAGGCAGTCAAGACTCCGCTGAGTCTTGCACAATGGATATCACACATAAACACACACACATACAAACACACACACACATACCTGTGCAGGTGTGGGAGGGCACCATAAACAAGCTAGACCTGGAGACCCCCACCACCCTGCCACCCCCCAACCACTCCAAGTCCTGGGGTCCAGAGACAGGGCTAGATTAATCAAATGATCGATGAAAGGGAGGGCCTGCACGCATGCACAGAGTGGAGAGATGATTCATCTTTGCAATGTCTGGCCTGCTGGGTGGCACACAGTAGGCATCCAATAAATGCCTGTTGAATTAAGCTGAATAAGCTAGGGTGGCTGTCCATCAAATTATAAAAGAGTTAGATGAAGGAGAATGGATTTGATCACAATCCTAAACTATCAGGATCACAGGATCTTAAAGCTTTAAGTGGGTAGAGGGGGCCTCTTAGAAAAAAAATAAAAGAAAGCTTCAGTACTACAGCAGGCAGCAAAGTTCTAAAATTGTGGTCTTGAGAGGTGGGCTGGGCTGAGACCATGATAAATGGTGCAAGTGAGTTAAGCCGACCCCTAACAAGCGTTGTAAATACAGGTAGGCCAACCCCCTCCCACACTCTAAGGAACAGCCATGGGGCTGACCTAGAACTGAACTGCTTGAGGCTTGATGTGAATAGAATCTCCCAGCAGACCAAGAGTCAGGAAGGAAGGAATTGGTCACCAAACAGCTAAAGGAGGGCACTCCCAGGGGAGAGCACAAGGCTCAGTCTGCCAGATCTTAGCTCCAGTTCTGGCTCTGTCACCCACAGTGTCTGAATCTCCCTGGTCCTCAGTTTTCCATCTTTAAAACAGGGACAAAATATACCCTGCCTGTCTCCCAGGGCAGCAGATGTGGTAAAGGATGGGAAAGTGCTGTGACAGCTCTGCTGTGATGGAGAAGCCTAGGACTGGGCTCAGAAGTCTGGAATTCTCAACCTGACCCTGCTAGCTGTGTGGGCTTGCCCAGATCTGAGCCTGCTTCCTCATCCATACTTGCCCTACGGACAGCGTTCTACAGGGTTGGATGGCGTGCCCCCACGTCTGAGGGAGAAACTGAGGCATGGGATAAAAGGAGGGTGTGAGAGTGTGTGTGTATAGATGTGCGAGTGTGAGTGTATGTGGAAGTATATGTATGGGTGTGTGGGAGTGTATAGGTGTGTATGTGTGAAGGTGTGTGACAGTAAGTATGTATAAGTGTGTGAGTGTGTGTATTAGTAATATATGTATGTATGTAATATATGTGGATATACATATGTGTGTGAGTATGGGTATGAGAGTATGCCTGTATGTGTGTGGGGACGCAGTGTATCTATGTAGTGAGTGTGTGAATGTGTGTGCAAGTGCATGTGAGTACGGAGTGTGTGAATGTGTGTACGTGCACATGCATGTGTTGGGGGAGAGGGCGGATGGAGATACTTCCATTCAGACTGCAGCCCTGGGATCCTGGTCATTCAAAACCAAACCCAGGAAGGTCACTGGGCAGTCAGCAGCGTCAAGCAGACAGAAGCATCAGGTTAGTGCCATCTGGCAGGAGGACCCCGGCCAAGCCACTTGCAGGGCCTGGATGGCTCCGCGGATGCCCCCTGGCTCTGAGGCTGGTTTACGGACTCATAAATCAAAGGATCAAACACCTGAACTGGAAAGGACTTGAGAGAGCACACAACTCCCCTTCTCCAGGTGAGGACAGAAAGAGAAAGCTGCTGGCCACAGTCACTCAGCAAGTTCCTGGCAGAGCTGCACCGAAAACTCATTTGGGGTTCTCCCTGCACAGTGAGGACTCCAGGACCCAGTGGTCCCAGGGGACCTCTGAACTTTTACCTCCAGGCACCCAGGTAACCATCCATCCTGGGCCCCAGAGGATATCAAAGCAGTTTCATTCCCTGCGACGTTGAAATTACAAGGGATCACCTTGCCCACCCAGGAGCATTCAGTACCTTTTAGGCCTCATCCTGTGACACCTGTGTGTGTGTGTGTGAGGGGTTGGCCTTGAGGAAAAGGAATAGGTAGGGAGCCCAGGGAAAGAGGGAGGGGGAAAAGCAAATCAATTTTGCACCTCCAGGAAGTTTATTAGAGACCTGAGAAGAGGCAAAGACAGAGGATAGGAGAGGAAGGGATGGGCTGAGTCGGGGGAGGGGTGCAATAAAGAAAAATGTCTAAAAGAGCCCCTGAGAGGAGGCAGAAATGAAACACTGACCCAAGGAAAATACTCCCCGCCCCCCTCCGGCCCTCTTCCCTCAGTGATGGCCGCCTGACTACAAATGGAAGTGATGGAGGTGGCAATGTACCCCTTCCTAGCTGCCACGGCCATCCCACCCAATTATCTGGACCACACTGCCCCTTTCCTGCAGGTTCTTCACCCCTTTTCCCAGATGGTATAGCGTCAACCTGCCTGGCCTGCTATCGTACTGGTTACCTGGAGTCCCACATGAAACTGATACTTTAAAGCCCACCCTTACCTCATATATTTGACATTTTAGTCACTTCGTCTAAATTAGAAAGGGGTCACAAAAATAACGCTGACTTCTAAAGGCTCGTTCAGTTTATAAAGTGCCTTCGCACAGGTTGCCCTGCCCTCCAACCAGCCCGGGAGGCACGAGCATCCTGTTCCATAAATAAGGAAGCAGGCATCAGGGTAGTTCTGGGATTTGCCCCCACCCACGCCCTACATGTGGTGGCGTCGGCTCCCCTGACTCACAGTCCAGTGCTCACTACACTGCAACGTCTGTTGTCTCATCCACAGGGCTAATTTCTAGAGGGCACACTGAAGCATGGTCTCCTAGGAGAAGTGCTGACTGTTTGATGGGGGCTTTTAAATAGGTGGGCATGAGCTAGACAGGGACGCAAGGTCAGCAGGGCTCTGATGGAGACTCTGAGGTCACTTCCCCAGTCAGGCCAGCAGGGGCTTAAAGAGATGCCCTTGCCTGGCCATCCCTCATCTTGGGGAGAGAGACAGTACAGAAGAGTGGCAAGTGTGGCCTTTGAATTCACATAGACCTGAGGTTTGAGTGACAACTCTGCCACTTACTAGCTATCCAGCAGGCACCCAACTTCTCTGATCCTCCGTTTTCTCATCTGTAAAGTAGAGATAATAACAGTGGCAATTTCAAAGGATTGTGCAAATTCAATGAGATGATACTGTGACGCTCTTAGTGTGCATGGCACATAATATGCAATTAAGAAATTGTTTGTTTGGAGGAGCTGGTCCTGATAAGCCTAAGAAATTTCTCAAAACATCTATTTCTTCAGTGCCCCCACCCTTAAAATTCCCCATACTTTCAGTGACCTCTGAGAATCAAGAGAAAAAAATACCTGCCTTCCCTGAGCTTTTGCTTTTCCTGAATTCCTCACCTCTTCCAAGAAGCACTCCCGATTGCTCTCACTCTAAGCAGACCGGACATGGCTACTCTCCCTGATCCCCATTTCCAGACCTGACTTCCTCCTCCCTGAGAACTTCCTCCTGCCCATTATGATTTGACCACCTTCTCATCCCTTGTTCCAACTGGTTCATTGTTAGAGCATCTGCTAAAAACATGTCTAGATTTGAGCCCCTCTCCCAGACTAGTGTGCACTCCACTTTAGCTCTGCAGATGGGACCCAGGTTCAATCCCAGTCACTGCACAGACCCCAGGAGGAGACGTGTCCATTCAGGAGGCCTGGGCTTGACACCCTCACTGTGAGGCCACTCCTGCTGCTGTAGGAGGCGGAGTCAGGGAAGATTGGGCTGGGGCTGGGTTCTGGGGGGATATTTCACTCTCAAGCCTCAGGCAGTAAAGGGTGACAGATGACACTTGTAAAACACAGATCCCCCCGATTCCTGAACAAATGTGCATGGCCGTAAAAATCCAAAGCAAACAAGAGAGGGGAGAGAGAGGGAAGCAGGTGCCACAGCCCCAGAGGTAAAATTTGCTTCTCTGAATATGAATTCCTAAAGTATTCTGGAGGGCTTCCTGGAGTCTTTTATTGGTCAGCCTGCTTGCAGTGGCTTCAGTGCCTCCTGGCAGCTCCCTGGGTAGAAGGCACTAGCCTCCGTGTCTCTGAGGGCCTCTTCCCTCTCTCCTAACCCTCCTCCCAAACACTCCGTCAGATCTGAAAAGGGTTCTGGAGACCTCCAGGACAAACACCAAGTCACAATACATCTGCAAGGCACATCTTATTTCATCAGATGAGAAAAGGGAGGCTCAAGTGGTTAATGAACAATGATGTGGCAGGACCAGAATTTGAACCCAGGCCCTCAAAATTGTGGTTCCATTATATCACAACTCTGTCCCTTCAACTAAGTTTGGCCCTAAAACCCTACCCTTGCTCAAAGAAAAATCACAAAATGCCCAAATGGGTTGTTGTTTTTGTCCAGGGTCCGATTTCACTTGGCCATCTCTGGTTGTTGTTTGCTCTAAATCTCTGCCTTAGGTCTAGTAGCCTCCCCCATCCAGACTGGGAGTTCCCTCGACATCAACAATTGGGCTCCACCTAAGGATGGGATACTTTCTGAAAACAAGTCTAAATCCAACTTCATTTCTCCAATGGCCAGACAGACCCCAGGCCAGAGGGACTCGGAAACCCCAGGACTTCTTCCCTCACAATAAGAAGAGCAGGTGCGACTCAGCCCCATAGGTTGGAGGGGCTTAGCAAACCTGACACTTAGAGACCAGAACCCTTGGGTCCTGGATCTTTACTTTGAAGCTCAACCCAGACACAAAAGGCAATCTCCCCCTTTAGCTAGCCCTGGTGGCCTGAAGGCTGCCGGTTCTCTCTGTGGCTCCATCTACCCCAACTGCATTTCCCATCCCCTCCACCCCTTCTCCTCTTCAATCTTGCCTCCTGGAAGCCAGACTCTCCAGCTTCTCACATTTCTGGGCCTGGGAAGCAAACTGGCACTTCAAAGAAGCAGGGAGCCCGAGCCCCAGCTGCTGGTGGGCACCCAGTCCTGCCCCCCAGGAGATGGAGCTGGGAAGACGGAGCTGGTAGCCGACCTCCTGGAGAAGCACTGCAGGAGGCTGGAACAGAAATGCGGAGTTTGCTGTTTGTATTCCCGAGGGTGAGGGCAGGAAGATAAGTAATTACATTCCTAGGCCGGAATTAGACCAGAACCTCTAAATTGAGGGCTGGGCAGGGGGCATGAGCAGAAGCATGTGGGGAGGCCGGGAGGAGAGAGACGTAACTCTGCATTCCCAGGCAGAGTCAGAAGGGAAAGACGACATTCCAGCGTCAGCATAAGGGCCAGGCAGCTGGTGTGGTCTGCTGAGGCTGACATCTCCAAGCCCTCCTTGCTCTGACCCCCTTCAACCTCCAACATACCCTGCAAGCACGTCCCTCAGCCCACCGGGCTCCACGGCATGTGGCTGTATAAGCTCCTTGCAGGGGGCAGTGGCACAATCCCAAGGCCTGGTTCCTTCTCTCAGTTTCCCCATAATCCCCCGCCTGGGTCTTCCCAGCATGAGTTCCAAACTGGCCCCCATCCAAGTACAACAGCCCACCTGGACTTTCACACCCTGGTCCCTAGGAACTCAGCTGTGAGAAGGACAGTTTCCTCCCCACCCATGGGGGTGTGTGCCAATTTCCTGAGGCCTCCCCTCCCCCAGCCCCACAAGGCCAATCAGTCAGCCTCACTTTCCCACTCTGTATCACCACTAAAGCTGCCACCTCCCCGAAATACACGCACGCGCACCAGCGCGTGCACACTCACACACTCCGCTGTGGCCTGGGCAAAGGGTCGGCATCTACAGCCATGCCTGTGACTCCAGCCCAGAGTATGGGCTCTGACAGGCAACCCTTCCACGCAGCTATCTGTCTGACTCTCTGTCTGCAGCTGTCTCAGGGTGCGCTGGGTGTCTGCCTGCCTCGGTTCCTCTGCGGTCTCTTCTTAGGCTCCCTTCCCTCTCTTTCTCCAGCTCCAGCTTTTCTCGGGGTCTGTCTCCCTCAAACTCCGAGCCTATGTCCTTTGTACCGAGCTGACTGGGAAGGTGGGCAGGATGTCTTCCGCTGAGGCGACGTGCAGGGCAAGACACTGCTGCTGTCTTCCAAGCTGTCCACCACTCTCCCTCCTCCCTGCCCTGGCCAGCTGGAGCACCAGGGCAGGGCTGGGTGGGAGGCAGACCTGCCAACCTGGCATGGCTCACGCCCGTTTCCATATTGCTTCATCATGCCATTCTGACTCCCAGTGCTGCACACACCCAACACCCCTGCTCCCCCTGCCTTTTGCTTGAGGCCGGGAGAGGGTCCCTGAGTCGGCCCACATGTGTCCCCAAACTGCAAGGATGCCGTCCTTCCCTCGCGGAATCAACCCTTCCTACGCGGCCAGTACCCCAGCCCATGCAGCCCACAGAGCGCAGGAAGCCCCCCGCAATGGCTCTAGCAGGGCTCTGGTGTGAGGAGATGCAACAGAGTGGTCTGGCGGCAAAGTTCTCCTGCTGCTTTCAGCGGTTCCATCTGCCCGGGGCTCTCCGTCTCTCCCTCCTGTTCTCAGGCCTCCTAAGGATCCGCTCTACCCACTCCCCGCCAGAGTTTCACCCTCACTATCGCGGAAATGGGGTAGAAAAGAAAAATCTCCTGCGAAAAGGATGAACGGAAGGAGAAGGGGTGTACACGCCCGGGTGAGGGGTGGTGTCCTTAAGTGAAAAAGAAGGGGATGCAAAGTTCCCTGTTCCCTCCGTGCCTTCAGTATCGCGCCAAGCTCCCGCGGACACCCCGAACGCGGAGACGCGGCGGCGACTACTCACCTGGGCGAGGCAGCATCTATCCCTGGCTGGGAGGCACCGAGGCCGGCTTCGCGGGGCGCCCGGGCTCCCCGGCTCGGCCACGCATCCTTCCCCGCCCAAGACAGGCTCCAGTAAGCCCTCCGGCTCCAAGGAACGCTGGCAGATGGTGGCCTCGGACGTCCACGCGGGCAAAGTCCTGAGAGGCTTATTTAGTTATATCCATGGCATTTAGCAAGAAGAAGGGGAGGGGGGTGCACAACTTGTTCTCTTCCAGATTTAAAAAAAAAAAAAAGAAAAAGATAATCCCTCCCTAGGAAGATGCTGGTAGGATTTTCCAGATCAAAGAGCCCTGGGCATTCCCAGGGACCTCGGGCATTTGGGAATGTGGGAGTCTTCAAGTTCAGACGAGCCAGCCGGGGTGTGTGTGAGTGTGTGTCTCAGCGAGAGGGAGCCAGGCACTCATGCCCACAAGCACACACAAACACACTCCCCCGCACTCCCCGCATGCATACTGCCCCCCACGCACGCACGCGCGCGCGCTCTCTCTCTCACATACACACACACACACATACACATACACACACACGAGACCGCACGCACAGAACCGGGAGGGCTGCGGAGGCCACGCGGGGCCAGAGGTGAAGAAAGCCCAGCAGCCTGAGGCCGCGGGAATCCGCGGCGGTGCGCACGGTCCCCGCCGAGCTCTCTGGCGCCGCAGCCCCCAGCGGCGGCTGGTGGTGCTGCAGGAGCCGGGAGCCGGCCTCCGAGCCCGCCGCCGGGCCCGCCGCCCAGCGCACCCCCTCCGACGCGGCCCAACACCGTTGCCGAAACCGGAGGGATTCGGTGCCCTGGCGGAGGTGGCGCGGGGCTGGTGAAGGCAGCGGGCCGGCAGGGCGGGGCCCACACGGACGGGCGGGAGCGGGCTAGGGCGACTGGCGGCAGAGGGCCCCGGGAACCGGGAGAGCGGGCTCGGCGGCCCAGCGGCTCAGGCAGCTCCTGCGCAAGGCGAGCCGACGGCTCAAGCAACGCCGCTGCAGCATCGCGGGTGCTGCCGCCTCACATGCAGAGCGCGTCGTGCAGCCGGCAGCCCGCCCCCTGCTGGAGGAAAGACCTGCCGCGCCGGCCAAAGACTGGGGGTGGGGCCTGGAAGGATGGCGCCCACGCAGCCCTGGGGTCCAGCTCTGATCTCCGCGCCCTAGTGGGAGACCTGCGAAAAATGAGCACCTTGTGCACCCTCACACACATTTAGGTATTTTGTGTGTATCACAGGAATTTGTGAGGCGTGCAGTGGTGCCAACTGTTTGCTCAGCACTTTGGTGACTCTTCTTTGATCCACCCAGCAACTCCATTTGACATGTGAGGGAACTGAGGCCCAGACGGGTATAGGGAATGGCCCAAGGCACGTGGATAGGTGAGTCCCTGCTGAAAGCAGACTGTGGGTTTAGAATCGAAAGTTCCCATCTTCTTTGGTTATCCTCTGCCCACAGTCAGTTCCTGATTACTGGTCAAAGCTCAGCATTGCAGGGCTCCCCAAGAGACAAGTGTACAATTCCCACTGAAAGAACTGAAATTTTTAGATGTCCCTGGAATCCACTCCATGTCTCAATCCATCTCTCTCCTGTGGCTAATACACCCCATGCACTTGTCCCAGCTACCTGCAGGGAGGCACATATGGCATATGGACATGTCTCTGCAGCCCAGGGTTGGTGCCACTGGGCCTTGCCTCCTCTCTGTCTAGGCACATGGGTGGATGACTATCTGCAGAATCCCAGGCATTTTGTCCTGATGTGCTGGGCACCCTCCCCATGTGCCAGGGGAACAGTCAGATGGGTGTGCTGCAGACACTACAAGACAGATCCTTACCTGCAGGGATTCTGGAAAGCCTGGAGAGAGAAGGGCAGGCCAGGTTGAAGCTCAGGGGATATCGGGATGGGCTGGCTCAGGGGAGAGGTGAAGTGCCTCAGGAAAAGACATGCAGAAACAGAGGGTGAGGGATAGAGAATGGGAAGAGAAACAGGAGGGAGAGGAATGAAGAAGCAGGAAGTGAGCAGAAGAAGATGGCTGGGAGAAACTGGGGAGGATGTGGAGTAAGAAGGATGAGGGCAGATGTGCATGGAGAGTGCTTTCTCTGGCTTACCTGTGGTTTTGCATCCTCAGTTTGGGGATCCCAAGGTCTTGGCTCAAGTCCCTGCTGTCCCTCAAGTCTACAGCCTGGGTTCAAATCCCTTCTGTCCCTCAAGGACTGGGAGCAGCAGACTGGCTAATCTCTGTACTCCACAGTCACCCCCAAGAGAACCAGACTCCACTGAAGAGATAGGACCAGGTTGGCACCAGAGCAGAGATGGAGCCACTCCCAGAAACTAGTAACAGACCAGGATGGTGTGAGGGAGGAGCCAGGGAACCCAGGGATACTGGAAAGATGAACCAATGCTGGCTCCATCTAAAAGTTTTCCCAGCTTAGGGATGTGGCTATTCCATGAAGTGCAGGAACCAGATCATTTCTTGCACCCTAGAGTCTGTTAGGTAATTCTGAGGGCAACTTGTTTATTTATCAAATTATGCTTGCCTTAGCCTGAACTGAGTACTGGCCTGGTTGTCAGGCAGCCTGGATGTTCGCTATGGCTTTATACTAATGAACAGTGTGGCCAGTCCCTTCCCCTCAATGGAGCTTGGCTGGCTGTGTGCTTTCTAAGGTAGGTACAGCATGGTGTACCTTGGGAAGTGCATCTTGGGAGCCCAAGGGAAAACAAGTCTCTGGTGACCATTGACCCTGGAAAATCTCCAGAAGATAGTCTACATGTGGATAATGGAGAGGTGAATGAGAGGGCTGGGGAGGGGTGCTGGTTTTTGACCACAGGAGTGAGCCAGGGCTTCCCAAAGGGGGATGGGGTGGGTAGGAGTCATGAGCCCCTTTGGCTCTATTTTGCTTCCAATTTTAAAAAATAGGAGCTTCTCTTTTTCCCCTGGTACATGCTATTTGTAGCATGTATACATACACATATAGACATATATACAAAGAAATATGTGATAAAATCATCCTGAATGACACCTATACAATTATGAAGAGGAGAGAAAGAGGGAAAGTTTGCACACAAGCCATTTTAATTAATGATGGGCATTTGGATTCTTCTGCATTCTCACTCTTTTAAATAACCCTGTGATGAACATCTTTTTGTACCTAAGTCTTTGCCCACATTCTTATTCCTTTGCTTAAACTAGATTCTCTAAAGTAGAATCAGTGGACTGAAAGATATGACATATTTAAGGCTCTTGGCGCAAGCTTTTTGTTTCAGTTTTACAGTCAAGGCACTGAGGTGCTGGGCAGATGAATGAATTCCCAGAGAATTCCCAGCAGGTGCTTGAGGATGTATTCCCACACCTTTTCATGTCTTTTCAGCAGAGAATGAGTGTACCTCGTGCTTCACGCTGCCCATCAAGCCACACAGCGTCCTTGAATATGACGCCAATACCCCAACGTGAGGAAAGTTCACCCTCCCCCACTCCCAGTCAGGACCCACGGTCTCCGCAGGCTACACCAGCTCTGCTTGCCACTTAGACCCCTTGGCTTTCTGACTGGACTACAGGAATCAGTCCCTCCTGGCACACTTCTGGGCACGTGGTCTATTCCCAGTACACACTTGCTAAATGGAATCACAGCACCTTCTAAGAGTTCCCAGCAGGTGTTGGAGGTAGAGAGGCACTCCACCTGAGGAAGAGAAGGCTGAGTTGGCCTGGGCCTTCATTTTAGTTTTCTGGCTGCCAAAACAAACACCATATGTGGGGAGGCTCCACAACAGGAATTTTATTGGCTCCTGGTCTCAGAGGCTAGAAGGCCTGCTTCCTCCTGCTATCATCTGGCTGGCTGGCAATCTCTGGGATTCCTTGGCTCTTCTGTCATGTGGCAATGCACGTGGTGGCATCTTCTCTTTTCCAACTCCTTGCTGCACCCTGTGGCTTCTCTTGTCATCTGACTTTCATTCTGTTTATAAAGGGCTCCTGTAATCTGGATTAAACCCCAACCCAACTCACTTGGGCCATGCTTTAACGTAAGTAGTATCTTGAAGAGGTCTTATTTACAAAGAGTCCACACCCACCAGAATGCAGACCAAGAACATGTGCAAACTGGAGTATACTATTCAGTCCGCCACAGCCAGTGGAAGGACTTCTGTGCACAAGATGGTGGTGAGCCTCTCTTCTCTCTATCTACTGAATATGAAAAGGGGGTTCCGCTTAGAAAGCAGTGGGTGTGAGTCAAGTTAAATGACAGGGCAGAGCCAGGGCCTGAAGCTTTGGAATCACAGGACAGGCACTGTTGTGCCTGTGCCATAAAAGGAGAGGTGCAGTCTAATCTGCAGATGAGCTGGATGACTTCTCAGAGTTTCCCTTGGTTCACTCTAGCTGGAAGAATGACTTTGGGGGCCAGTGGAATAAGAGACTTCCTGGGGCAAAGTCTCATAAGGCCTTGAGATTTCCCTCCATGGCTGGGAGCTGGGAGCTGCTCCTAAACTCTTTACACCCATTCACTCAGCGTGCCCTATGACCAACAGCCAGCCTAGCCTCAGTTTACCCCACAGGCCCTGTAGAATTGAGCCAATACATGCCCAGGGGCTGAGGCCAATCCCTGAAGTGTATTTTCTGGAGATGCAGACAGAGCAAGTGTCTTTTAATTCTGCAGTGCCCTTTACTCCTCCTCCCCTCCCAAATCTGGAGTAAGAAACAGCCAAATTAAATTCCTATTAGTATGCATATGTATTCCGAAATTCCTTAACAGAATGACTAACACCACCTACAGCCATTAGCTCTCGTTTGTTTTCTAAATCCAGTTTACTTTTCTTCATCCAACCCTCTATTTACCTCTCCTTCAGCCCAGGCCCAATGGGCTTCCTTCACAGCCTCATCCTCTTGCCCCAATACTGAGTCTGCGGTTGGGTTCGTGAGGCATCAAAGGATAAAGCAATCCTGGGACATCATAATCAGTTAGCAAACTCGTTACTGAGTATCATCGAAGTACTTTGCTAAATGCTGTAGGGAAGCAAAGAGGGAAGAAGGCAGAATCTCTTCCTAAAGAGAAAAGATACAAACCAGTGCTGGCACAGTGCCTTGCAGTCTATAAAGAGCATTCTCAAATGCTACCTCACTTGTCCTTCCCAACAATCTCGTGAAATAGGCCATTATCCCCATTTTCAAACAAAGGCACTAAGTCCCAGACTGATGATGTGACAGCTCTAAGAGTTTAGAGCTATGGAGTGTTGTCGCTGGATCTCAAACCAAACCTTCTGACTCCACACCCCGGGCTGCTCCCTGTGTACGAGACAACTCTGCCTCGGTGGACAATACCAGCCTGGGGCCACTAAGTGGCAAATTATGTGGTGCTGCCTGAAGTGTAGTAGACATCCAATGAAGAGGAGGGCAAGGCAACCTGGGCAGGCTTCCAGCCCGAGAGAACCACACTGGCAAATGCACAGAAGTAGGGCTCCCTGGAACTGTGGAGCGGTGTGGTGGGAAGAGCACTGATAGAGAAAACAGAGCATCTAGATTCTAGTTCTTTAGTGTGACCTTGGGCAACCCTTCCTCTCTCTAAGCCCTAGTGTCTCCATCTCTAAATGGGAGAGTCAAGGTTAAAGTGTCTCTAGGATCTAATGAGGAGCAATTCATAAAACAGACATCCAGAACCAGACTTGAGACAACAGATGCCATTGACACTCCTGACTTTCTGCTTCCTGCTAGGGCATCCCCAAAAATCTTAAAATGGGCAATGAGGCAGAAAACACTGTGGGCTGTGGCAAGTGCCCAGGCAGATTTGGGATGGACCAGAAGGCTTAAAACTGGGAGAGTGCTTCACCAGACCTCCCAGGCTCTGCTAATCCCCTCACTTGCCATCAGACCTAAAATGATAAGCATGCTAAAACCAACATTTAGGGAGCACTGTGTGCTACAGTGTCTGCCCTGGACAAGGGCTTTTTAAAATTAATTCTCACCAAAGTCCTATGAGGCAGGTACTATTATTACCCTCACTTTGCAGGTATGGAAACCGAGGCACAGAGATGTTAAGTAACTTGTTGGGTCAGAAAGTTGGCTTGTGGCAGAGCCGTAACTTCAGAACCCACACTAGAACTGATGGGTTGTGAAGTAAATTTGCTTAAGGAGAGCCAGTGCAAGGAAAATCACCACCCCGGTGTCCAGAATGGACAGGGCAGATCCTTTCCTTTCATCTCAGCTCTTGTCCCCTTCCATCACTTCTCCCTGCCTCCTTTTAGGTATTGTTTAGAACATATAGTCATAAGTGCGGGGTTTGTTTTATAACCCAGTCAACTGCAGAAGCACAGCTATCGTCATTTATGTTCCTGCCCTAGAATCCTTCACCCAAGAGATTTATTGCAGCTGGAATTGACTGACTACAAAATTCTTTCCATTCCTTAATCAAGCGGCTTGGCTTTCCTTTCAAAGGAACTTGGAGAGCAGGACAGGAACCAGCCTATGCCTGGTCTGAGCAGGACAATAATTTAACTTAATCCAATAAAACTGCATTTGTAGGTTCCATATAAAAAGTACAGAGAAGGATTAAAGAGAAAGATCAACTGTGGCCCCATCCCACACAGCCCATTGGGCCTGGACTGAAGGAGAGGTAAACTCTGGTAGAGCTGACCACAGCCATGTCTTCAAATAACTATAATATAAGAGAATAAGGCGAAAATGAAAAGTCGGGAAAATTCTGTAAGAATTTCCATAATAGAGAGATCACTTCTGAGCAGGAAAATCAGACAAGACTTCAAGGAGGCGTTGACATTTGAATGACACTTGAAGAATGGATAGCATTTTAGTAGGTAAAGAGATTAGAGAAGCTGGCAGCCCAGATGGGTTATAGGCAAAGAGGCAAGAAAAGAAAGTGGATTGGGGGGGGGGGGGCATGGTGAGTTTTCTGGTGTGGCCAAAGCATAGGGCAGAAGAAGGCCTGGTAATTGGGAATATTGGCTCTGGATAGAGACCCTCTGGTTTTAAATTCAACTCCCCCATCTTTAAGGAAAAGTGCTTTATCTAAGTTGCTGGACCTCTCTGTGCTTCCACTTCTTCATCAGTAGAGTGGGAATGATGATAATGACTACGTCACGGAGTGGATGAGAGGGTTAAATGGCATAAATGACTTTAGAATACTGTGTAGCACACAGCAAACTTTCAAGAAATGGCAGGGTTTTTTTGTTGTTATTAAAGAGAGTAGTGGGAAGTAAGAGTGAAGAGTGGGTTGGTGCTGCCTTAATGCTAAGGTAATGTGTCTAGATCCCTTTATATGGATAACTGGACACCAGGGAAGTGTTTTGTTTGTTTGTTTGTTTGTTTTTTAAATATGTATATAAATGTTTGTTTGTTTATTTAGAGGTACCGGGGCCAGAGATTGAACCTGGGACCTTGTATGTGGGAAGTCGGTGCTCAACCACTGAGCCACATCAGTTCCCCAAGTTGGTTTTTGTTTGTTTGTTTGCTTTTGTTTGTTTTTTTGTTTTTAGGAGGCACTGGGAACAGAACCTGGAATCTCCCATGTGGGAAGCAGGTGTTCAACTGCTTGAGCCACATCCGCTTGCTCAGGGAAATGTTATAAAGCAGAGCTATGTAGGGAGTTGGTGGAGGGAAAAGGAACTGAAGAAAAGGAAAGCAGTTGTAAATTTATTGAAATGACCAAGTAAGGGGGGGTGGGGCAGGAAGGAGGTCAGATCAAAGGCTATAGTAGTAACAATAGAAGGGAGTAGATGTAAGAAGTAGAATGGACAGGACCCCAGAGGTGACCAGATGTGGGATCTGGGAAGGAATTCTGCAGCCCACTCTACTGGAGGAATAGTTAATATCCTTGGAAGAAGATGGGAGAAGTGGGAGGGGAAATGGGGAATGATAAAATCCACTTTGGGTATATGGAGTTGGAGAGCTTGGGGACATCCAGGTCGTCTTGTCCAGGACACAATCCCATAAATGGATCTGGAGACACAGTGTAGGGTAGAAGTTGGAAGGTTATGGGAGTAGAGGAGAGGCCCAGAAGACAATATAAGGTGAGCGAGAGGTGGAAGTTAGGAAGCTGCCTTTAATTTGGCTTGGTCGGTGTAGCCGTTTGGCAGTTTGATGTAATTATGATTTCCAAAAATATATATTGGATCATGCTTGTAAACTGGTCTGCTAATCTGGACATGATTAAGTTATGATTAGGGCGTTTACTGGGCCATGTTAGTAGGGCATTGAGCTCCACCCCTTGGTGGGTGGGGGAATCAAATATAAAAGGCAAGGCAAAGGACAGAGGGAACAGTTTTTGAGTTGCAGTTTTGAGGTTGAGTTTTGATGTTGGAGAGAAGGCCCCGGGATAGAGACGAGCCATTCGCCCGAGAGTTCACAGCTAGCCTTGTGGAGAGAAGCAAAGCCTAGAGAGCCTCATAGTCTACAGCTGACCTTGTGGAGGAAACAGGGGAGCTGAGCCCAGAGAGAAACGCAGCCCTGGGAAGAGAGGAACCCAAGAAGCCTGAACCCTGGCAAACGTCGGCAGCTGTCTTGCTCCAACACGTGGCAATGGACTTTGGTGAGGGAAGAAACTTATGCCCTATGGCCTGGTAACTGTAGACTTCTACCTCAAATAAATACCCTTTATAAAGACCAACCAATCTCTGGTATTTCGCATTAGCACCCCTTTGCCTGACTAATAAAGTAGGCTTGGTCCTGTGCTAACCCTTTTACACATATTACCTGTGATCCTCCCTGCAAAGCAGAAATTCATTTGCTACATTTTATCTATAAGGAGACTGAGGCTCGGCTCAGCAAGGTCAACTTGTCCAAGGTCACCTTGTTAGTAGGAGAAGCTGGGTAAGGAGATGGAGAGGGAGCCCACAGAGGGTTAACAGAACAGGTGCCTGTCGTGGGGATCAAGGAAGGGGAGGGGCTTGGCACTTTGCTTCTCAAACATCCCCATGCCAAGCCTCACCAAAAATGATAATATTTGTATGGCATATGTGGGGGTAAATAGATGAGGCTGCTCTTCACTAGAGGTGATTTGCTCTGCAGACTTCCCTGACCCCATGTGGTTGTTCCAAGTGCTAAAGGAATCAGTATCTCAGCATACTAAGCAGGGTGAAATATCTAATAATTGGTACAGCTCAGGTACCAACCAATTAGAACAGAAGCTCCCAGCCACAGTCTCTCTTGTTGTTAGATATTGAGCAGGTCCAACTTGGGGCCCTAGACCAGGGGCTTGGAAGGCCAGGCAGTAGAAGGGCATACATGGAGCCTTGGGCAGTGGTATGGAAGTCTATATAGTAATCACCCACATGACTGAATGGGGCATGCTTGTTCTGCCTTTGACCGATCTGAAGCACATCCAGGATCTATTTCATACTGGCTAGAGCCTCTGGCACTGAATTTGGTGAAATGGCATATTTGACCCAGCAGAGAAGCAGGTCTAGGAGGATGGTGGCTTGCAAAGCAGAGCTATCAGGTTTGGCAATTGAGAGGTCATTGGTGGCCTTCAAGAGAGCAATTTCTGCCATGTCATGGTTGTGGAAACCAGATTGCTAGTGGTTGGGACTGAGTGGGAGGTGAGGAAGTAGAGGCGGTGAGTGTATAATACTTTTTCGAGAAGTTTAGCTGTGAAAGGAGGGTGGAAGGTGGGCTGGAAGCTCAGGAGAAATCAGAGTGGAGGAAAGACTTTCTTGGGGGCTGGAAAGACTTGGGTGTAAGCCAGAGTGAAGCAGCCAGTGTAGGGAGAAAGCAAGAGGGAGAGTCTCCGGGAGGAGGGGCAGGAAGGCTTCAGGCATGTACCCTAGAAAGGAGAAGTGGTCCTTCTTCCTCAGAGAGCAGAGGACATGGACAAAGGATAAGGAGGTACTGGAGATATTTTGAGGTGGAGAGAAATGATATGTGGTCTGGACCTTGTGAGTCTAGTGGCATGGATTTGAGGGGAAAGGATGGTTTGGAGTAACTCCTCGGGAATGAGATTGGCATTCTGCAAGTGAATGAGCTCCGGTCTTTTGGGCAAAAGGGAGAGCAAGCTGAAGTGAGGCCCACTGTACCTAGTAAATGGTGGAGGCAACTCAGCAAGATCATGGCACTCTGTCCAGCTATTTGCCAGCCTGGGAACCAGAACAGAAAGAATGAATATATGTGCTCTAGGATTTTGGTCTAGTCAGGAGGGCTTGGGGATGGACCCAGTGTGCAGTGGGCACTGAGAGTCCTCGTGAAAGATGGATTGTGGGGTCTTGGGAAAGATGGATTGTGGGGTCTTGGTAAATCAGTCAAGTGAGGATAGGCAGGGACCTTGGATGGAGAGTAGAACAGGCTGCCTTTGATGGGGAGATGAGGATTCAGTAGACATATATTGAGAGATGGGAAACTAGGAATTTGTGACCAGGGCAAAGGAGAATATGAAGTTCTGGGTTTTGGGGTACTGTGCTGAATGCAGCCTGTTGGCAAGAGGCCCACACCTTCCCTTTCGTACTCTCCCCTGTTCTGCAGGACTTGAGAGCCTGAAAAACTCATTTCTAAGACTCTCTCACCAGCCAGCTTCTGCAAAGGGCCTACTGATGGGAAGCACCCACAGGAGATTAGAAGGCATGAAGAAGGTGGAAGCCATTTCTGCTTCTGGTAGCCGTGTGAGCAAAGAGGTGGGCTCCTGGGAGTACAAGGCCCTGGAATCCGGCATTTTACTCCTTCGGCCCTCTAGGCAGTAGTGGCTCCCTGCAGTTACCTATCTCTGAGTAATAGCACCTTCTCCTTTTTGCTTCTTCAATCCAACCAACACCTTTGATACAAATTCCTCTGATGTCAAAGCCCAGGATGTGGTGGTGGGATGCATGGATGGCTGAAGTGGGGTGGAGAAGAAGGCATTAGGGATGGCAGTACTGAGATCAAATATCTGAGAGATCAGGGAAGTGAACCGTTCAGAGTAAGAATCCATGATTGAGGCCAGATAGGAACATTCACATCCCAATCCAGGGTCTGGATTCTATTGGTGTATTAGGCTATTTCTCCAAACATTCCTCCCCAGCTTTCATTAGACCAGAGCATTCTCCTTCTCCCACATCTCCCCACGTAACACCCTTATACCCCACTGATTCCACTGAGTATAAATACATATATACACTATATGCTACAATGCGCTTGCTCTATACTACATATAATACACTATATACTATACTACTATACTATATATTATGGTACATTTGTCTTCTGCTCTCCTGCCACGCTTTCCTGAACTCTACCTCCTTCATGGTTTTCCTACCTCCCCAAATCTCTAGAAACTTACATTGTCCCCTCTTTTGAAAAGTCTCACTCCTTTTAAACTGTTTCTTTTAGAATCCATAGCCCATGGATGATTCTAAGGGGGGTTATGACCGACTTGAAATTATAAAGACAATTTCACATGTATATGCACTTGTGCTTTTTTATTTTTCCAGAGAAATAGAGAAGGGGAGGGGAAAGAGGGAATCACGTTTATCACACTGTCTGGCAAGAGAGAAGGAAAAAACCATCACTGATAGAGCCTTAGGGCCTTGATTTGTTCAAGGTCTCTAATTTTTCTTGAGACCTTGAAAAAGTTACTTTCACTTTCTGAGCCCAATTTCTTCATCCGTAAAATTATAACAATAATTCCTGCCTTGCAGGATTGTTGTAAAATACAATTTAAAAACCAGCACAGTGCCTGGGATAGTTGGCTTTTAATGAATGGCAGCTGTTGTTGTTGAGCTACTTTGGGTTCCCCCAGAAGCCTTTAGACAGGGGTTTGAGTGCAAGTATTTTATTTGGGAGGTGACCTAGAAAACGTTAGTAAGGGAGTGGGAAGTGAAAAAAAGATAGGGAAAGAATCCAATACGGGGTGTGTTCTATTTTCCACTGGAGCACATTCCCGCTGGGGATCCTTGGGAGACAGTGTAAAGCACACCCCGAGTTTTCCCCTCAAGGGGTGAGGAGGTGGGGTATTTACCCACCTACTTGCCATCCACCCCTGTCTGAGGTCTTCCAGGGACATTAACTCTCCAGCACAGCTGACTCCCTTGACCAGGAAAAGCCTCAGGCATAACGTCTCAGGTGTTCACAGCAGCACTTCAGTTATGTAGTGGCAGCAGCTCAGGAGATGAGAACAGGTCAATGGCAGCAACTGCTACAGTGACGAATACAAAACCTTCCCCTCTCTGCACAACCTGCATGAACAGATTCCCCTCTCTGAGCTCATTTAGTCTCTGCCCTGTGCTGAACTAGCATTATGGTGTAGCAAACATGCATAGCTGTCTCCCCCAGAGGACTGGAAGGTTTTTGTTTGTTTTAATTTTTAAAAATATATATATATTTTAATTAGAGGGTTGTGGGTTTACAGGACAATCATGCATAAAATACAGGATTCCCATATACCATCCTATTATTAGCATCTGCATTGATGTGGTACATTTGTTACAATTGATGAAAGCACATTTTTATAATTGTACTGTTAACTGTAGTCCATGGTTTAACTCGCAAATCACTGTGTTGTGCAGTTCCATGGATTTAAAAACTTTTTAAATTCTAGTATCACATATTCTACCTAACATTTCCCCTTTCAACTGCTTTCAGATATATAGCTCAGTACCATTAATTATGTTCACAGTATTGGGCTACCATCACCACCGCCCATTACCAAAACATTTACATCGTTCCAAATAGAAATTCTGTATATTTTAAGCCTTAACTCCCTATTCCCTATCTCCACCCATCCCCTTGTAACCTGTATTCCAGATTCTAACTCTATGTGTTTGCTTATTCCAGTGATTTCATATCAGTGAGATCATAGAGTGTTGTTCATTTTGTGTTTGGCTTATTTCACTCAACATGATGACTTCAAGGTTCATCCATGTTGTTGCATGTATCAGAACTTCATTCATGTTTACAACTGAATAATATCCCATTGTATATACTATGTTTTGTTTGACTATTGATGAACACTTGGGTTGCCATCTTTTGGCAATTGTGAATAATGTCACTGTAAACACTGGTGTGCAAATATCTGTTTGAGTCCCCACTTTCAAATCTTTTGGGTATATAATTAGAAGTGGGATTGCCAGGTCATATGGTAATTCTATACTTAACTTTCTGCAGAACTATCAAACAGTGTTCCACAGTAGCTATACCATTTAACATTCCTACCAGCAATGAATGTGTTCCTATTTTTCCATATCCTCCCTAACACTTGTAATTTTTTGATTTTTTAAAAAAATAGTAGCCATTCTAGTGGATGTGAAATGGTATTTCCCTGTGGTTTTGATTTACATTTCCCTAATGGCCAATGATGTTGAGCATCTTTTCATGTGCTTTTTGCCCATTTGTATATCTTCTTTGGAGAAATGTCTATTCAAGTCTTCTGCCCATTTTTAAACTGGGTTGTTTGTTTTGTTGTTGTTGTTGAATCAAAATGTTTCTTTATATATTCTGGATATTAAAACTTATTAGATATTTGGATTCCAAATATTTCCTCCTATTGTGTAGGTTGTCATTTTACTTTCATGATAAAGTCTTTTGAAGGACTGGAAGCTTTTTGAAGGCAGGGGTTATGTCTCACCCAGTTCTCTACCAGGATCTGACATAGTGACTGATACACAATGAAAATATCTGGTGCATGTTTATAATGAGTCACCTGCCTTTGGGGTGGCAGTTTGGTACCCTGCTCTGGTGACCCTGCTCTGCCAAAAGGGTGGCACTGTTAGGCATTCCACACACACCGTGGGAGATTTATGCCCCCTCCTGTTTCTGTGGCAGGTGCCTTTATCACACAGCATGAAGGATTCCTGAATCACTTGCCAAGGGATTCATGTCTCAATATTATAATCTCCAAAGAGATGATATTAGAAATTCAAATTTAAAAAGGAACTGTTTAGGATGTCAGCACGTTATGATAATTATCTGGAAGGATTTTTTTTTTCTTTTTCTTTTTGAACTGCACTCGTAAGCTCTTTTCCACCTCAATACAAAGAATGGGAAGAATATGGACTATTTATATGGATGTCCCCCACCCACAGCATCATCCTCCAGCTCCCATCCCAGTATTGCCAACACATGGGGAAGGAGCATACTCTGCTCCCCAGAGCACACGCCTGAATAAGCCTGATTGCTTTCCTGTATTTCTTTATACAACTTTAAATATTCATCGCGCCATCAAATTAAATGGGATTCTTTGGCTGTCATTCTTTTCAACACATTGAGTTCTTTTCTACCTGTCCTACCACCATTTGAAGCCTCAGCATTTATCTAACATTATCCCCTATAAGTCTGATTCCAAATCATGTGCTGAAGACCCTAATGCAACCAGAAGAGGTGGTGGGCTTGTTATGAGGGGAAAGTTGGAGGACAACAGAGAGAGGTCAGCTACTCCCTCTAGCTCAAAGAACAAGCTTTGCGGATGAAAGGCCCAGATGGAAAGAAGACACAATGGACTGGGTCGCAGGTGAAATGGAAACCACCTAACATTTCTACATCAACCTTCCTCCTCCTCTCTTCACCAAGTTTAAGGGCAAAGTAAATAGCCCTTCAGGATTTCACTGTTCCTGGCCCAGAAACAGAAAGCTGGCTTAGATGAGTTTTGGAGGCCCCTTCCAGCCCCTCAAGTCATTAAATGTCTTTGTCTGGCAGCGATGGAAGCTTAACAAAAGGGATCCGATGGGAACCTCTAGGAGAAATTGGGGGTGGGGAGGGGATGTGAATATGCAGCTCCAGCTGAATATTTTGCATAGCATTGTGTTAAATTTCAATGCAATGCATTATATTTTAATCTACTTCCTCTGCCTGTGCGTTCTCTCAACAGGGGAATCCATCAGTGGGCAACTGACTAACGTGCCGGGGACTGGGTCACCATCTCCACGCTGTAGTCATTTATGACCAGCCTCAAGTCGGATAACGCGCCGCTGGAGAGAGCCCCGCCCGGCGGCGGCGGGACTAGCGCGCTGCCGGGTGCAGGGGGCGGGGCGGGGGCCACTGCAGCAGTCCGCGCCGCTGGGCCGCCCACCCTTGCTGAATTCGCCGCAGTGCCGGACAGCTGCATGCGTTTGGAAAGCGAAGATATGTTTTCATACGCTCTCAAGGGACCTTCAGAGTCCTGGTCTCCTGTGAATCAGTTGCTTGTAAATGCAATAGATACACGTAGAACAGTGATTCTCAGACTTGTCTGGCGATCGAATCACCTGTGGAGAGCAAAGGCAAAGTCCTCCGCTCGTCTCTGCGGCTCTGATTCAGTAGATCTGGGGTGGGGACTAGGGGAATGTGTATTTTTAACACATTTAACATCCCGGTTCACTCTTCTGCACTGGTCAGAGAAGTCTGACAAACATTGCATGGAAATACCTGTCTGTGTTGAGATAGAGTTGCATGTCTGATTTCCTGATATCTCCCCCAGATCTCTGCCCTCACAGGCCCCACCCTCACATCTGTGCAACTCACACACACATGCATGCACACACAGAAACACAGCAGCATCCCTTTGCACAAATGACTTAGTTCCAAAATATTTTTAAATGCCCATGATGTTCCAGGAAGAGCTTAGTTTTCTCAAAAATAAAGAATAAATACGACAAAGTGGTTGCCTTTAAAGAAGTCCCACTTTCACATGGAAAACAGACAGACAAACAGCTAACTGTAATACAGAGTTGGTGCGTGCTCCAATGAGGGTGTATATTGAGTGTGCTGGCAGCACAGATGAGCAGGCTCACACAATGGGGCAGATGGCTGCCTTTCTTGGGCGGGGATATCGTCCTCCTGGGCCTGCTGCCTGGGTTTTCCATGTGCAGCTCCCTCGGTGTCACGGACAACTCTCCATCTGCGAGGTACATAGTACACCGCTGAGCAGAGCAATAATCACTCTGCTCTGCTGGTTCATGGTGGAAACTCAGGGGACACCTGACTTGCTGAATGGTTTTCCTCCACTTATTCTTATGCATCACAACCCTCCTTTTCATTCCCTTCTCCTCTTTGGCCTCACCACTGGCAAAGAGTTACTATCTTCCCTAACCCCATTCCTTACCCCCAGGTGCCAGATGCCATCTGTGCTGGGTGGTTTATAGTTGCCATCAGTGAGAGAGGCCCTTGATGAGATGGAGTTGGGTTGCTCATCACAGCACATTATGGTGAGGGTGGAATGAGGTTAGACTCTAGCCCAGCGACACTCGGGTTCTCTTGGCGCTGAGGTGCTCAGCAAAGCAGGCATCAAAGTCCTTCCCAGTAACTGCAGCCAAACCGGCTCTGCATGGGTCACAGTTCCCTCTTGCCCAAAGGCCCACACACAAGACTGGATTTTCTCTTGGCAACTACTTAGCCTTCCATCCTCTACCACCCCCCTCCCCCATTATTTTGTCTTGCTTTCTCTTCCTTGCGAACCCACCACTTGGCATCCCATGACTGTTTTTCTCTTCTCTGTTCTCATCGACCTAATACTTTGAACATCAATTCCCAATATTGTGTACCCTATAGACATACTCATCCCTGAACCCTCAAACCTTCCCCTTTCATCCAAGAGGTAACCGTGATGGAGACCCCCTTTTAGGTCCTTCCAACAACCCCCAGTTTCTCAGTGTCCATCCAAGTCCATGCATGTGAGTGGAAGGCACAGAAATCACTTCTCCCTACTCCCCCCAACATCTTTTTCCATCAAACAAGGAAAATACTTGTGTTACTCCCGCTCATGAACCTGATTCCCAGTCACGCCAGTTCTGAGTGAGGATGGCTGTATTCTATGTGCCACATTCCCACTCCCATCAAGTAAGATTTGGAATGAGTATTTGCTTCTGCTTCATCTCTACATGCAGTTTCTGGTGAGAGTCCTACACACCATCAGGGATCCTCCAAATTTTTGCCCTCGATTATGGCTTATTTTTAGGTTTTCATGGGCTATCATTCCCAACTTTGGTGGTTCCTTCTCCTTTGAATCTAGCCTTATTACAGCTTATCTGGTTTGATGTCTGATTCTTCAAACCAGAGTTCCCACCTAAACAGAAATCAGTGGACTCCCAGTACCACAAACTCCAGCTGTCATGCCCGACCATCACACCGATGGCCTCCTTGGATATAAAAGCTGGTTGAGATCCAGCTCTAGTTCCCTGTATTCCTTCCTATGCTGTAACTTGGATATTGGACAACCTATTTGAGGAATTAACCATATTCCTGTAAATTCCCCCAACCCCAGCTCAACCCATCCCATGCTTCCTTCTTTTGGCTACTTGCCTGCTACATTTAATTATGATGACAACTCATCCAGCTAAGTATCAGGGTTCCCTCTTTGCAGATGTGGAGGTTGAAGCTGAATAATCTGCTCATAGTAACTAGGGGGCCTGGGACTAAATCATAGGAAATCTGCCTTCTTAATCAGGAAAGATTCTCAGAAACTCAGTTTGGGCTTTCAGCTTTAGAGGAGGTGATGGTCCTGGAATTTAAAGTATAAAGGAGACCTCAAAGTATAAAGGAGTCCCTCCCAGGTGGATGTTTCCTCTTACCCTTTCTTTGGCCAAAGGAACTCATAGAATTTTAAGAATGTCAAACCATGGCAGATGCTGTTGGTGCCTTGCCCATATCCCCTAAGCACTCACTGTTTCTGTGCCTGTTGAGAGTCTCTTATTGCAAGCACCTGCAACTCCCTGCCAGAGGGCTTTCTCTGGTTGCAAGAGCATGCTTGGTCCACATACAGAGAAGGCAGGTAGTGCTGGGGAGTTAACACTCTGAGCAAAGTCCCCAGCCAATGAGGAATGGTTAATTACCTCCTTACCCCTCAAGTGTAATAACTCTGGAACAGAAGTTTCCAGTAGGATTGAACCCCAGTTGCCCATAGTGGTAAATTGCTCACTTATAGACCATGTATTTGCTTCTTTCACTATCCCAATTCTCCATTCCTTTGTGGATGCTTCCTGGGATTAATTCCCAAATAAACTACTTGCACTCAGATCCTAGTCTCAGGGTCTGCTTCTGGGGGACGTCGGGCTAAAACAATCCGTTTGATACCTCACAGGTCCTCTGGCCCAACCAACTCATAAATAAGTCCCAGAACGGGAGGTAACCAGCTTAGGATCACACCTGGCGGAGCTGAGCTGGAGCTACACATGTTTCCATTCCCTCCTGAGACATGCCCACTGCAGCCTCAGACATTTTACTGGGAATGCACCACCAGCAATCGGTGGAGCTAGTTGGTGTAAGGAGGGTAGGGAAAGGGTAAGTAAGTGCAGAAAAACCTGCAGTCTGTAAATCTCACTATGATTCCTCCCTGTACTTTGGCTGTCAACAATTTCATACCACTCTGCCTATCTGGCCAGCTATGGGCAACAGGGATCTGCAGCCCTGACCCAGGTTAATTACAGTTCTCCTGAGACTTTGGGACCAGAGAGGTTAAAACAAGCTTTGCATCTGTGTCCTGGCAGCTGCTGTATGCCATTTGCAAACAGCTGCTGGTGCTGCTGGGCCATGGTGCTGGAACCTTAGCTGGGCTGGCTGGTGTGTGGGGCTGGGCTGAACTAGACTAGGTTGCCAGAGCTCAGAGGTTCAGAGTATCATCAGAGCTGGGCAGGAACTTTAGAATCACTTCTTTCACCTCCTAATGGTACAGGTGGGGGATGTGAGACCCAGAGGGCGGGCGGGCTTGCTCAGTTGACATGATTATACTTGCTATTTAAGAAGATCAAATATAACTTGGCTTTGATTACTTGTGTCAATGGAAGAGAAGAGGAAGCTCATAGAATTCCAAATAGCATGTAATACAAAATAATTTCTATTTTGAGTGTAGATTGAATTCAAAACTATTTTCTGGGGAAAGAAGGGGCTGCAGGTGTACCTTTGTAATTATGTTGGGCCCAGCTAAATGAGGCAAGAAACTAAGATGGAGGAGGTAGGGAGAAAAGTCACAAAGTAGCTAGCCTAGGATTAAGGGTGTCTCATGGGTAATCTACATGTGGTAAACTCAAAACCACTCCACTCATGCAAGAAAATATATTTTCTTCACCCAGTATTCACAATGTTCTCCCCCACACACACATACCTCAAAGGGCATCAAATCTACCACCTCTTTCCTGGATCCCCAGCATCCTTGACTCCTTCTTCTCTTGCCACATGCATCTTCAAAGCCTCCATCCTTAAAACCATGCAACCGTCTTCCCCTAGATCTCTGCTGCTGAGCCCCAGGGAGAAAAGGTGCACATGAAACTGGGACCAGAGTTTGGATTGCACACCTCAACTGGCTCCTTAATGCCTCTGGAGACCTGCACTTCGACCCTCTCCTTCTCTCACTCTCTCTGGTGGCTTGCTAACAGTCCTCAACTTTTCTGAAGGTCATTACGCTCCCCCAGCTTCCTTTCAGTAGATGACATCATGAAGAATCAGGATATTGGACATGGAGTCCCTCAACCGTATTACAAGTCCATCTGCTCCTATATTTCTCTATTTCCTCTTTCCTTCTCTCATAAAAGAGGAAGGGTCCCTTATTTTGGCTAAGGTTTGCCCTTCTCCCCATGATGTAGACCCTTCTCCTTCCATCTCTGTGTGGGACTTGTTCCATCACTAATTCACCTTCTTCCTGATGAAGCCCTCCCTCCCACTGATGCTTACTCCTCAGGGTATAAGCAGGTCCAAGACTCTACCATTCTATAAAGGACTCCTTCTAGCTGATCATCCCCTCCCTCACTTTCCTTTAGAAACCACATTTTCTAGAAAAGCAGCCTGCATACACTTTCTAGCCTCACATCCTCTCCTCCCATTCATCCCTCAACCCATTGCATTGTGGTTTCCAACCCAACCACTCAACTGAAACCACCCGCAGAAGGCACCAATGACCTATAATAGCCACATCCAGTGGACCATCCTCCTGCCCCCCGAATCCTTACCTTACCTAGTTTCCCTTTACCACTTCACATTTTTGAGTCCCTTAAAAATCATTTTTTTCCTTGACTTTGTGACAACACTGGCTTTTCTCCTAACTTTTAGATAGCACCTTCTCAACCTCTTGGGTACTCCTTGAATTTTGCTGTCCCCAAGTATCCTGCCCTTGGTCCGCTTCTCTTCTCACTCTCTGAATTCTCCCTGGGTAAACCTACCTATGCTCCTGGGTTTGACTCTTAGTTAACTGCTCCCAAATTCACATCCCAGCTCAGCCCTCACCTCTGAACCAGACAAGAACATCCAAAGGCCTAATGAATATCACCATTGGAGGCCCGCAAGCTCCTCAACACATCCAAGCCTCCACAGAAATTGTCATCCTTTCCTCCAAAATTGACTTTCTTCTATAGTTTTCTATAGAAAAGAACTTGAGTCTCCCTTGACTCCATACCCCTCTCTTCTCTGCCTTAGGTTATGGATCTGTAGGGACCTTTTAAATGATGGTATATCTAGACTCAAAGCCACCCAACACACTCTCATTTATTTTCTGATCAAGTTTTTTAGTTTGATTTTAAGGTGCTGGGATAGGGTAAGTCATGGTCAATCATTTACACTTTAGTGTGAATGAATTTCCTAAGAGAGGATATAATAGGAAATGTAGGGAGAAAGCCCAAGTTTCTTAGATGCTAGTTAAATGAAGAACAAAGCTGAGCTCAGGCACAGGACCAGGTAGCTGCAGCACTTGAGTCAAATTTTGCCAACTTCCCAGTTTTCCCCTAGCCTTGATCTACAGTGCTCACTAAGTTCAAATTACAAGACGCTCGTTATTGCTTCACATTCATCTCATGACTGACCCATCTGTGTCCAGCTCACACTGTTATCTGTTACTCTTGGAGAGATTTGAAGATATAAGGTAAGAGAAGTTGGATCTTCCCCAAAGATAAAGTTGTCTATACTATAAACATCAGCTATATTTCTTCCTCTCTCTCTCTCTCTCTCTCTCTCTCTCACCCCCCTCCCCCCTCTGCTTTCTTTTTTGCTTTCACTTAGCTAGAATGTAATTAAATTTGAATTGCAGCCAAAGCCGATTTGTGAGACAAGCATTTGGTTAGCGATATTGAGCCAACCAGGTGAAAAAAAACTCAGCAAAACTTCAAAAAGGCCAATAATCACATTGTGATTGAAATTCACTCCCTCTCCTCTCATCCCCTCTCCTATTAACTCAGACAAAAGCTGGAATCCCTCTCGGGACCCTCGGCTCACTGCATCTCACAGAGGGGTCTAGGTGTATGTGTGTGCAGAACAGGGGAGGCAGGTCTGACTCACCCCTCCCCAACCGTAGTGAGGCTGAAGGGGCCTGGAATGTGAGTGAGACAATGATGGAGGCAAGAAGAAAGGGCAAGGATGACGGGGCCAGATGGTTGGCCCTGGAATCTGGGGTTAGAACATAAGAAGAACAATCAGGCTAAGAGTCCAGGGGAAGGTCTCCGGAAATCACTCATTCAGAAAACAACAGATTCTTAAGGCTGAAAATAACCTCAGATGGAATCTATTCTACCACCCATTCTCCATTTTATTGATGAGGAAACTGAGGCCCAAGAAGAGAATGGACTTGCCCAAGGTCACCCAGTGATATTCAATCAAGCACTGACAAACAGTGATATGTCCTTCTCTGGGGGATTCTGAGAGCTGTTGAGGCACAGCTCCTGCCCTCCAGGAATTGACACCTGGGTGATGAACACACACCTCCTAGTAGCCTGCATCTTCAGCTTCCTGTGACCCTCTCTAGGTTATCGGTGACCTTGGCCCTTCCTTTCCCAGCTCCTTGCAGAATCACTTTTAGGGAGTTCAATGAGGGGAACTGGAGACAGGCAGGAAGCACATGAGCACCCAAGTGTGTGTGGTATGTGTAAGTGTGTGCACACATGTGCACACGCATGTGCTGGGCAAGCAGGAGCCCACTTACCTTTCACGACCAGAGGGAAAGGGTCCATGTGGTGTTTATTACTTTGAGTTCTCCATGCCTCTGCTGCCCTTCCTTATATGGCCAGTCCTTCACGACTATCTATGGACTTGTCAGGTAATTCTCTACTACCTACCAATGTACTGTAGGTTCTTTTTAAAGATTTATTTTATTTATTTATCCCGCCCCCCTTGTTGTTTGTACTTGCTGCCTGCTCTCTGTGTCTGTTCATTGTGTGCTCTCTGTGTCCGCTTGTCTTTTTCCTTTTTCTTTAGAAGGCACTGGGAACCGAACTCAGGACCTTCCATGTGGGAGGGAGGTGTCCAATCGCTTGAGCCACATCTGCTCCCTGCTTGTTGGATCTCTCATTGTATTTCCTCATTGTGTCATCTCATTGTGTCATCTCGTTGCATCATATCGTTACACCAGCTTGTTGCATCAGCTTGTTGCATCAGCTTGCCATGCCGGCTCGTTGTGTCAGCTTGCTGTCTTGCTCATCTTCTTTAGGGGTTACTGGGAACCAAACCCAGGACCTATCATGTGGTAGGTGGTGCCCAACTGCTTGAGCCACATCTGCTTCCCTGCTGTAGGTCCTTGAAGGCAGAAGTGATGCCAGTGCCCTTGGATCCCCAAAGTTCCCAGCTGAGCACATAGATTTTCAATATACTTTTGATGGATGAATGTATAGATGGCTGGATGGATAGATAAACAATGGACAAGTGAATGAAGAAACTGAAGCCCAGAGAAGTAAAGTAACCTGCCCAAGATCACACAATTATTTGCAGAGTTGAGACTAAAATGCAGGTCTATTGACTCCCAGCCCAGTGCTCTACATGGCCTCCAAGCACTGAAAGAAGACATTGAAAAGTAGAGGCAGAAATAGAGATGAGCCAGAGAATGACTCGCTACTTAAAGTCAACTAGACACCCTCACACGAAGCCCTTTAGTATATAAGAACAAAGAGCATCAAACTGAGAGTCCAAAAATCTGGGCTCTAGTTTTGGCTCTGACGTTGGGTATCCACGTCACATCTCCTCTTTGAGCCTGTTTCCTTCGTTGTAGAACAGATTATATTTGGCTATATGCCATTGAAGGATACTTTGGTCTGCATATTTTAAAGTTCCAACATTCTAGATGCCAATGGACACCCAAGGGCCATTAATTCATTTAGTCAATAAATAATAATAGCAATAATAAAATAATAATTATAATTATCGTATTTTCCAGTTGGACAGGAGATGTTTGGCTGGGAGGCGTTTCTTCCCTGTTGCTATTTAGGGGATTCAGAACTAAATATAGTCAGTGCCAGGCATTTCAAACACCATCATCTCAAATTAGGAAACACATTTGCACCTCCTATCAACAGTCCTGTGGCAGACACACTGACGACTCTGGCAGAGATCCAGGAAAACTGTTCCTCCCATGAAAAAAATCCATCTCTGCCTTCTGGGAAAAACAGTCCAGAGAGTCTGTGGAAGGAGCTGATGGTGGAGTAAGGAGGAGATAGGAATGTGTGTAAGAATTGGCCCTAATGTTTAGGAGGTCTGATAGAAAATCACCACTATTTATTGAGCACCTACTGTATGCCAGGCTGTTTTAAGCAATTTATAAGTGTTTTATATAACTTCTAGTTCTCATAACATTGAAAAATAATATTATATCTCAAGGTCATACACTTGTAAGTAATAGAGGAGAGAGAAGCATCTATGGCTGTTGGTATATTATCCACTGCATTCTCTGCCTCTGTGCACTTCCTTCTTTCCCTCCTTCCTTGAAGGCTAGTTGATGCTTACCATGTAGAAGACACAGTCCTTGCCCTCAAAGAGCACACAGTTAATGCTTAACTGATAACTTTAACTGATAATTAAAATGCAGTGGCATATTGGGGAAGTGGATGTGGCTCAAGCAGCTGGGCGCCCACCTACCACATGGGAGGGCCCAGGTTTGGTTCCCGGTGCCTCCTAAAGAAGAGCAAGACAGTGAGCTGATGTGATGGGCTGGCATGGCGAGCTGATGCAATAAGATGATGCAATGAGGACACACAATGAGAGACCCAACAAGCAGAGAGCAGAGGTGGCTCAAGCGATTGGGCACCTCCCTGCCACATGGAGGTCCAGGGTTCAGTTCCTGGTACCTCCTAAAAAGATGAGCAGACACAAAGAGCACACAACGAAGAGATAGAGAGCAGACTGCAAGTGCAAGCAATGGGGGTGGGGTGGGGGAGAAATAAATAAATAAAATAAATCTTTAAAAAAATTGCAGTGGCACAAAAACAATGATAAAGATCAATACAGGGTGAGATGGGAACATAGACTGGAGGTGACATGGAAAACTTCAGAAAGAAAGACAAAGTTTGAGTCAAAACATAAAAGGGGGACCAGCATTTGACAGGCCAACAAGTCTCGGGATGGCAATCTAGCAGAATGTGTAGTCTGGGCATGGAGAGCACGTCGGGTCCGAGAGCAGCAGCTGGTGCAGTAGGGAGCCGCATCCCCTCTCCATCTCTCCATCTCCACCCTCAACAGTAAATGGTACTCGTAAGGAACCAAGGGAAAAGAGCCATTTCGAGGGAGCCAAACTTGAGAATGTCTCTTCTCCCTGCTCCATAAAATGAGAGAAGCATCAGGTCCTCTCCCTTGGAGGCCTCAAGTCCCAGGTACAGGGTTTAAAATATAATGTGCAGGAAGCTGGGTGGTGGCCTAGGGCCAGAGCAGGCTGAGAGGACCCTTCTCCTCTCCTTGGTTGGCAAGCCACTCCGTCCACAGTCCTGGCATTTGAGCTGGAGAGTGTCTCTAGGGAGTTGAAACTTTTCCAATCGAAATCAAGTGCTGCTTTGGCTTTCAGCGCCTTCCCATCGGGAGGCAGCACTGGGGAGATGGATGCCAATATCTTACTGTGAGGCATCAATTCCTTCCTTCTCTCCTCCTCCTCCGCCATCTTCCTCTGCCTTCTTCCTCAGCCTCCCGTTGTGCCTTGTCAGCTCTCCTCACCCCTCCGCCCCATCATTTCTTCCTTCCTTTGCCTGACCCCTCTGCACTCCTCTCCCACCCTCCCTCCTCCTCCCCTTCTCCATCCCTCTCCACTCCTCCTTATCACTTCTCTCTCCAGCTGAAGCTTCACAATTCCAGAAAATAAAAACTAGTCACTTTTTATGCTTTGTTTCTAAACCCGAACCAATAAAGTGCTCCTTTCATTTGAGAAGAGGGGAAGCAATAACTCAGGCATTAGCAGGGAGCACAGTACACTTATTTGTAGTCTTGGTGGAGCTCCGTGAAGGCTGGCTCCTCCTGGGTGGCCTGGCCTGCTCCTGGAGCAGCCTGGGGTAGAGGGCACAGGCCCCTGAGAGGACTGGAGATTGCAGGCTGGGGGCAGGTGCCCCCCAATCTGACAGGGTTGTGACCTGATACTATGTTCCCTGCCCTCGCCTTGTGATGTCACAGGGCCCTCACACACACTTGGCCAGGACTCTAGGACCATCTCCATTATCCCCATTAAAAGCTGATGTGGGAAAGTGATGTGGCTTAAGCCGTTGGGCACCCACCTACCACATGAGAGGGCCTGGGTCAGTTCCCAGGGCCTCCTAAAGCGAGCTGACACAATGGGCTGGCGTGGCGAGCTGAGGCAACGAGGAGACACAAGAGACACAACAAGCAGGGAGTGGATGTGGTTCGAGTGATTGGGTGCCTCCTGCCCACATGGGAGGTCCTGGCTTTGGTTCCTGGTGCCTTCTAAAGAAGACGAGCAAGACAGCAAGCTGATGTGATGGGCTGGTGTGGCGAGCTGACACAACGAGATGATGCAATGAGAAAACACAATGAGTGACAGACATAACAAGAAGGGAGCTGAGATGGCTCAAGTCCCTCCCACATGGGAGTTTCTGGCTTCAGTTCCCGGTGCCTCCAAAAAAGACGAGCACACAACGAACAAAGAGAGCAGACAGTGAGTGCAAACAATGAGTGTGTGTGTGTGTGTATAAATAAATAAATAAAAATAAATCTTAAAAAAAAAAAAAAGCTGATGTGGGAGCAGAAAGTGCCCAGACTGATGGGGTGACTGGCCCCAGGGAGTTGATACAGTACAGACCCTCAAAGAGCTTCCAGTCTGATGGGAGCGATACAATCCCTACTCTCCAGGAGCTCCCATGTTAACTGCTGACACACACCCCAGTACCTGCAGAACTGTAGATGTGCAATGCAGCGGCAAGAGAGAAAGCAAACGGGTCCTGATGATTATAAATGAATCCCAGATGCTGCAACCTTAACAGACTGTGTGATTGTGGGTAAGTCATCAAACTTCTCAGCTTTATCTGTGAACTGGGGCTTCTTTTCCTAGCAACCTGTTATCCCAGAGGAGTGTGGAAAGCTTTATTAACCATCACTCCCTCTTATAGAGAGCCAGCTTCGTGCCAGGCACGGGACTAGTTACTTAACAAAGTCACCCACTCTCATTTTCAGAGCCATCGTTCTGCCTGGGAAGATCAGCAAAAGGAAGCCCCTCTTCCCCGCTATCCTCACGCTCAGCTTCAGAGTGGTTGTGTTCTGGGTGCCGCTCTCCTGGCATGCTGGGTGAGTGGGTGCTATAATCAAGTGTTGCAGTTTGTAAACCTGCCCAGGGCAATCGGCCAACACAGCCACTCTGGGTCTCTTACACACCTTAATATCCCAACTCCGGCAACCCAAAGCTCCCTTTGACTAGTTGTTTTCTCAGGGCCTCTACCATTAGGTTACCAATCCATTTACTGGGTGGTATTGCTGGCACAGGGAAGGCCTTGGGATGCTGGCTCAAGGTCATCCCCCACTGCACCAGGGAAGATCGTGAGGGGGTTTGGGGGAGTAGCAGAGGTGAGAGAGGTGGTGATATAAAAGGGCTGAGGGCTCCCACCTGGCCAGTAGGCACAATGGAGCAGTGCCGGCAAGCGGTGCACCTTGGTGAGTGTGGACACCCCTCTCCTGCCCTCCTGCCACCATGCAGACTGTGCCTTGCAGCACCATCCAGACCACTGCAGTGGTCAGAGCAGAAGCCAGAAGGCGGGCCTGACACGTACCTGACGTGCATTCCGCACTCCTGCCAGGGACCCCGAGAAGCCACGTGACCGACTGCCAAGCAATTAGACCCCCATCTTTGAGGCTGGCTGGAACGGAAGCCTCCTTTTTCTAAACAACTGCCCAGAATGCAGAGTGACCCAGGTTTGGATGGAGCTGTGTCTTCTCCGAGTCCTCTGTGGCGGTGCTAGCAGAGAGGACAGCGAAGAGATGCGCTCACCACCACTCCTTCCCCGGACACCAGGACAGGCCAGGGAGAGCAGAGAGCAGGGCAGAACTCTCAGCGAGAGACTGGCTCCTTAGAGATAGGCTCCTGACCCTGCTGGGTAAGAGAACGTCAGCTCTGCAGGCTTCACGTCCTCTGGGATCTCCCAGGCTGGGGGTCTGTCTGCCTGGCTCTAGGGGGTAGGGTTCCAGTAATGTCCTATCCTGCTAAAGGGCCCAGGAGAGCCATAGGGTGACCAACTATCCTGGTCTGCCTGGAACAGAAGAGTTGAGGAGCTGTATTCCCGGGATGTGGGACCTTGAGTGCTAAAACCAGCAAAGTCCTGGGCAAACTGGGATGAGCTGGTCATTCTAGAGAATTCCCTTGTTCCAACTGTTTCTGGGCTCCCACGTTCTTGTTTGCTCTTTAGAAATCTCTCTGGCTTAAGAATTCTCTGTCTAGCACTTGTAAGGGAACATATTCAAGAAATAGGTGAATAGATAACATCTCTATGCCCACAGCCACACTGGGCTGCAGAACACCTATGAGAGGGTGTGTGAGAAATGAGAGGGTGTCGGCCATCTTCTAGAGAAGACCCCAAGGACCCCAAGGAAGCAAGGGGTTCCTTGACCGAGGGGTTGGCAATCTTACCAAGATTGTCCATTGCTCATACTAGAGGATCTCAAAGCGAGGGTCTGGCTGTGAAGAGGGAGGCCATGGGATTGGCCACTTTCAACAGCTGGTGTGTGGGAAGGTGAACCATCTACCCAGAATGCATGGCTGTTGGCGTATGAGTCATTTCTCTCTATCCTCTTTTACCCACAGCCAACTAGAATCATCTCTTTCCCTCCTTCTATTGATTCTCATGTTCTCTTGTCATTTACTGCTAATCTCAGAGCTCACCTCTTCCAGAAAGCCTGCTCAGAGGAGGTTTTCAGGTGAGACACAAGGATGTCTTTGATTAAGGGGTCACATTCTTATTCCAAAAAGGTGAGGAATATGTGTCTTCCAACCTGGACCTCTCCTAGGGAGGGACAGAGCTCCTGAGGACATGGCCTGGACACAGCTGAATGGGTGTGTCAAGTCCTCAAATGTGATTGGGTGTCTCTTTTAGCACCCAGCATGGTTGTAGCATGCCTGTGTGGATTCATATCAAACTATGCTTTTAAAGGCTTCACAATGTTCTTTAAAATATAACATTTGTACTAAAACAAAATGCCTCTCCTCTTCCCACTATCCTGTGGGGGGTATGTGTATGTGCATTTGTAAAATATCCACTGCATTTCTTTTAGTTAAGCATTTACAAACCAGGTGAAAAGTAGAAGAAAGTTCCTCAACCAATTTTCCAGGAAAGAAAAAAATAAAGTAGCTTAGAGGTTCTGTAGATTTGGAGAAGAAAACAGAGTAACTGGTTAATGTTCATAAGATCTAATAATTAGCAAATTAGGACTTAAGGTATTTCTTTCCCAAAGAGTAATCATGTATTTGTTTTAAATGAACAAATGGGTTGATTACAATTATTAGCACGGAAAAATGTTGACTGAGCCTGGCTAGCAGCTGTGAAATGCTAACAGACGTGTAGAGACATAATCACATTCTCATTCCTACTAATGACTCTGGTGAAGGCAGAATATCATACTAGAAACTGAAAAGATTAGCCTTGAGGTTATAAGTTTATACGGAAGTTCCTTAATTAATGCACTTCATCTCTGTTCTTTGGGGCAGACTTTTGCTGCAAATCTGTTGCTGAAAAGCTAAGCATGCTGGTATGAGCCATTATAAGGCAAAAATATATTTATCAAAAATTTTTGGATGTTTAAATTATTTTCCAAAAATATTTTCCTTATACTTTTCCAGAATCTTCTTAAGAAAAATGTCAAACATACTGAAAAGATGAAATATTTTTTCAGTGAATATTCATATACCTGCCGCCTGTGTTCTACAATTAAAATTTCAAAATAGCTGCTTTATTGGGTAACTAGCATCTATTATTTCATCTATCTATCCATTACCACATCTTATTTTTTGATGCATTTCAAAGTATGTTACAGACATCAGTATAATTCACACTTAAATTCTTCAGCAGGCATATCATTAATGAGAGTTTAGTTGCTCCCAGTTCTTTTTTAGGTAAATTTACATGTACTGAAAGCACAAATCTTAAATATACCAATTGAGGAGTTTTGAAAAAATGCACATGTCTGTATACCCCAAACCCCAGTAACATTACCATCACTCCAGAAAGTGCCCCAGTTGTCTTCTCCTGACAATCTCTGTACACCCCACCGAGGTACCATGCAGCATAATGTCTTTAAGCTTTATCCGTGCTGTGTGAATCAGTGATTCATTCCTTTTAGTGGCTAAATAGTAGTTCATTGGGTGAAAATAGCACATTCATTTTGATTACCCATTCTCCCACTGAAGGACACCTAGGCTGATTCCAGCTTTAGGTAATTATGAATAAAGCTGATGCTGTGACTCTTCTATAAGACACTTTTTGTGGACCTTTGCTTTCATTTCATTTGGATAAATACCTGGGAATTATATTACCGAGTCAGAGGTTAGATATCTTTTTAGTTTTATAAAAAAAACTGCTAGAACTTTCCAAAGTAGTCGTACCATTTTACACTCCCATCAACAATGTGTCCTCACCCACATCGGTGCCGTCAGTCTTTTTAATTTTAGCCATTCTACTGGATGTCTAGTGGTACATCTTTGTGGTTTTGATTTACATTTCCCTGATGACTAATGATGCTGAGCACTTTTTTACATGCATATTTATCTTCCTGTTATTTACTTATCTTCCTTCGTGAACTGTTTGTTCAAATTTTTGCCCATTTTTATTGGAATGTCTATTTTTTATTATTGAGTTGTAGGAGTGAGTTATATATCCTGGATACCAGTCCTTTGTCAGATAATGTTCTGCAAATATTTTCCCCAGTCTGTGGCTTGTCTATTTCTTTTTTAGGTACCAGGAATGGGGCTTGAACCGAGGACCTCGTATGCAGGAGGCTGGCACTCAACCACTGAGCCACATGGGCTCCCCTGAGTTGGCTCCCTCATCTGTTTGCTCTTTGTTTTGCTCATTGTTTGTGTGTTTGTTTTTGTTTGTTGTCTGCTTGTTATTTTTGCTCATTGTCTGCTCTTTGTTTTATTTTGTTTTTGTTTTTGCTCATTGTCTGCTCATTGTTTGTTTGTCTTCTTTAGGAGGCACCGGGAACTGAACCCGGGACCTCCTATGTGGGAGGTGGGCACTCAACTGCTTGAGCCACATCCACTCCCCTATTTATTTCCTTAATGGTGCCTTTTGATGAGCTGGAGTTTTGTATTTTTATGAAAAGTCTAATTTGACTTTTGTTTCTTTTATGGTTACTGTCTTCTTTTAATGCTGTTTAGGAAATACTTGCTACCCCCTACTCACAAAATATAATCATAGTTTCTTCTAGAAGCTTTATAGTTTATGATTCACCCCAAGTTAATTTTTATGTATGTGTAAGGCAATGGCCAAAATTCTATTTTTTCACATTGATATCCAGTTCTTCCAGCAGCAGTTTTTGATGACTTTCGTTTCCTCCATTATATTGATTTGGTGCCTTTGGTAAAAACAAAATGTTCGAAGATGTGTGAGTTTATTTGTGAATTCTCTTTACTATTCCATCGGTCTATTTGTTGGTCCTTGTGCCAGACCATACTGTTTGGATTAATATAGCTTTTATAATAAGTCCTGGAAACAGGCACATAAGCCTTTCAACTTTGTTTTTTTTTTTTTGTTGTTGTTTTTTTTTAAAGGTTGCTTTAGATTTTCCAAGTTCTTTACATTTCCATATAAATTTAAATCTGCATGTCGATTTCTACAAAAAAAATCTGTTGGGATTATGATTGTGATTGCAATGAGACTTGGCATTTTAATACTTTTGAGTTTTCCAATTCATGAGCATGGCCCATCTCTCCAATTATTTTCTTAAACGTATTCCTAAATATTTTATTTGATGCTGTTGTAAGTGGAATTTTTTAAGAAAATGGGGATAAATTTATCAGAATTTTTCTGTAACTCCAAAATATCAAAAATACAAGTCCATTTAAAAATAATACACAGAGAATAAGCACATGACAAAAATGCTTGACCTCATTAATATCCAGAGAAATGTAAACTGTGATCACAAAGATGTATCATTGTATAACCACCAGAATGGCAAAAAAATTAAAATTTAAAAAGTTGGCCAATACCAAATGCTGACAAAGATGTGATGGAAGTACTAATTTATACAATAAATCTAGGGACTGTATAAAAGTGATTTCGGTGGTGGATGAAAACCATGATCAATAGTATAAATACAGGAATGCTCCTCCACAAGGTGCCAAGAACACGGTGATAGGTGGGAGAAACAGCTATGCTGTAGTACTTTTACATCAGTGCCAAGGGTCATCAATGGAGGCGCACAAGGAGGTATGGGATTTCCCCCTCCTGTTGCAACAAAACGTTCTAAAATGAACGGAGTTATCGACTGCACAACTCCATGATGAAACCTAGAGCCACCAAAGGCCCAACTCAGGGAAGTGGAATTTTTAAAACTGTTTGCTACTGGTGTATCTTAGAAATCCAGTTGATTTTAGTGTACTGACCTTACTCACTTATTAGTTCTCATATTTGTTTTATAGATTCCTCAGCATTTTCTAGAACTCCAACTGTGTCTTCTATAAATAGGAACAATTTTACGTCTTCCTTTCTAATCCGTGTGCCATAGATTAAAGTGGTGAGAATGGACATCCTTGCTTTGTTCCCCATCTCTGGAGTATTGGGAAGTGATTCCCCATGGGTCTCTCACACCTTTGCACATCTTACATGCAGAAGCACTGACACCTTTTGTTCTATCTTTTCAGTGAACAGGCTAGGAAGATAGAGTGTCCTGTCCCCCATAGGAGAAGAGGGCAGATTTATTTGCTGTCCAGGATAACAAATGTAAAGTGCTTCTCCAGAGCAAAAGTTGGTCAGGTTTGCTTTCAACCTCTTAAAAAAGATTGGGGTTCCCTTAGCTGAGATGCAAACCCATTGCATGTAAAGCATCCTTTTAGGACCTGTTGGACTTGGGGTTTAGGGGTAGCCAGGGAGAATGCGAAAGTTGTGCTGCCTGTTGTGCCATGTGTCATTAAATCTTTTGTCTCTGACCCAGGATTCTCATGTCTCCTGGCAGCATCCATGAAACTGTGGCTTGTTAGTCTACAAATAGGGTAAAATCTTAGACCCTTCATATTTCTTTTTAAGAGGGAAAGCATTATCTTTTACCATTAAGTATGATGTTAACTATGGGATATTTGTAGATATTTGAGTTTAATCAAATAAATGTTCCTTTCTATTCCTAATTTTGCTCAGAGTTTTTTTTATATTGTGATTGGGTATTGTCAAATGCTTTTGTCTTCATATACTGACACGATCAATTTTTTCTCCTTCATCCTATTACTATAGTGAATTGCATTGATGAATTTTTTAATGTTAAACAATCTGGGGTTTCTGGAATAAAACTTAGTCATATGTAATATAAATATATATATATATATTGTTGTATTCAATTTGCTAATATTTTGTTAAAGATTCTTGTGCCTTTATTCATGAAGGATATTGGTCTAAGGTTTTATTTTCTAATAATGTCTTTGTATGGTTTTAGAATTGGGGTAATGCTGGTCTCATAAAGTGAATCAGAAAATGCATTTCACCTCCTTTATTTTCTGAAAGATTTTGAGTAGAATTAGTTTTATTTCATCCTTAAATGTTTGATAGAATTCACCAAAACCATCTGACCCTGGAGTTTTCTTTGTGAAAAGGTTTTAACTATGAATTCAATTTCTTTAAAAGACATGGGGCTGTTAACACTTTACTATTACTTCCTGAGTCAGTTCTGGTAACTTGATTCTTTCAAAGAATTTGTCCATTTAATCTAAGTTGTAAAGTTCATTGGAATGATTCATAATATTTCCTTATTATCTATAATGATATCTCCCTTCATTCCTGATGTTGGTAGTTTGTGTTTTTTTCCTTGATCACTCTAATTAGAGATGTATCCGTTTTGTTGTTGCTTTATCATGGCAATATTCTCTACTTGTTTTCAATTTCATTGATCTATGCACTTTATTCTAGAAAGGATATCTACTTACCTTGGGTTTGCTTTGTTCTTTTCTTCCTAGTTTCTTAAGGTAGATCTTGAATTATTGACTTTATTTATTTTTGTTGTTGTTGTTGTTGTTTTTAGAAAAATGAAAGCTGATTTTGACTTTAGACATCTTTTTTTCTAATATAAACATTTAAAGCTATAAATTCCACCCTAAGCCCTGCTTTAGCTATATCCCACAGGTATATTTTCTGATTTCCTTTGTGATTTCTTCTTTAATCCATGGTTCTTCAGACAAATGTTTACTCTCCAAATATGTGTAGTTTTGTGGATATTTTATTGTTATTGATTTCCAATTTGATTCCATGGTGTTCAGAAGACATACTCTGTATTGTGTACTTTCCATCTTTTTATATTTATTGAGATATGTTTTCTCGCCCAGGATATTGTCTATCTTGTAGAATGAAGCATGTGCGCTTGAAAAGAATGTGTATTCTGCAGTTGTTGGGTATAGTATTCTATAAATATCATTTAGGTCAAGGTGGTTTCTATTGCTGTTCAGATCTTAATCCAGGTTTTTTTGCTTCTGGTCTCTTTGCCTAGATTCGGCCACTGGAAAAAACATAATTACTGTGAGCATTAACTATGTAATAATATGTAAGGCACTTGATATGCATTTATATGTGTATATTTATATATACATATAATGCTTAAAACTCCATATACATTTCTCTTGTGTGCCCCTCCCTGAGGTCTGGTGATCAGAGGAAAGAACTTAATGAATGGTCAGAGTTCCAAAAGAGGAGGACATGTGCACTCTGGCTGCTCGCTGTGACCCCAGCCTCCTGGCTCCTAGCTTTGCTCCACTTGTCTGAATCTGACCCTAGGAGGCCTGGATAACTGATCTTGCTTTGTCTCTCTGATGCCTTGGAAAATCCTTTTGGTAGAATATCAGAGGTGTTGTTAAGACCCTGGAGCCAGACAGCCTCAGCAAGACAGGGAAACAGATTCTTCCCTAGAGCCTCCAGAAAGGAATGCAGTCCTGCCCACACCTTGACTTTAGTCCAGTGAGCCCCGGGTGAGATTTCTGACCCCCAGAGCTGAACCGTCATAAACCTGTGTTCTTCTAAGCCACTGATCTTATGGTAGTTTGTTACAGCAGCAACAGGAACTAATACATGTTTTCAGCCTGGTGTTTTGGACAAAAGGTGACTAGGAAGAGCACTGGAGAAGGAGTCCCGGGTCTTGTCCTGACTCCACAAGCACAACATGCAACGGGAGTAAGTCGCATGATGTCTCTAAGGTACAATTTTCTTGCCTGTAAAGTAAGGATACAAACTTGCCTTTATGCATCTTCGGCATGAAGTGGTGGCTGTTAAAGGACTCTGCATATGTGAAGCTATTTAGCTCTACTCTATGCTGTGATTCTGGCTAGGCTTGGATCACAAACTCACTCAGTTGTCACTGAGGGTCAGAGTGGGAATGACCTTCTGCTTTCCTGCTGTGACAGTGGCTTCTGTTTTCTCAGGAACAGGCATCCCCCGTTTGGTGTGATGTTACCATCTGTACATCTTTGTTAAATGACCATCTATCTACACTGAATACTGAGCTTATATGAAGAAATCCTGATAACTGTTAAGAGATGATTGAAATGAGCAAGTAAGAGTTGAGCAAGTAAGAATAGAAGTCCTGAGCTTCTATTTAAACCACAGAGCCAAGCATCTAGTTGGAAAAGCAAATGGAGGTTAAGGAAGGTAGGGTGAACTAAAGGTGTTCGCAGGGAGCTAGCTGGCTAATAAGGTGGAGAACCTGGGGGAGGGTATTGCGGTGGAGTCTGCAGGCTGCAGTCTGCTCAGCGCTGACTCTCCCATGCGGGACCAGGCAAGATCGGTGGGTAGAACTGCCCCGTCAGTCTTGTAGCGCCTCGATCTTGGCTTTACGTGGGGCCAATTAAACAGGCGGAGCCCAGGTACCAGTAGTTTTGAAAGCTCCTCAGGTGATTTCAATGTACAGCCTTTGGGTTGAGTCCAGGCATCTCTACCTACTAGCTGTGCTACTGGGGCCAAGGCACTTAACTTCTTTGTGTCTTTCCTCATTTGTAAAAGAGGGTAATACTCATACTAAAGGGTTTTATATAAGACCAACATATGTAAAGCCTCTGTTTTAGTTTGCTAGGCTGCTGAAATGCAATATTCGAGAAATGAATTGGCTTTTACAATGGGAAGTTATTAGCTTAAAGCTTAAAGTGAAAATGTCCAACTCAAGGCATCATTGGGCAATTCTTTCTCCCCCAAAGACTGGTTGCTGCCGATCCTGGACTCCTCTGTCCCATGACAAAGCACATGGTGGCGTCTGCTGGGCTCTCCCTTCTCTTCCAGGTTTCATTGCTTTAGCTTCTGGCTTCCTCTGGGTTTCTCTCTCCTTCTGTGGATCCTCCTCTGTCTCTCTCTCTCAGTATTCATCCATTTATAAAGGACTCCAGTGAGAGGATTGAAACCCACCTTGATGGGAAGGGGTTGTGGCTCAAGAAGTTGGGTGCCCACCTACCACACGGGAAGTCCCAGGTTCAGTTCCTGGTACCTCCTAAAAAAGACAAGCAAGACAGCAAGCTGATGTGATGGGCTGGAGCTATGAGCTGATGCAACAAGATGATGCAACAAAAGACACAAGGAGGAAAACATGAGAGACACAACAAAGCAGGGAGAGGAGGTGGCTCAAGTGATTAGGTGCCTGCCTTCCACATAGGATGTCCTGGGTTTGGTTCCCAGTGCCTCCTTAAAAAAAAAAAGAGACGAGCGCACAAGGAACACACAGCGAGCACAAAACAATGAGGGGGTAGGGAGAAATAAAAATAAATAAATAAATAAAACCCACCTTGGGCCATGCCCCAACTGAAGTAAGCTAATCAAATGGTCCCACCTACAAAAGGTTCACACCCACAGGAATGGATTAGTTCTAAGGAAATGACTTTTCTGGGGTCCATGAAAGCATCAAACTACTACAGCTAACATGACGTCTGCACTCAATAAATAATGATGATAATATTACTTTACTTTTCTGAGTCTTTATTTCTTAATCTATATTATTGATGTAGATGTGTGCCCATGGGCAAATTACTTAACCTGTCTGTGCCTCAGTTTTCTTATCTGGGAAAAGATACACAACAAGGAGTCACACATAAGAGTGTTATGAGGATAACATAAGATCAAACATGGAACACACTTTGGACAGTGCCTAGTATATTGAAAGCTCTCAGTAAATATCATCCTCAATATTTAAAATGAGGGGAGAACTAAAGGACCCTTAAAGAAACATTTCTAACCAGAAAATCAGATACAACAACTGCTTTTTAGTGGTCAACAAATTAAAGAAATCCTCTGATTTTTCTTCAGCTTGGATATAGAGTAAAACTAGGGGGAAACTGCAGAAATTAGGAAAGTAGAATTTGAATAAAGAGGAAGAGACGTCTGTGTTCAGAAAGCATTCTGGACCCTGGGATCCTCCTCTTGTAGCTAGCCTCCGATGCTGGCTGGGGCACTGTGAGCCCTTAGTGCTTTCAGTGTTGGAGTGTGTGGCTCATCAATGAACCTGCAACTGCTGCCTAGCCTGGAGTTTGTCCTTTGATCAGTCCTCGTGCTATGGGGAGCAAGGTGGTGACAGAACACAGAATAATCACCCTTAAGTGTCTCTTAGCATGAGGAAACCATGGGATGCCAGGGGGACAGACAGACAGATGGTCTTGAAGCACTGTGTCCTCCATCTCCTGGGAGTAACCAAGGAGGCAGGAGTCCGACAAGGCGCCACCCCTACCCACTGTGCTTAACATCCCCTGGGTGCAGGTGATGGTGCCAATGTCTGAATCTTGCTGTGATTTGAGGGCGATCCTGGTCCGTGCTGAGCTCGGGAAGCCAGGAGGATAAATCTGCCTTTTTTTTTTTTTATTGATGCCTCAGCCTCGTCCTCCCAGAGAAATCTGATTATCTGGGCTATGCTGGCAGACGTCAAAATGAAATGTTTGCTGCCAGGTCCCCACTTGGGGTGAGGGGGCGCTGGGGCCCAGCTCATGCCTTCCTGTCAACAAACCATCATTAATCCCCACCTCTTACAGTCGATAGCGGATGCCACTTTTCCTGGTTTATGTAGCTCAGTGACCTTCCCTTATTTTGTTCCTAATAAAGATGGCTCCAGTGGGGCCGGGCCTGCGGTGAGCCCTTTAATTCAAAGGGTTTTAAATCAGAGGGAGCTTTCCAGGACAGCAGGCAGCCCCTGGGGTCAGCTCCACGGCTCTCCCCCCACCTGCTGCCCTGGCTGATAGAGCAGCCTACTCCTCTGCTTTCTTCTCCCTGGAGTGGGAGTTTCTTACCTCCTCTGACAAGCATGTCCAGGAGAAGGTTCCAGCTCAACAGCTCCCAAGGGGCACCCTGGGCTCCAAGGGTAGAGCTCTTGTAGGTGTCCCACCCCCAGTCCTCACCTGCTTCATTAACTGTCTCCCTAAGCCAAAAGTTTCCTACCATTATGGTTAAGCCACAGAAGTACAGAAGTGTGCCAGTATACTAATGTCACCTGGGGAGCTTTAAAAAAATATGGATGCCTGGAGAAAAACTTACCAGGCACTTCACAAAAAGTCTACCCAAATGGCCAATAAACATGCCCGTGTGCTTAGCATCACTAGCCATCAGGGAGATGCAGAATAAGCCACAGTGTGATTCCACCGCATACCCTGCGAACTGGCGAAAATGAAAAGTATGGACAGTACCAAATTTTGGTGGCATGTGGGGTAACCAGAACTCCCCTACACTGCTGATGGGAGTGTAAATTGCACAACCACATTGGAAAACCGGCAGTGTCTGAATTGAATATTATAGGCTGCTTGACCTAGTACTCTCCTAGGTATATAACCCAAAGAAACGTGTGCATGTGTCACAAAAGGCATGTACAAAGCATTCACAGCAGCACTCTTCATGGTAATCCCAACCAGAAACGATTCATATACCCATCAGTTAGCTCACAAACATATTGTAGTAAATGAAGTCAGACACCAAAAAATACATACTGTATGGTTCCGTTTGTATCATGTTCAGAAATAAGCAAAACTAACTTCGGATGCCAGAAGTCAGAATATTGGTTAGCCTTCGGACGTGACTGGGAACGGGCCTTGAGGGGGTTTCTGGGTGGCTGGAAGTGCTTTTCTCTTGATTGGGATACTGTTTAGATGGGTGTGCTCAGTCTGTGAAAGTTCAAGTTGTGAGCATTAAGATTTGTGTAATTTCCTAGAGGATTGATATATTTTGATAAACTTTTTTTTTTTTTAGTACCAATACCCAGCTACCACCTTCAGAGATTCTGATCCCATTAGTCTGGGCTTCAGTCCTGGCCTGGGTGTTTTAAATTCCCCAGGAGGGTCCAATGTGCAGCAGGGCTGAGAGTGCTGGATTTAGAGAATGGGGGGTTAGAGTCAAAAGGGCTGAGAGTCCTAGACTTAGAGAACGGGATTTGGAAGCAGAGGCAGCAAGCTTAGAAAACTAGTTCTCCCACAAACTTGCTTGAGTAAGTTACTGAGTCTCTCTGGATCTCAGTTTTTTATCTGGAAGTGGAGGACAATAATTCTGTACTGATGGCATAGGGTAATTGCGAGAAAAAGGCAGAGCCGTGTGGAGCTCTCACAGTGCCTGTCTGCGTGTCGTAGCCAGTGCTCGATGATGGTGGCAACCCCCAAAAATGGCTGCTCCAAAGAGACTCCTCAGCCCAGGGAGGTTGCGTCACCTCCTGTCCCGCTTCGGGGCATTTTCATGGCCAGCCCAGGGCCAGGAGCCCTGGCTTGAGAGGCAGAAAGCCTGGATTCTAGAATGGAACACTGAGAACGGAGGCTGGGCAAGTCACAGCCCCTCTCTAGCCTCAGTTTCCCCCAGAGTAACATGAAAGGGCTGGGCAGAAGGAGCCAATGTCCCTGCTTGTTCTGAAATTCAGGAGATTCAGGAGATTGACCTCTGAGAACCTGTTACAGATATGGAGACCCACCTATTTTGGCCATGCGCCCACCACTCCCACCCTGTACCCACGAGTAACGTATGTCAGGACAGAACCATTTTGGTTGACAGAATCAGAACAGATCCTGTGACCCCCACAGTACTCTGTGCCACGTGGAGGTCAACAGCACTTCCATTTAAGCTCAACTGAGAGTGAAGCGTCCACAGATCTTTAAGCCTAACTTCCCTGGTCAGTCCTTTCCCAATCCTCCCACTTAAGAAAGGGGTGAGGTGAGAAGAAAATGTGTGGAGAGCCTACTTGCCCCTTCATCTGGGGTTTTGGCTCAGCCTTTGACATGCTGAACTCCCCAGCATATCAAGCCGAATCTCAAAGACCTTCACTTCTGGATTTGCTCTGCCAACCAGATGGAAGCATGCATTCTCTATCTTCTCCACCCACATCCAGGTTTCAGGGACAGTGTCTCAGTATAAATCCAGGAACCTCACAGGTTTACCTGGAATGTTCTAGCTCGATTAACTGGGTAGAAATGGAACAAAGGCAAGTCAATAAGCAGATGTTGCAAAGCTATTCTGCCTGAAAAAATGTCATTCCCCCTAACAGGGAATGGGGAAAGGGGCCAAGCTTGAAAGTTTCCTGCCCCCTCTGAGTTCACTGTGAATCCTGTTTCCATATTAGTCATCAGAAAGCTTAAGCATATGCTCAGCTCCCAGATGGGGGAGTGGGGGCAAATGGATGTGGGGGACGACTGCCAATCAGGCCATGGGGCAGATGTTTGAGCAGGTAAGGCCTTCCTCGTTTACCTTCTCCCTGGAAGTGTGGGAGGGGGCCAGAGATGAGCGTGGGAGGAGACTCTGTCACAGACCTGGCCTCCTGGGGCTGGGGCAGGGCCAGCAGTCATCGTGCAGTCCCCAAGCAAATCTATTCCATTTGCTGAGGTTAAGGAAGATGACATTGCACAACGTTAGCTTCTATAACAAACAGAAAAGTGCTCCTACTTTGGAAGAGAAGGGGATCTGTGTTTTGTTTGGGCCAGTGGAGGCGAAGTCCTTATCAACTGGGAGAAGAAAATTCTGTTGACTTTAAATGCCATTTGCTGTTGATTATCAAGCCCCTGACCTAAAACGACTAAAGGTTAAACGTTTAAAAATGGAAAAGAAGACTTTTAGAGACAAATGTGCACTCCCATGAAGACAGCACATATTTGGCTCATATTTGTTGAGCGCTTCATGTGTGTGAGAGGCAAATACAGAGAGATACACATGGAGTGACAGAGACCCACAGACAGATGGATAACTACACACAGGGTAAGTGGCAAAGAGTAAGACAGGCACCTGGAAGCAGAGAGAAAGTGACAGTAGTCCATGTCTACAGAACAAGATATAAATACACAGAGAAGGCTGTAGGGTCCATTAAAACTACAGATAAACAGGTGGCATCTGTTTTGGTCACTTCCCTCCTCCAGCATTAAGGACCCTGGTGGCATCTACAATATAGTCCAATACAGCCCATAGCCTTTTATTTCTCCTCTCCCCTATTTCAGACCCCTGGCCCTGCAGCAACACTCCACATTTCTGTGTATGACAGAGATGGAGGCTTCTAACTCTGGGAGCCGAAGCTGGTGGCTCCAAGCCTGCCTGTGGAAGGGGATCAGAGCAGCAGGGCCAGCTCCTTGGTCAGCTCTCTGAGGGCTGGAGGGCAGAAGCATGATTCTCCCTGAATCAGATAATTCTGCTGGATTTAGGAGAGGGGAACACTGGTGGAACCAGAGGTGGGGATGGACATGCAAGCACAGGTGAGATTGGATATGGGAGTATTCTGGTTGGTCAGGGAAGGGGATGGGATGGGGTGGGGAGAAGGCCACTTAAGGATTGGCAATAACTGAAAGAAACAGTTTCTACTGGATCCATAGCTGAGGCTGCAAAAGCCTGGCTCAGGGACCCTGGAGGAGGGACCCCTGGTAAACTTCTCTCCTGGCTGTTTGATGTGACTTGTGATACCTTTGCATCCATCAGAGTGCTTTCAGCTGCCAATAACAGAATACCCAAATTAAATGATCACTAAGGTCAGCCCAGATTCAAGGGTAGAACATAGACACATCTTGATGGGAGTAGTGTTAAGGAATTTGCAAAGTTAAATGAATAAATGTGAAAATAAATGAAGGTTGTTTTAGGCAACCGGATTTTGGGGGGTGGTTTGTTACACAGCGTTCTTGTGTCATTAGCTGACTGATACACCTCTAAAATCATATCCTGTTGGGAGTCAGCCACTATTAGTAAGGTTGGCCTTATCTGAGGAAAATGCAACTCCAGAAAGAACATCCAAGGTGGCCTTCCTGCCCCTGTGTTTGCTACCCTTCCCCTCCTAACCACCCTCCTTCCCATCTCCCTGCCTTTCTTAATCACCCACTAAACCGAAGGAGCCCACAGAAGCCCCTCCATCCCTCAGCTCCCCATCCCGTTTCATGTTGTGGCAGTCCCTCTCCTGCATCTATGCTGTTTTCAGGCTCCTTATCACTACAAAGGCTGCACAGTACCTGCTGGGGCCCTTAATTTGTTGTTTTCAGAGCCTCCTCTGTGGGGCTTCCTTTCTTAAAAAATCCTATTTATCCTTTCTTTGAATAACATAGGTTCAGCAGCAGCTTTCTCAAGCCAGGAGTCTGCACCTTTGGAAATCCCACAGACCAGACAATTTGGTGAGGCAATGAGACATTATCGCCTGCCTTTTCTCCAGGTGGCTTTGGCACTTTTAATCTTTGTCTATCAATGTTCTCCACGAAAGCTCTGCACCGCTGGCCCTCCTCCAGCCTTGGTGTTCCCTGAGTGAGCTGGCTTCTTACTTCTATCCTTCAGCCAAGGTGGGCCCTCTCCTTCTGCCCCAGGCTCCAGGAACCCTCTGCATTCAACCCACACACCCGTCTTACACACTCCATGTGCCAGGCCCTCTGCTAGGTCTAAGCGCTGCGCAGAGCCCCAAGCCTGCCCTAGAGGACTGTGCACTGGGAGATAAAGATGTGCCATAAAGAGCCGTTAACGAGTCGTTACAGAGACCTTCATGCAAGAGATGTTGTTGAGCACGTACTGTATGCAGAGCACTGTACTGGGCACTGGAGATACAGTCATGGCCAAACAGAGAGAGCTTCAAAACTTTGGGGAGATTTTGTAGAAGTCTGCTTGGATTACAGGGGAGACAGTAAGGAGAATTACATTCCCCGAGGGGCGGGGGGTTTGTGCAGCAGACGCAGTGGGTGCTTTGTCATATGCCCTGGGCACTTACCATTCCAGTTCAGGCCCCTGGGGGTCCCACTGAAAGCCCCGTGACCCCCAGCCAGGGCTTTCTCCTGCTCCGGACATAGGGCAGGCCCCAAAAGCCAGGAAGTCAATGGCCCTGCAGTGGTGAGTGGTGCAGGAGCTGGAGGATGAACCCCAGCAGGATGGAGCCCAGCTCTCCACAGTGGGTACTGCTCATTAATGTACCCACTAGTGGCTTTTTACCCTTCCACATCTCACTGCTCCACCACCCTGCTACTGCTTCCTGAGCTCATGTCCCAAATAAAGTGCTTGCATCCCAATCTACATCTCAGGGCCTGCTTCTGGAGGCACCCAGAGAATAAACATAACAAGTACTATCAATGATATTGTATGATATTGGTATATACTGAGAGCTTCCAATGTGCCAGGTGCTGTTGAGTTACTTGACTTTCATTATGCATTCAGTTCTTCCAAGGCCTCCATGAGGTAGACATTGCCATTATCCCCTCTTCAAAAATGAGGAAACAGAGGCACTTGAGGGGACCTGACATCGAGGAATACCTTTGGCTAGAAAGCAGGCTCCCAGACCCAGGTGTGAGCCAACAAGCTCAGGATGTTGGGGGCTCTGCTTTACTCCTAGAGCCTCAGTTTCCCCTCCTTTCACACTGAGGGTGATACTTGCTGCCTGCCCTATCTCACAGGGCAGTGGGCTGCAAAGCTCAATAACATGATGGACAGGGAGACCCTCTGAAGAGTACACTGCCCGGTGTGAATGACAGGGTGCAGGAGGAGAGGATGAATGCTGTGTTCTCCTGGGAGTTGATCTAGCAGGGGTGAAATCCCTGCTCCTGCCTCTCCCCATCCCACAGGGAGCAACTTTGCAGGAAGTCCTTCCTCTCTAAGAATCCAAATTCTCTCCTCCACTTGGGAGTCTCCTGGTCTGGGTGCTCCCAGCGGGCAGGGTGGCGCTTCCCCTTCCCACCAGTCTCAGTGGTGGTCCTGAGCAAGAGCAGGTGTAGCAGGAACCCTGAGGGTGGGGATCCCCACAGCAGGTCCAGGGAGCTTTAAGCAGAGGGGACAGAGGGGGATGCTGATCTGGACTGATGGGCACAGGGAGCCCCCATGGTAACTGAGGATGTGCTCATCCTGCTGGGGTAACTTTCCACTTCAATTATTTATAGGTGCCCACACAGAGCTACCGGCAGAGGCATCTGCTGCGTCGAGGGATCTCTGTGCTGGAGGGGGCTGGAGGGAGCTTCAAGACAGAGGCTAGGCGAAATGTGCTCAGGACCCCTGAGTTCCCAGATTCCCACAAGAATCTGTATGTGGCATTTCACCCAATATCTTTCTAAAGACGGTTTATGTACAGGATATGCTCCTGGAGGATGAAATTCAGTTCTGCCCAGAGGCTGGCCTGGCCCCCATCAGACATGGATGAGACCTGCTTTGGCTCCCAGCCCTGCCTGATGCCCTCCGTGCCCTGTCTCCTGCCCCTTGTCCTGGGGGCCCTGTTCTCTGGGAGAGACCGCCTGTTCACCTGCTGCCAATGCATGGTCCTCCGCAAGACGGGTACCTCCTGGGGACAATTCCTTGGTCCAGATCCACATGAGGCTGCTCAAGCTTGCTAAGCATTTACCCTACACCAGTGGCTGTTCTCAACCCTCCGTGCACTTTAACTCATTTCCCCTCACACTACCCAACAGGCATCTTCTCATATTGTGAATGAGGAACTCTAAGAACAGGGAAACTAAGTGACTCATCCAAAGCCACACGACGGATCAGGGGCAGAGGTGGCTTGAACCCAGGCCATCAGTTCCCAACATGAGCAGTTCCAGGAGCAAGGGGTTTTGGAAAGGCCATGAGATTTAAAGTCTATTATTGCAACCTGCCCCTACAGCTTTGAGGTCCCGCTTGCTCTCCTTTTCCCTTTTCCCAAGCAGTTAGCATCTTCTGTCACATCCACATTCACTTGTTCATCAAGTTTACCTGCTGGCCTGGAGGCTCCCTGAAGACAGGAATCTGGACCTGCTTTGTTCCCTGATGCTTCCCACCCCTGGAACAAGGATGTCCCTCAGGAGCCACACCCTATGTGCTTGTGGAATGAATGAATAAGTCATTGGGCAGGTGGTCACCCAAGTAATGGGAATCTCTGTTTAAATGGGTTTCCCCGGTCACAACAGTGAGGCCCCAGACCCGGCTGACGTCTGAGTAGTGTTTGTGCGTGTGAGTGTGTGTGAAGTCATCCCTGGCGGCACTGGGAGCTGTCAGCCCGTTTGGCTGGCTGGGCAGCGAGAGGCCTGAGCCTCCTGGCAGCCTGATCATGCCTGACAGATTGATTAGGGGAGAAAGTTGCTGCGTCTCTATTGCAACAGACAGGGTGAGCCTGTCTCCACTTAACCTTTCCCATTACACAGGAAGAAAGGGGGTGGGGGCTGGAGAAGGGGGTCAGGCTGGAGGCAGAGGTGGGAGGGGCCAGTGGGAGGTCCACAGACAGACAGAGGGAGCAGGTGCAAGCACCGTTGAGTGTGGAGGGAGCCAGAGGCGCTACGCAAAGGGCGGGCAGATGAGGGAGGTAGATGTGGAGCTGGTGTGGCAGAGTTGAGGGCTCATCTCCATGATGTGACTCAAGGAGCCACGGGCCCACGAATACCCTCATTAGCATTGTCATTGGAGCGAAGTGCTGTCCTCTCCCGGAGGGACTCGGGATGGGGGGCAGCTGACAAACTGGAGGCCCATGGCCCACCCATCTAAGGGCTCTAAGGCCTGACTCTGCGCCATGCCAAGAGGGGAGGGAAAGAGACTGGGAGGGTCAAGGCACCATCAGAGCTGAGAGCTGAGCCATCAGACGGCCAGTGGGGGGTGGGGGATGCACCAGCCATCAGTTGGGGAGAGGGTAGTACTAGATTGTTTCTGCATTTTACAGCTGAGGACACATGTCTAGTGAAGGGTACGACTCTCCCAGGTGGTTTATTCACCGGGCAGCAGAGCCATCGACCAGGGGCTGAGCTGGGCAATGTCTTAAGGGAGACAAGGAGGCGAGCGGGCTCTGTGGAAGCCTCCTGGAGCCCCTGTAAGCTGCTCGCTCCGCCTAAGCTTGGGGTCTCCCCCAAAATTCCACAAGGGTCGCCGGGTGCAATGGAGACCCCTGTGTCTTCAATTAGTTCACTCTGCCCCGGGGGATCACTAATGTTCTGAATGACATGTTTTAATTGTCAAGTCTAGCAGCAGATATTCTATGCCACGAAGTCACTCCTCATATGCTCTATTAACTTTCTGTAGGATTTTTAAATGTTTCGGGTTAGCTGGGGTTAAAAAATCTGAGTATATGGTATAATCTCCATTTCTTTAGTTTTGGAATGCCTGGGGTGGGGAACGGGTACCAACAGATTGGTAACGGCGGTTGTCCTGGGCATAAGAGCTGAGTGGTTTTTATTTATATTTTTCTGCATCCCCTCAACTGTATAATTAGAACAATAGCTGTTACTTTCCTAAAAGTCATATAGCTGATTTTGAATATACACAGCAAAGTATATGAGAAAAAATAGTCATGGGTTTTGGAAACTGTGGGATTTTTTTCCCTTTTTTTTCTACTCCCCCTGCCCCCTAATCAATGACATTACTAAAATGGGGAGCAGGGGAGAGGGTATGGTGTGGTAGGGAAGAATAGAACAGTATATAAAGCGCCCCAAATCCTCCCCACTGCCCTTCCTCACCCCCATCACTGGTTGCCCAGCAGAGAGGGAGATAATGGTTGCTTTACCCATTGCTCTGGGTCAGAGGCCCCTGGGAATGACACATGCAATGAGATCAGTTCAACTACAGCCATACAGACCTTGTTTAGGACCTTCCCAAAACTGATCTCCCCTGTGTGTCTCAGGCAGAGCCCTGGTTTTGTTGCAATGTTCACCGTCCTCCCAGAGACACCATGTGCACTGAAGTTGTCCCTGTCCGCAGCCCTCCTTTAGTCTCCAGTGTTTCTCAATGGGGCACTGTTAGCATTTGCATTACATGATGTTTAGCACTTCTGCCCCCAAGGAACTGTGTGCTCAGTCAGGCCCCCAGATGTTAGGACTTCCAAAAATTCCTCGCAAATCCAAATGCCCCACAGGTTGAGGACCACTGGAAGCCTACTGCAATGATTTCATTTCCCTTACCAGTGATTTAAGAGGGAGCATGTCTCCCCATTCTGGAAAGTTTGCTAGGGGACTTCTAGGAAATGCTTCCCACAAATAAAAAGACAGCCAAAGGAAGCAATGACTTACCTTCTGTTAATACTGTTGCATCAGCATGCCATGGTGAACTGGCTGCAGCCATCTTGTGAGCGTGAGTGACAAGGCTTACATAATCAGCCTGCAGAGAAAAAAGATGGAAAGGACTGGAGTTGTTGATGGTTATTGTTGAGCTTCTGAAAAAACCAGCCTTTCAGCGACTCAGCCTTAGAACTTCTTGTTATGTGAGATAATAAATTCTCTTATTGTTGAAACCATTTTGAGTTTGGTTTTCTGTTTCTTACATTCCAATGCATCCTCACTGACAAAATAACATAGGATATCGTCAATGGCCTCTTAGCCTAAAGCCAATGGTGGATGCCATTGAAGAAACCTATAACTACTGATGGTTCAGCATAGAAGCAGCCAAACCTCAGTTTATCAATATCAGGTCCATGAGTCAATGTCCAAGAGAGAGAAATCTGAAGTTTCTGGTTGCTTTTGTCTTAGTCAATCTTGTATATTCCAGATAAAGTCACAGAAATATGGAGAATCACAGCTTGCAGGGCGGGGGTGGGGGGGCGGGAGGGCGAGTTTAGTATTCCTCTAGTATAGCAGTTCTCAAAGCATGGTCGGGAGACTTCTGGGGACCCATGAAGTCAAAATTATTTTATAATAATTCTAAGACGTTATTTGCCTTTTGCACTCTCATTCTCTCATGAGTGTGCAGTGGAGTTTTTCAAAGGCTACATGACATGAAATCACAACAGATGGAATGCAGAAACAGATGTGAGAATCCAGATGTCTTCTATTAAGCCAGACCTTAAGGAGATTTCCCAAAATGTAAAACAAGGCCACTCTTCTTATGATTTTTTAAAAAGTATAGTTATCTTCATAAAGGTTTGGACTTCATATCATTATTTTAAAACAAATTAATAAATATTTTTAAATTTTCAATGAATATAACCCACATAATCAAAAGGTCTCGAGACCTCAATAATTTTTAAGAGGGGTCCAAGACCAAAATATTTTAGCACTGCTGATCTAGTGATGCCATGCCTGACCCAGGGAAAGGAGAGGGGCCTTTCCTAAATCTGAACTGAAGACAGGGTGAGGGGAACACCACTGGATCAGCTGTTCCTACTAAGAGCAAACACTTACACACACCAGTTGTGGGT
>JAKSZT010018658.1:13840368-13901527 GCA_026826555.1 Tolypeutes matacus | reverse complement strand
TCTCTCTCTCTCTCTCTCTCTCTCTCTCTCTCTCTCTCTCCCACACACACCCACACGCACACCCACACCCACACCCACCTGTAATAGAACAAAGACCCCAGTGGAGAAGCTACACACGGGGGTGATCCATTGATAACTGAGAATTGACTAGACACTTGTTTTGATTAATTTTTAGCAATGAGCAAAAGCCTAACATGACCTGAATGCCTCATGAATGTTTGATACCAAACAAAATCCCAGCGTCTTCCTGCCACTCACCTCCCCCAAACCTAAGAAGAAATCACCTCCCCCTGTTCTAATCTCTCCATGTCTGCTCTGTTTTCTCTGCTTGTGTCTCCATCTCTGTCTGTCTCAGGATCTCTGCACTGTGTCCTTGTTAGCCTGTGCACACCTCTCTCTCTGTCTCCCTCTCTTTGTGTGAGCCAGTCCCTCTTCCCCCTCTCATCCCCTCCCCGCCCCTCTCTCCCACCAATCACAACAAATTGACAAGGAGCGGAGGCCCTGTCAGGAACATTATCCGCCTGTTCAGACCAAAGGGGTTTTCTTTGTGCATCTCGCCATGATTCATCTTCAGAGGGGATCGATGCCTGGGCATCCATCTCTGTGTCTGCAGAAAAACTCTCTAAAGCGGCTGCTTTCCCTATCTGCTGGAACCTCTGGCTTTCATTCGGCAGCAACAGTTCTGTGGTTTGCTTGCTTCCACCCCTCCGGGAAAAAACAACAACAACAACAAAAAGAAAAACCCAAAAAATAAAACCCGGGGGTGGGAAGCAATGCCGATACCACTGAGGCCAGAGCTAAAAGCAGCTGTGTGAAGGAAGCACAATGGGCCCTGGGACGAGAACTTCAGCCAGCGCCCAGTGCCCTCCACCCACCTTGGGAGGGCATGACCCACATCTTGTGTGCTCAACATCGTGATTATTTATGGAGTTGTAAAGTGTCCTACAAGCAGCTCATTCTTCTCAACAAGCTGCAAAGCTGGCGAGAGAAGGCGCTGGCCAAAAACCCGCTACACAGAGAGGAGGCGGTGGGGATGGGGAGGGGGCGCTAGGAAAGACCCCCTCATCCTCCCTACCCTAACTGGCCTTTCAGGCTGACATTGAAGAGTAGAGATAGCTCAGATTTCCTAGGCTGTGTACAAGTCTGAGAGCTGAGCGCTAGGGAGAACAAGGGAAAGGGCGTGGAGCCTGCGCAAGCCTGGGGACTGGGAGAGGACAGCAGTGAGGTGTCAGCTGGTCTCGTCACCTTCCTACCCCCACCGAGAGCTATGGTCAAGGAGGGGGCATCCAGGTCTAGGGGCAGAGCCTCAGAAGGCCCCATTCAAGCCATTGGGACATGGCCGAAGCTCTCTGGAGACCCCTCTGGCTGAGGCCAAGGGTGGGACCGTGGGGTTCCCCTGGGCTAACCACAGGTGACAGGGCACTTCCTAAGTGTTTATGACAGTGACGGGGATGCACAAGGATGACCTAAAAAAGGCCCTCTGAGGACCTCCAATCTGAGATATGGGATTTTAAGGGTGCGTTTCTCAATAGACTGGGTCAGAGAGATGTATTCCTGGCCATGTTTTTTGTATAAACATACATCATTGAATGCATTAAAGACAGGAATGGACATGGAGTAAGGGTCAAGAGCTAGTGCTGAGAGGTCTGGAATGTGAGTTAACCAGGGAATAACTAACACGCAGCAGCACACGGGCAGGGGTGATCTTTGTTCTTGGCCTTAGTGACTGGTAAGAGAAAAGAGGGGCCCCCAACGCTTGGCATGGTCAGCACACCAAGCTTGGAGCGTAGCGTGGTGGTTAAGCACGTGGCCCCGGGGGCCAGACTGCCTGGGTTTGAATCCTGCTGCAGAACCAACAAGCTCTATGACTGTGCAGCTTGCTAAAGTTCTCAGTGCCTCCGTTTCCTCAACTGTAAAATGGGGCTTATTGTAGCAACCTACCTCCTAGGCGTGTTGTGAGGATTTGATGAGAAAATAGAACAGTGCCTGGTCTACAGCAAACGGTATACATGTGACTTGTCATTATTACTTTCGTAGGTGTTATTAGACCCCGAGGACTTGAATCTGATTTCCACCTCATTCCAAATGCAGACTTTGAGCCAGGTACTTAATTTCTTTAGGCTTTACTTTCTTGTTGAAAATGGTACCTACCTCACAGGGTTGTTGTGTGGATTAAATGTGATAACAAACATGGACACATTTGCTAAAATGATTGCCCAAGTGTGAGCTCTTCTGAGGAATCACCAAGTGGGGGTGAGGGGAGGGCATCTAAGAGATGAAGAAGGAAGGGAAGGAAGCTGGGTTGGACCCAGGTCCAGATTGGGTCAGGGGAGGTATCAGGCCCACCTTGCTGGGCAATCCAGGAAGGCTTCATGCAAGAGAAGGGTTTTGGGGAGCTTGTTTTGCAGCATTCTGAAAAGAGTTGACTCACTCTGGGAAACTGTTTGCCAAGAGTTCTGCAAAGTGACACCAACTGCCACAGTCTCTTCAATGAGGAGAAGCAATTCCAAACCAGAGAGCTGTCTTCCTGGGTCCACAACAGAGAAAGCCACATACTTCACAGAGTGTGGGGCTGGGAATGGCATCCTCCCAGCAGGACACATCTGCTCTCATTCTGTCAAATATGGTGTCACCCAAGGCTTTTAGGCTTTTAGGCCCTGTCATTAGAGTGCTTTCTCCTTCCAGGCACAGGGTAGGATGTATGTCCCTGTCCCTTAAAGTGAGACATGGGCATGTGGCTTCCATGTGACTTGCAAGGAAATGTAGAAGCATTTAATTGCCAGTGCTTGCCTTCAATTTTCCTTTTTCTTGCCTTGGGGATCTTGGAAGCTTGTGTCCAGGTGAAGCTTCTCTCAGCCCAGGTCCCTGAGTGACTCAGTGGGCAGATCTCCTGCCAATTTGTGTTGCACATGTGGCATGGGCAAGGAATAAGGCTTGTTTGTATGAAACCACTGAGATGTGGGAGTTGTTTCTGCAGTATGCTCTAGCTCATCCTGACTAACACAGCTCTGAAACATGCAGTCTCAGCACCTGCCCTGAAATGACTGTGTTTGACCTCAGAACAGAACCTGGATCCACTTGCCCATGATTCCCAGAGCAGCTGGGAAGGGGACAGCAACACTTTAGGAGGAGTGGAGCCAGGGCACAGTTGAACAACTCATGGAGGGCAGAAAAACAAAGGCCCTGAGCCTGAGGTGCCCTACGACATGGGAATTGTGGGATATGCTGAGCTGATCTTGCTAACCTCCTCTGTATCCTGTACTCTGTTCCTGCTGAGGAATGGATTTTACACTAGAGTGTTCAGCTCTCCCCTCACTGGTTGGCTTCCCTAGAATTGAGCACTTTAAAAGAGGAAGAGGGGCCTGTTTACTAAGAAATGACGCCTAGGACTAGCTCATCCTGTCCCCCAATTCTCCTTCCCAATTTGCAAAAGAAGATCCTCTCAGTGCCCAGGTGTTCTCCTCTTTGACCTGGATATGACTTACAGCAGATAACATATAATAATAATAACCTTTTACATAACAATTACTATGTGTCAAATAGTGTTTTAAGCATGTCACATATATTAACTCTTTAATCTTCACCAAAACCCCATTGTCACCATTTTCCAAAGGGAAAAACTGAGGCATGGAGAAATTAAGTAACCTGCCCAGGATCACACAGCCCAAACCCACATGGCTTTGTAATCCCTGTTCTTACCCACTATACCACACCACAAATGTGGTATTATCCCTCTCCTGGAATATGGCTTCTCTGCAAAGAGGAGATAGTTGTAGGGAGTCTTAGGGAGTTGGAACTCAAGGCATCACCTGAACTGGGTGTCTATAACAAGCCAAAGATTCTGCTCTGACCAGACCTTCAATGTTCCTGCCACTCCCTGGTCCCCCAACCCGACCCTCAACTCCTGCCATTGAAAGAGGCTCAGACCTGGGCCCTGAGCCTCAGCGGAGTTGTAACACCTACTCTCCAGTTCATTGGACTCACCCAGGACAACTAACAAGGAGATGAGAATTGACAACCCCCATACCAAGGAACCGAGAGAGCCTATAACCGCAAGCAAGAGAGTCCCATCATTGGCTGTGTGGGATTGAAGCCCCCTCTCAATTAGAGGTGGAGTGGATATCACCATCCTAGAATCCTCAGGATTGGGGAATGAACTACGGACTAGAGTGGACTTACTGGTGTTCTACTATAGACTTATTGTAATTCTAGCAATGGAAGAAATTACAACGTTGATGTGGAGGCAGTGGCCACTGGAAGCTGTAGGGGCAGAGGGAGGGAAAATCAGGTGTAATATGGGGGCTTTTTTGGGACTTGGGAATCATCATGAATAACATTGCAACAACAGATATAGGCCATTATATATCTTCCCATAATCTGCAGAACTGTATGGAAAAGAGTGTAGACTACAATGTGAACTATCGTCCATGCTCAGTGGCAGAGCCCCAGGATGCGTTTATCAATTGCAATGAATGTGCCACACTATGAAGGATATTGTTTATGTGGGAGGGTGTGGGAGGGTGGGGAGCAGGGCATATGGGAGTCCCTATATATATATATTTTTTGTAACATTTATGTAATCTAAGTATCTTTTAAAAAATAAAAAAATATATTAAAACAAAAAGACCAGTTCTTCATCGGCTCCTTCTGAAGTGGATGCTCACTTACAGCGGCACACCCCATTGTTTGTGGCTAACCAAGACTGTTACCTTCTTCTTCCTTCTAACAGAACACTAATTTTGAGTGGGACGGTGCAAAGCCACAGGGGATGGAACCTGCTCAGTCTCACTCAGTTGGGATAATCCCACGCCCCCTTGCCAGTGATTGGTCTAGGACTGGGCCAGTAACCCTGTTCTGGCCAATAAGACGGCACAGGAAGCCCCGGGGACGCTGCTGGCTAGTAGTTTCTCCCTGATAAGAGAGAGAGCTGAGGGAGAATAGCCTTCCCCACCTTGCCGCTTGTGAGCTGGGCAGCCATCCTGGAGCCCTAAGGAGTGACATGGCTGCCTGGCAGGGTAGACAGACAGAAAAAGCCTGGGGTTCTGGTGACCTCATTGAGCTGCCCCAAAGCTGGAATTGCCTCCTCTGGACCTCTCGTCAGTTATGTGATCTGAATAAACCCCTACAAACTTAAACCACTTTTTGTGAGCTATTTGGTTACATGCTGCCTAAGAGATCTTACCAAAAACAATCCCCACTGACTTATTTCCTCCTAATACCAGGTGTGAGGCAGGGAATCCAATTAGCACTGAAAGAACCGCTTTCCCACGCTGAGAAAGACCTCCGTGGTAACATCTGAGGAATGAAATGACTCTTTGGGCCAGGTCTTGATGACCAGCACACAATTAGCTCTGACTCATTGCACATTTTAAGCCAAAATATATTCACAAACCCTAACTACAGTCATGTGACTTCTCTTTTACCAGGGAGACCGAATTCCAATCATATCCTACAGAAAATTGCCCTGTACACAGGCTGGCACTTGCTTTCTTTTCCTTAGCTCCAAGCAGAGATAATGACAGATGGAACGCAAAGAAACCTCCAATGCAGAGTCCAGTGAGGTGATGGGGTATGTGGAAGGGATAGAAGTTTTTTTTTTTTTTTTTACCGGGAGGTACCGGAGATCGAACCCCGGTCTCTCCATATGGTAGACAGACGCCGAACCTCTTGAGCCACATCCGTTTCCCGGGATAGAAGTTTATACCTAGGAGCTACCTTGAAGAGGATGAGAGAAGCTGCAAACAACATAAGCCATCTCCCTAGGAGGGGGCACCCCAAAAGCCTGGCAGTAGGAATACAGGCAGAACTTTTTCAAGGGTGGGTTACAGGACTGACAGATAGGGGTTCTGAATCTCTAATCCACGTTAGCTGTGTGACCCTGGACATGTCACTTCACCTCTCTGAGCTTCAATGTACTCAAGGGAAAATGAGGACAAGAATATCTCCTAGATTTGTTGTGAGAATTAAAGGAGCCTAGGACAGGCATCAGGGAAATGACAACTACTACTAGAACTCTTGACCATCCAGCCAGGGATATTAAGCAAGGTAGCCTCCAACAGAACCCCACAAATTCCCCAGTGGGGAGGTGCTGGCTGCACGGGGCAGGTCAGTGGAAGAGGGTGGCTGTGTCCACTGAGGCATGCGGGCCCTGGAAGGCACTCGCCACCGGAGGAAACACCCTGTGCCTTCTGGAGTGGAACCGGTTCCGCAGCTGCTTTGCTTGGACTGATGGGAGGAAGCTTAGCTTTCCATGGGGTGGAATCCCAGTGGATCAGGGTGGGAATACTTCAGGGTTGCATGCCGTAGTCAAAAGGTCATATTTGGGAGCCAGAGGCACTAGCAACTGTATCTCAGCTCTGCACTGACTGGCTGTGTGACTTTGGCAAATGGACTTCAGCGGTCCGTGTCTCAGTTTCCCCACGTGGAAGAAGGAATCCCAACCCCTCCGTACCAGGCCTGTGTGTGGAGCCTGCAATGCAAGCAGATGGTGATGCAGCCAGGGCCACCCTAGAAAACGGCCAGTGTGTGCGGAAAGGGAGGGAGCGTTCTGAGCAGACGGGTGAGCGGGATGGCTCATTTTCAAGTCCAATTCCCCACTTTAATTGAGTTTTGCTGAAAAGCCCCATGCAAGCACTTTTCCTGCCATTTTGCCAGATTTGATTCTCGCTGATAGCACAAATGCAAGTGGCCACTGAAGACAGATTGCTGCAGTTGGCACTGGGACGAGAGGGTGCGGCTGAGCTACTGGGGATGGGGAGGAGCAGGACTGCCTCTGTTTTGATCAGGGCCCCTTGTAAATGTGCCCTGACCCAACCCCATCCTGCTCGGATGCCCCCAGCTGAAGAGGTAAAATAACCAGCAAACTGGGGGACGCCCTGCGGAGAGGCATCCATGCCCTGTGATGCTACACTTGCTTTCTGGCAGCCTAGGAGCGCAGTGGGCCTTACGCAAGATCTCCTTAACTAGGGGCAGTTCACCAGGTTACCTGGCACAGGGCAGGACCCTGGTGGACCAGAACGCTAGACTGGCAGGCGCTGACAGGGGAGGGAAGAGGGAAAGGGTAGCTTCCAGTAGCAGCGCTAAAGTGGGGCGGGGGCCTGGTTAGAAGTTTTGTGGGCACTTTATGTGTCGGTACAGTGACCTGGGCTCTTGAAGGTGGACAAACCTTGGTAGAATCGGTTTCAAAAAGGACCCACCACACAGTCCTTCACTCTCTGAGCTGCCACAGGTTTCTCCAGCATGCATCAGTTGTCCCCACTCACCACCCCTCCCTGCCCTGTGATGGGGTCAGAAAAGACAGGCTGTTACCTCCATCAGCAAACCAAAAACCAAACGGCACTAAGAGGATCCAGCTGCGTCGCACACAATCATTGCCATCTTTCAAGAGAATCTCCAGCCATTTTCCCTAAATGGAAGATTCTTATCTGAACAAAATTTATTTGCAACTTGCAGACAAATCAAATGAAGAAAGAAAGACTCTATTATGAGTCTAACACTGACTCAGAGAACTTCTGAATAAATGCACATTTTAGTTTCCCTTTCCATATTAAATCTTTTTAAACAAAATATTTTAGATACAAAAGTTATAACTAATAAATACAGCTAATAATAATAATTCATAATAATATAATGACCATGTACCTGTCAAACAGTTTGAGAAATCAAACATTATAGTTTCATTTGAAACCCTTTCTAAAGGGCAACCACACTCCAGAATTTGGTGTTTGTCATGCCCATTTCCATATGGGCTGTCAGGCTCTTACCATAATATACGTATCCCTAATAATACATAGCACTGGCTTGTATGTCATTACACTTTATACAAATTGCATCGTATTAATTCTATTCTTCAGCAACTTGCTTTTCTTTACTAAACATTACCTGTTTGAGGTTTATTCCTGCTGATCCATGTGGCTCTGATTCAATCATTTTCCCTGCTATTTAGATGGGCATTTTGGTTTTCTCCAATTGTTGCTATTACAAAGCTGCAATGAACATTCGTGTTCACATCTCCTTGTGCATACACGAGGGAGCTTCTCTGTGGTAAGAATCTAGGAGAGGAATAGTTAGGTAGAGTGTGCACATAGTCACTTCTGCAAGAGAATGGGGGTGGGGGGGTGGAGCGAGAGTACCACTGAGGCCCATCTGAGAATCTCCCACATCTACACAGCAGGGGCATGCTTTGCCAGGGGCACTGGCTCCCACCCTAACAAGGCCAGGCCATGGTCAAGACATCTAAAGGTTTAGGCCATTGCTGTCCTTTCCTCCAAGAAAAGGGTGGACAGAGAAGGGTGTGTGTGTGGCTGTGTGTGGTTGTGTGCTTGTGCACATAAGACCTATGGGAGCAGTGTCCTTGTCTGTCTTTTTGAGCAATGCATCCCACACCTAGATCAGTGCCTGGCCAGCATATTCACCCAACAGCTGTTCACTGACTGTATGTATCGTGCGCAGCTGTGTATGTGTGCCCAGGTGCATGCACTGTGCACACACATACCTCCCAGTCAGGAACAGCACAAGAGCTGAGAGGCTGAGGCTGGGAGGTAGGGATACGGTCCAGCTACCCCAACCCCTTAGTACAAATGGAACGACAGGACATGGAGTCATTAAGAAAAGCCAAAAGGTCTGAAACATGAAAAAGGGTGTGTGCCGTCTGCATTTCTGGGAAAAGATCTAAGAAGATGATTTTTGGTAATTAGACAATAGGACAAAGCCAAAAGAAAACTCAAAGGAAGGCATTTGGTCATTTGCCCCACAATAGCAAAATCCCTCCTCAGCAAGTTTGAAGAACTGGCAAAACTGAAGCCAAAGAAATGACAAATGGAAGCAAAAAAAGGAATTAAAAAAATTAAACAGACAAGACAGAGAAAAACTAACAATGACAAATGATACATAGAAGAAAAAACTTTGAGTACCCACCACTTAACTGGAGGAACTCTCAGATGCCTGGAATTTTCCTGCCCTTGCTCCGGTTGTAACCCTTGCCTTCCCAGCCCACAGCAGCTTTGGGGGAACCTAAGAATAGGTCAAACTCCCAGCTCTTTCTGACTCCATGCCTGATGATAGGAATGTGGAAGGCAGAGAGCAGGCAGGGGCTCAGCCCAGGAGGAAGGGCAAGGCTGATGGCCCAGGAGAGAGTGGTAAGGCTGTACCTAAGCAGTTCTTGGGAGTCTAGAGAGTGGGCAGTCAGGGATCTGACTGCTGGCACCGCAGGAATAAGGCTCAGCTTGTCGGCAGCAGCAAAAGTTAAGATTTTGGTCTCTGGGCCAGATCCTGGCAACACAGACTTGGGAGCCAGGGATCTGGGGTCAACTCCTAGGGTGGCCACCTACTGCCTATGTGCTCTTGGGCAAATCACTTGCTCCCTCCAGGCCTCGATTTCGTATCTGTAAAGTGGGAATGATCTTAACAGGTAACATTGATTTAGTGCCTGGTATGTCCCAGGCATTGCCCTAAGAGCTTTGTTCTCACCTTCTAAGCAGCTCCCACAGCTCTGCCTATTTTACAGATGAGCAAAGCAAACCTCAGAGAAATGCATCATAGAATTCTTGTGAAACCTTCAGATGGTTACCATGGTAGGGGGTGGGGTACCAGGTGCATCGTACAAGAAAGGGTCAGGGACCCTCCTATCAGACCTTCTTGAGAAGGAGAGGCGCCAGCTCTCAGAAACAAGGCAGCAGTGACTTCTGAGTCCTGGGGCTCAGCCCATGCCCTCACCAAGGACCTCTGGGGTCCATTCCCTGTCCTGAACATTTTTTTTTTTAAAGGAGGTACCAGGGGTCTAATCCGGGACCTCGTATGTGGGAAGCATAGGTTCAGCCAATTGAGCTACATCCACATCCCCTGTCCTGAACATTTGATGTGTGTATTTTCCTATGTTCTTCCAGGTAGTTACAACAGAGTCATAATTCATCCACTTTAGGGATGAGAATTCTGAGGCTCAGAGATGTGACATGAGCTTCCCCTCATCGCTTGATGGAGAGCTGGGATTCTAACTCCCATCTGTGGAACTCAAAACTAGGTTTTTCTACAAAACAATGCCTCCTCTCAACTCTCAGTCTCTCTCCCTGGTCCCATGTGCTCCCCCTTTCCCTTGCCTCTGCATGTTTCTTAATAGCTCAGCCTTAAGTCCTATCTGCCTCCCACTGCATCCCCTTCCCCCTGGGAGACAAGCCCCTTGGCCCTCCCAAGCAGCCAATTCACAGCTACCAGGTCCCCTGCTTCTCACTGCCCTAAATGTTGAGAGAAGCTAAAGGAGTTGAGGTGTTTTAAACACCTTTAAAAATGAGTCAGTTTGTTTCCATAAAAACCAACCCTCTCTTTTCTAAGGTAATAAGGGCAGCCTGTGTTTTGCCTGTAAATTGCCCTGCTTGGTATTTGACACAGATGCCTGCGCACACGCCATCCTCAGGCATGGTCAAAGTGGTAGAACCACCCAGAGAAGGAGCTGACGGAGACAGACACACAGCAGACACACAGAACAACAATGACACGCACCCAAGAAAATGCACATAGAGCACGTGTGAGCGACCTGACCCAGTCCAGTCACACACACTGGCTCGCAAACGCACGTACAACACACGGAAGGCTCGCAGTACACACGCTACCCCTACACTCGGTCTCAAATAATCCTTCTTCCAAGAGTCCCCTGACAAACCCACAAACCCTCCCTGGATTTAGGGGCCTATAACAAATTATCCCTGAATCTCTTTCTGCCAGAGAGGCGCCCCTGCTGCCATTCCTTCCCTATCGGGGAAAGGAACGCGGATCTGGAGTTGGGGTGGTGGACCTCTCTCGGGCCTAGGGAGGATTTATCACCCCATAACCTGTGCTGGGCTGGAGAGTGAGGGAGAAGAGTTGAAAACACTGACATCTAACTCCCAGCTTTAGCCTAGCTTTTTGGTTCATCTCTGACCCTGATGACCAGCTGTATTTATTTCTAGCAGAATAAATTATCCGTTCATTGCTGATTTTCTAAAGAAAACACTCCTTTGCGAGCTCTGGCACAAGAAGCAAGAGCTGGGGGCTGGAATCCCGGAAAAGGGAACCTCTTGAGTTCCCGGCCTCTGAGGGGACATTTTGGGTTACCCCTCATATCTCCCCAGGGACCAGTTCAGGACCAGGGTATCAGAGCCAAGTAGGAGCCTCAGCCCCCACTCCAGGAGCTCCCTAAGCCTCTGCCCACCCTTTACTCCCACCCCAAGAAAGAACAGGTGAAGCTCTAGGACCTTGTGGCATGAGAAAATCAAGATCTGTGGTTTGCAATCTTTGTTTTCGTTAGTGCCCCCTCCAGGAGCAGTTTTAAATATTATTTTCCTAATTGTCCCCCTCCATGAAATTTTAATACCACCGATATACTAAATATCTGCCTCTGTACTGTTGCTCCTTGGAGGGCCAAGCCTCTGTAATAGCCAAGTTAATTTCATTTCTCCAAGAACCATTTTTCAGCCCCTTTGGAGTGCTACTGACCCTGTTGAGAAGGCATGCTTTAGATCAATGGGGCTCAGGAAAGAGAGCCCCCAGACTGGCCAGGGGGAGACCAGAGGACGTCCAGTTCTCCCATGAGGGGAGCTGGAGTATGGGGAACTGAAGGCAAATGGGGAGCAGCATGGAGCTCAGCAAGAAGTATTAGGTCTCAGATTTATTAAAGGAAGGAAAACAAGCCAGCATTCTTGGTCTCCAACAAGCTAAAGGAATTTCAGCAGTGGGGATGGATGTGAGGTAGCAGGAAGCATCTCCCTGGGACCACAGTGCTGATAAGCACATTGGGGGCTCTCAGTAATTACTCATTCATTGATTTGGCTGAGAGAAAGAGGGAAGCATCATAGGGGTGGATGAAAGTAAGGTATGGTATGGGGAAATGGCACAGGCAGATGGGGTCCCCTTCTGGCTCCTCTGTCCACCAAATCTTAGACAAGCCACCAAATCACATCTCTGTGCCTCAACTTCTCATCTGCAGAATGGGTGAAAAACTTTTTAAAGCATGGTTGTGAAGCTAAGAGTACGTAATGTTACAGGATTCGTAGCACAATGCCTATAGATCGTCAACAAATGTTAGCTCCTGCATGGCTTTTTTTGTCTCCCTTCCCCAGGGTCATTCTCCAGCATTGTCCACTCTACTCCATGTTCTCCTACAGCAACCTTTTTTTAAATATCTCTGCTCTCTGTGTCCATTCACTGTGTGTTCTTCTGTGTCTGCTTTCTGCTTGTCTTTTCTTTAGGCAGCACTGGGAACTGATCTTGGAATCTTCCCGAGTAGGAGAGAGGCACTCAATCTCTTGCGCCACCTCAGCTTCCTGGTCTGCTGCATCTCTTATTGTCTCTCCTCTGTGTCTCTTTTTGTTGTGCCATCTTGCTGTGCCAGCTCTCCGCTTGGGCCAGCACTCTGTGTGGGCCAGCTCTCCGCTTAGGCTAGCTCGCTGTGCAGGCCAGGTTGCCTTCACCAGGAGGTCCCAGGAATCGAACCCTGGACTTCCTATATGGTAAATGGGAGCCCAATTGCTTGAGCCATATCTTCTTCTCTCCCACAACATCTTCAAACCACTAAGTATCAGTCAGGGATCCCTGGGAGTACATGCATACCCACCCTGACGTCAAAGGCACAGGATAAAACACATCAGAGCTATGTTTTCTTGAATACTGACCATGTGCCTAAGTTGTTTCCGGGTATCTATTGCTGTGTAACAAACTATGCCAAAACAGAGGCTTGAAACAATAATATTAATTAATTTTTCTCATGGATCTGGGAGTTGACTGGCCTTGGCTGGGTGGTTCTTGTTCAGAGTCTCTCATGAGGATATCCAGATGGAATCATCTCATAAGTCTGACGAATGTGCTGGCTGTCATTGGACTCCATTTGGGGCTAACATCATAAATACCCACACACAGCTTCTTTGTGTGGTCTAGTCTTCCTCACAACATGGCGCCTGGGTTCAAAGAGCAAGAGGGAGAGACACAGAGAGAGGCAAGTGGAAGGTGTATTGTTCGTTACCACCTAGCCTTGGAAGTCACACAGCATCATTCTTTCCCCCAGAAGCAAATTTCTAAGGTCAGTCTATATTCAATGGGAAGGAAACGAGACTCTACCTCTTGAACGGAGGGGTGCCAAAGAATTTACAGATGTGTTTTAAAAACAAAACACTCATAATAATCTTTCAAAATAAATCTTATTATGCCCAATGTACAGATGAGGAAATTGAGGTTCAAAGCATGAATGTAACTCATCCAAGAAAGCCTCATTTTCCCTCAGAAGTCTTTAAGAAAAGATGGTGTCCTATTTTAAGGAAATTTTTCCATGTGGTGAGGAGAAAGAGCCCTGGCCTTGGGAATTCCCCATGTAAAGGGAGAAACACAGCCCTACCCAAGGGGTTCTCCCAAGCTAAGTAGAGGCAGACTCTCTGCCCTCAGGTGGGTAGCCTCCAGTCTGAGGGGACAGACAGAGACCCTGTCTTCAGGGAGCTTTCAGTCTAATGGAGGAGTTACAGCTACTGCTGGTTGGGACTCCCCAGTCTTATGGAGGAGTCAGTCACTTACCTTCAGGGATTCGCTGATCCTATTTGTAGGCTTCCACCCTGCATCATGGACTTGAAGCTAGTTAGGGTGAATTAAACTTGGATTTCATACTTTGTGTTGAACAATGGAAGCTGTCTCCACAAATGTCCTTTTAAGAGTTGGTGGTTTTTTTTCCCCTATTTTAAAAATGAATCATTGAAGAAAAATTTTCCTACATCTACACACCAGGATTTCATTTCTCATGTATTGGAAAGGGAGCTGGATTGGGAGTTAGGCAATGGGCTTTACTTCTGGCCCTGCCAATCACTGAGCAGGACATTTTCCCTCTCCAGATTTCCCTTCCCTGTCCATGGCCATAAACATGCTAGCAGGACCTTCTCCCATGGCCATTATAAGGATCAGTGACATGATAGAATCAAATTCCATGCATGGAGTACATGTCTGAGTTTTGGGAGGGGGTGGAGGACAGCAAAGCTCCATGTCATTCTGGAACACTTATTGCAGACATGTCCTCAGACCCCTTGGTCCCATTTTAGATGGAAGAGGCCTCCCATCATGTGCTTTTCACCTGCCCCACTGCCAAACAGACCAGTGTACCCACCGGAGGCACAGACATGGTCTCAGAATTTACTTCTGTATTCTCCCTATGATTATTCATTCCATGGTGTTATCTCCAGGTCTTCCTATCTGTGCCTCAGTTCCCTCATCTGTAAAATGGGGATATTAGCAGTTCCCACTTCATGGGTTGCTCAAGGATTAAAAGAGTTAATACACGTAAAGTGCTTAGAACAGTTCTGGGCATGTGGTAAATCTTCAACAAATACTACATGTTACAGTCATTGTTATGAAGCATTATGCCATAGATAGGGACTGGGTCACTCTGTCTGTTTAGGCCCTTGCAAAAGTATGTGTTAATTTTTAGTGGTGGTACTGAAAACAATGGTGATGATACAAGGAGTTGTTGCAGCAGTGATGGTGGTCTGCTTCCAAGACAATGATAATGGTGGTGATGACATATGTAAATAATGATGAAGACTCTCTGTGAAAATGATATCAGCAAGGAGAAGGTTGTGACCCAGTAGTTTTCATTAACTGGTATCTCTTTGTGTCAGCTATGGGGAAGCAAGAGGTATTTCTCACTCATATCCAGAGAAGGTCTTAGATGTTCTGTCCCTCTTTTCACTGCCTCTACCTGTTTCAAATGAAGAGACTTTAAGGAAAAACTTTACAGAAGGGTTAAAAGAACCAGCAAAGGGGAGTGGGGTACCCAGGACTTGCAAGACTAGGAAGCTGTTACTACACTAGGACCAAAAAAAGAGGAGGGAAGGAAAGGGGAGGAAATAGCATTACTTGAGCCAGAGCTTAAGCCAGGGATAAGGTGCAAGGAACACAGCTACTGCCAGAGATGGTGGGCAGAAGCAGGGAGGGAGCAGGGAGGAAATACTCTGACCTTTCTTTCCCCCTCTGCCTTGCAATTTTCCACCGGAGCCTCCCATTGGCCAACCCAACTGGAAGCCAGACTAAGGGTGACTGGGTGGAGAATCTAAAGAAGTCAGCCAGGACATAAAGAGTAAAGGGACCCCTGGGGACAACTTGGAGAGTCATATGCTTCCATGCTTGGCTCCAGTCTTCTCAGTGAGACCCTTGAGGGCATGCTCCATGTCTCATTTCTCTTGGTATCCATCTTTCCACTGGCCCAACCCCATGCCTAGCTCAGTAACCAGCACACAGTGGGTACCCAATACATGTTTGGTAGATGAGGGCAAGACATCATTCCAGCAAAGTCTATGTCAGAGTCACATCAGCACAAGGAAAGGATATGCCCCCCTTTCTTCTAATGGTCACTTCTATGGCTCTTGTGACTCAGCTAAGAAATTCTGATTTCTTATCTGAATTGCTCCCACTGAAAATGGAGTTTCTTACTCCCTGATGCTCCTTGGTGGGAACAAGGCAGTGTCATACCACATTTCTCTGGAGACCCCACACCACCACAGTGGCTGAATTGTGGCATTGCTCCTGCCTTGCCAATGTGTGTCTGAGGGTGCTTGTTCCATTGTCTAAATATTGACTGTCGGTGACCGATATGCTTGTGGAGAAAGAAGCTCCTCCTCCTTTGCTCCTCCTGCAAAGTGACAAGTAATAGTCCCAATGGGTGTCCTGGAGCCACACTTCCAGGGAAGCCAATCACTCGGGAGAGCCAGCCTTACCTGGGTCCCCCATCTGAGAGCAGACCCATCCCTAAAGCAGCCCCTCCCTTTTCACTGGGCAGTCTCCATGTGCTCAGATTCCATGCCTCCTCCCCTGTTCCTTCAAAGCCCAGACCAATGGATCAGGTCTCAAACTGGGGCCAATACTACTATCTGTCACTTAAAATCCTCTCACTCTTTTTCCCATTACATTAGAACTTTAGTTTTTCAATTGGGCATACATAATTACTCTAAGTTTAGAATAAAGATTGTCTTTCTTGGCTTCCCTTGCAATAGGTGTAGTCCATATGACCAAGATTTGTTCAATAGGATGTGAGCAAAAATGAAGTGTGCAATCTCTGGAAAGTATTATTAAAAGGAAGGGACCAGGGGAGTGGGTGTAGTTCAGTGGTTTGAGCACCTGCTTCCCATGTATGAGGTCCTGGTTTCAATCCACGGTACCTCCTGGGAAAAAAAAAAGGAAGGGACCATGCTCTTCTTCTGTCCTTCTTTTGTCTTCTGGCTGGAATGTAGACATAATGGAAAGGCTTCAAGCAGCCATCTTGGACCATGAGGTAATGTTAGAAATAAGATAGAAAGAACCTGGGCCAAAGATACCATATACCACTTTACATATCCAGGACTGACTTCCTTAGGATTTCTTAGAAATGTGAGAGAAATTCACTTTTATCTTATTTAAGCCACTGTTGTTTTGTCTGTTTTCTGTTACTACCACCTGAACCTAATTCTAATTGATACAGTCACAGACCAAATCTAGACCCCAGGCATATTTTGTTTGGCCTACACAGCAACTTTCAAATATTTTAAATTCAAGTCCAGCGTTTTCAAATCGAGATTTTTTTCCTCACAAAAAAAACTTTGAATTTTGTTTTCTCTTGAAAAGATGGAAGCTCTGGTACTTTTGGACTTGCAATTCACCTGGGCAAAATTGGAAGAAGCCAAATAACAGCTGCCCCTGTCATCTGGGGCATGTCTCCTCCTGTTCCACACAGTCCCCACGAGCCCACTTCTCTCTGTGCTCATGCCTGGTGCCTGCTGGCTCTGAGTTCGAGCCCCCTGGGCAGATGCTCCCATTGTCCCCACACACCCCTCCTTCTCTGCCTTCCCTAAGCCAGCCAGGGAGAAGCTGGGTCCCCTTACATGCCTTCTGGGGCTGGTCCCTGCCTCACTCCCTGGTGCAGACACAGAGGGGGAGCTTCCTTAGGGAAGGTGGAATATCTGAAGGCAACAGCAAGGTGGAAAACAGGCACAGCAACCCGGAGCCCCGTCATTTACAAGTGGACAGAAGCTGTGTCTGAGGTTTGTCCTGGACCACACAGCAAGTTTGTGGCAGAATGGAACCAGGAGTCAGGTGCCCTAAGCCCCTTCTCAGTGCTCCTGAGTCTCTGGAGGCTTTTGTCGAAAAACTTCCCAGGGAGAGAGAGTTTTTGTTTCCTTCATATAAGTGCAGGCAGTGGTGGGGAGGATGTGGACAGCAGCTGTGTGGGTGATATCCTGGTGGGGACCACCCGTCTGCCTCCCCCTTCTCAACACTAACCTCTGAAATGCCTATGGCAGGGACAGAGGCCTCCACCCCACAGCAAGAGCCACTCCATTCCAGTACCAGGCCAGAAATCCCTTCTCACGAAGCAGTAATTCTTTCATTTCGGTTTCCCCAGCTGCTAGCAAAGAGCCTAGTCTATGGATGAGGCTAAATACAGTTGAGTCCTTCAATGAATGAATGAATGAAAGAATGAACTAGCAAGAGTTCAAGGGCTTAGCGTGAGAAGCCCCAGGTAAGCACAGTCTTAAAAGGTCACTATCCCCTCCCAGACTTATGCCCTTAGGAATTACCAAATACTCCTGGATGGAAGTTTCTGGGACGCTGGTCCCAACCCCCATCCTTTCCTGCGCTCTGTGTTTGAGGAGGGAGTCTAGAAGCCAGGTTCCTTGGTGGCTTTAGCAGCCTCCACATGGAGCCTGTGGTGCTGTGTGTGTGCGTGTCCCTGCCTAGCTGCCAGGGCTGGCAAAGGCATGGTGCCCATTTCCGCATCACAGTGACCAATAGGGAATAGCTCCACTATTAGGACCCATAATTTGCCTCTGCAAGCAGCAGAATTAGCTAGCACAGCTAATTAATCAGAGAAATGTGCAACATCTCTGTTGTTTTTAATTCCTCAGCCCACATTAATGCATTATGGGTTTACTTAAACTAATTCACAGTCCAGTCTTGATACCCTTATCTCGGTGTTGCCAGCTCCAGGCTGGATGTGGAGGAACCTCTGCTACTGACTTCCTAGCCCTCCAAATCATCTCTAAGCACATTAGAGTCACGTAAACAGGTCTTGTAATGAGACACCTCTACCTTTAATTGCTAGGCTGTGAAAGGAGGTGGGGGTGGGCAGAAGGGGACACCGAGGAGAGAACCCCAGGGCCCTGGTGACCACCTCCCCCCACACACACACTGCAGAAATAAAGTCAAAACCAGCTGGACCTCCCCCAAGCCTTTCCCTACCTCATGGGCGCTGGTAAATCTCAGCAATTAAGAGACACAGGGAACACAAAGGGAAGACATGACATCTGGCAACCCAAAGTCCACAGAAAGAGGCTACTTCTTCAGAACTGGAGCGCCTTCTCCCCACAAGATCTGGCAATTCCGTTAGAGAACTTTCTGGATAGACAGCTGTCAAGCAAGGGCTTTCTCCATTCTCATGCAATTACTTAACCATTCAACAAATACTTTTGAGCACTAATATGTGCCAGGCACTGTTCTAGGTACTGACGATACATCTGTGAACAAATGAGGCGTCAATCCTTGCCCTCATAGAGCGTACATACCAGCAGGAAAAGACAGACATAAGTGATAAACATAATACATAAGTAATAGCAGAGTTTGCTAATGTTGGGAGACAATTATCCTTGGGTCATTCGTCTTGCAAGTGAGGCACTGACTGCCTCTTGTTGTGCATCTTTATTTCAAGGATGTTTGTGTAGCAGAAAATAGTGTCTCCCTCAGGAGCAGAGGGGACGCATATTTACCAGCCAGCACAACAAAAACACTGTCTTCAGATGGAGCAAATGCCTATTTGCCTATTATAATACCTATTATAAAAGAGTCAGGGTCCCCAAGCTCAGGCTCCTCTCCTGTAATGAAACCCACTATGTGTGCAGGTGTCATCTGGTTCTCTTTACATGGTCCTGTGGGAATTGGGACTTGGGGAACTGTCACAAAATTATAGTAGATAAGGTTGTATGAAATTTGTTGATGACTTCAGCTGAATTGATGACTAATACCACCTTAGCCCGGCAAGGCCTTTAAGTCGGCTTCAACTCATTGCCCAGGGTTATTAGGGATGGTAGAATTGCCCTAGACTTTCTCCTGGCAGGTTAAGGTGGGGTCTGTGCCAGGAGGGCTCCTGCAAGGAAGCAGCAACCTTTGGGCCGAACACAGGGGGACCACACCTGTTTGAGCTCCCTGCCTGGCCTGCCTTAGAGATGGCTAATTGCTCTCATCACCCAACATAATTAATCCATACCTCCCAGTGTGGCACTGAAGACCTTTTCTGTTTCTCCTTGTCTCCCTAAATAGGTTGTAAGCCCCAGGGCAGGTACCACATCACCGAGTATCTATAATCTGTCACACACAGCAGAGTGCTCTGCTCATCATAAACCATCAATAAATTCTTGGCAACAATAACAACAAGCCTCCAGCTCAATGCCAAGCACAGGCCCCTGTTCTTAACTTGCAGGACCTGTGGCTGGCATGGGGAGAGAAGAGGAAGCCACCCTGGGGCTGAGCTGTTGGGACCTGCCATGGACCATACTGTGCTTCTCCCCCCATCCCCCTGCCCCCAGCCTACTCTGGAGATCTACAATGATCTACCCACTTCCTAGAGGGGTAGCCATACCTCTTCCCACCCTTCTCAGCCAAAGGACAAGACATTTCTCCGCAGTCAGGCTTCCTGAGCCTGCACCCACCTGGTGGGTACAGGCGCTCCTCCCCCACACCAGAGTATCCCAGGAGAGAAGAAGGTGGGGAAGCCTGGTTAAGTACTTTCCAAGTTTGCATCCTGTTCCCCAGCCTCCGTGACTATTATTGGTAAGTGAACCAATTTTCTTTCCTGACATCTGTAGCTCTTAGCAGTGAATATATTTGAAAAACCCTTTATGATTACTTGAAATCGTCCCTGCAATTTGAGTCCTGATATTTCTCTTTACTCACTGAATGATTCTTTTAACTCATTATTTCTTACGCTGCAGGCCTGCCCATCTCTCCCGCCCCTTCCCTGACACACACTACCTGGGATATTTTATCCCCTTCCTCTAATAACCAGCCGGAAGTGTCCCAGCAGGCCCCAGAGGTTCTCCCTCTCCCCCCGCCCCAACTGTTTCTCCAGCCTGAAGGTATGCCCCCCTTCTAAGCCTCAACCCCCTTCCAGAACTTTGTGAGAAGGAAGATTTCTCAGGGGAGAGGGGTCTTTTTCTCCCTTCCCCCCCCCCCCCCCCCGCCACCATCAACCGCACCACCCCTCTCCCAGCTTGTTCTCATGATTATTTCAAATTCCTTCCAGAACACTTAGTATTTCAGCCTCAGTGTGTGAAATGACTTTTCCTCCAGGGGAAAAATACAGTTTGGGGATTAGTAATAATACCAGTGATCACAATAACAATACAAATTAGAATGGGTCTTAGAATTCTCAGCTGCTGCTGTTGGGGGATGTGGGTGGGAGCTGGGTGATATCTGGAGCCTTCCTGGGCCCTAAAGTCATGGTCCCAGGGTACCTTGCTGCAGTGGTGCGGGAAGGGATGTTACAGGTTCCAAAGGCACACAAATGGAGTTGGACCCACGTTGACACTGCCTGCTGTCTCATGACTCCAGGGCATACATGTCCAATTGCCATGCTGAGAGAGAGACCACCACTGCTTAAGACCTTTGCTGTCTGCTCATGGCCAGACATCCAAGATCCTCCTTGATCTAGACCCAGATGACTCTCCAGTGGCATTTCCCATCACACCTTCCATTCATTCACACGTCCACTCAATCATTCATGCAACAGATTGTTATCAGGTGCCTGGTCTGTGCCAGGCAGGATGCTTGGATCTGGTGGGACAAAGAGGAATATGCTGGGTGCCTGCTCTCATGAGCTCACACAGAGCAGTATGGAAGAGAGATGCAGAAATAACTATGCTAGAACATAGCTACCACCATAGTTTGATGGAATAGCCTAGGGGTGAAGAGCTCAGGTTCTGCAGTAAGGCACCCCAGCTCTACCACTTGTGGGACTATGAACAAGTCTTGTAAGTTCTCTGTATCTGGATTTCCCCATCCATAAAATGGGGCTATTAATATCACCCCCCCATCTATAAAATGGGGATTGTTAATAGTACCTACCTCATCAGATCGATGTGAGTCAATATATGAAAAGCCATTAGGATCGAGCCTGGCAAAGAGTAAATGCTGTAAAAATGTTAGCTGTTCCCATTAAAAGGAGAGATTTATTCAGTTTCCTGGTGACTTTGCTGAAAGAGGTCTTAGTCTATTGATTATCACTTTACCCTAAAGCTTTCTGTTCTTGAGACCAAAAGACCCCTCACTTCCATTTCATAAAAGAAAAAGCTGAGACTTGGAGAGATTGAAATGGTCTTTTGGGAGAAAGAGGCATGCCAAAGAGATAAACCGAGTCAGAGAGGTAGGGAGTACCTTCTGCTGAACACACAAGGGAATGATGCTGGACTCAGTCCCTTAATTCCCAATCTGCTCAAATCTGGAAAGAGTGCCTCTGCTTATACCCACGGCTCAGAAAACAGGTGTGGGAGCAGGTTCCCTCCAGAGGGGCGCAGGGAGCGAGGCAACAGGAGAGAGGCCAAGCCGCCTTCCCAGATTAACTTCCCCAGGAAGCCCCTCCACTTCAAAGGTCCACATACCCTCAGCTACCCAGAAGGTGTTTCTAGTTGCTTTATAACTGGCCTGATGTGGTGTCTCCACTGTGCTTAGGAGGCTCCACCTAAATTGGGATGTTCAGAGGGTGGGGCCATGTCCCTCAGCCAAACTAGTTTGCCAAGTTTGGAGCAGGGTCTCCTGCTGTTATGTCGGTTTCCTCTTAGCCTTAGAATGGGCTCTGCCCATAGGACTCTGGTCAGGTTGGGGAGGTGGGTGGGGGAGGGAATCAGATACTGTTACTCATGGGAAACTCCTCTCTGTGGCTGGAAGCTTCCTTTCCTCCCTGACACACTGCGTACGCAGAGAGGGTTCTCATCATGGGACCAGGCAGCCCTGCCCACCCCCACCCTCCGACCCCTCCATAGGACCTCCAGGCTCATCCACAGAGACAATGTGGGCACAGCTGGGGTGATGTACTGCTCAGAAAAGTCCACAGGGAGGAGCCAGAGGGTACCTGGTCGCTATCCATTGTGCCTGGAGAGGCCTTCCATGAAATGCAATAAAACCCCCAGACAAGGGCTAGATGCCAGTACTATCAGTTTCGCACAGCAATTAAAGCAATCTATATCTATTAAGTAATTGTCTTTCACTGAAGCCCTGTGTGCTTGTCAGGATGGGCTTTGTTCTCCCCATTTCACAGATAAGGAAACTGAGGCTTAGAAAGGTGAAGAGGCTTACAGGAGGGCAGGTACACAGGGGCCCTCCAAACACCGGCTCCTAACTCCAGTGCTCCTCCTGGGCTCTCGCTGCAGTGTGTGTGACTCCTGCTGGTATCAGGGCTCTCAGCAGGGCAAGAGCTCAGAATCACAGAGGCACAGAGGAAAGGAGAGGAGCTTTGGGGATGGTGCACACTTGGTCTGGAATTGCCCCACTTGGGGATATGAGGGCGTGAGTGAGTGTGCAGGAGCTTGTAGAGTGTGGTACAGTGAGCAGCTGCAGGCGGGCACTCGGCCGGGTGCAGGGTGGGGACAGGGGCTGCTGCCTCCGAAACCATTATTGCAGTCATTAATTAGGCTCCTACCAAGCAGAGTCTCTGGGTTCCTGGGGCTGCTGATCAAAACTTCAGGGCTCAGCAAAACGGGGCACCAACCCAGAAACACCATCCAGACCCGCTGGGCGGGGTAGGGAAAGAGGGCATGGTCACTGATGCCCCTTCTGCGCAAGCCCACTCCTGCCTAGGTGTGGGGGCTGAGTGGGTTGTTTATCGCTTGCACTGAAAGGTTTAAGGACTTTACAAAATGCAACTCCCATTTACTAAGGACTACTGTGTGCATCCACCCCCCAGGTGCTGTCATGAGTTATCACGTGTCATCCCTTCAGTAACCCCATTTTCCAGATGGAGAAACAGAGGAGTAAGTAAACTCACACAGCATAAACAAGGGGGCTGAGTAGAGATCTGTCCCACTCACAGGACTAAGACCCCACAGTTGCTTTATCATGCCTAGGAAAGGGGTGCATTTCCAGCAGCTTCCAGATTGGTGACCCATAAGATGGTGCCCCCTTGCCGTTAGAAATCCTCTCTCTCATTGAGGTAAATCATTTAAGAGTCTCTACAGGCTCAATAATCTGCTCCTCCTTCCATTCATTCCCCCACCTAATACGCAGGTGCCCTTCTGTCTGGGGTGGGGCAGGGCTGGGATAAGTGGAAGAGGTGATTCTGGCACCCTCATCCAAAGACAGGAAAATAGGAAGGAACACACCCACCTGCAAATATCCACTGGCCTCTTCTCCAGATATTGGTTGGAAATACTTGCATAACAGATTAGAATCATCTTAGCTTTTGGTGTACTCCATCTCCCCATTTTATTGTTTGATAAACTGAGGTGCTCAGTGGTGTTAAGATCATGACTTAGAGTCAAGGCTGAAGATAAAGGCCAAGAGTCTCCACACCCAAAACTCATCACCTCCGGTGGGATCACTAGTTCTTCTCCGTGGGGTCTGGGCATACTTAGGCACCTGCAGTCAACCTGGAGTAGTGTGTTGAGTGTCAGTTGCAAGGGGCTAGGTGTGGCGCGGTTGCAGTGAGGAAAGAGAGGCTGCCTCCCTCCTATGGAGCTTCTGCCTGGGTGAAAGGACAGGCTGCCTGTGGTTGTGGCTACTCAATACAGCTGTGATGAGAAGAACCATGGTGTTAGACATGAAAGATGCCAGAACTGAGGGCCTGTGATCCAGGGGGTTGGGAAGAGAGACAGGAGATTTGAGAAGCCAGAGCAACAAGGAATGGGATGAAGCTCTCATCTGAGATGTTCAGGGGACAACAAGAATAAGAGAAGAGGAAGGGGTGAGGAGTGAAGGGCATGGGGTCTTAGAATGCAGTGCTGTCCTGCGGAGTTGTCAGGCCAGCTCGGAGAGGGACAGGAGCAGAGTCCATTTAAGAGAGAGCATAATGTTTATTTATTGAGCATCTACTATGTGCCAGCAGCTGGGCTCAGTGCTTTGCTGGCATTATCTCAGTGCTCACAACAACTCTTGGGGGTAGAGATGGAGTGTTCCCTTAAGGAATAAGTGGAAATGGAAGCTCAGAGAGGCTGAGTAACTTGCCCCAGTTTGCTGAATTAGAAGGGCCAGGATCAGGAATTGCTTCAGATCTCTCTGCTCCCAAGCCAGTGATAGCACTGCTCCAGCACGCTGCTCTGTGGGTCAGACTCACCAGCCGGGCAAGCTGGAGCAGAGGAGAATGTGAATGTGAATCCCAGCATCTTGAGGTCAGATGTGGCTCAGCTGGACGCAGAGGGGCTGCAGGACCACTCTGTGCCCCGCCAAGCTCTCATACCTATAAGTAGCTTTAATACAGCCATGATTGAGCTGCAGGTTTCTGCCCTCGGCCCTAATTGCTGAGGATGGATAAGGGTGGAGGGGAGTCAAAGCAGGGGTGGGGCTGCAGCAAAGTGGAATCTAACTCTTGGGTGGGGCTGGCAAAGAGCACACCCAAGGCCAATGGCCTGACCCTGTGCTCTCACCATGCCAGTACCATCCTTATGGAAGAGGGGGTAATTAGTGAGGACAGGGCAGGTTGAGAGGTCGAGGAGGTGGGGAGACTGTGGGGAAAAGTGAGGACAGCCCTGTGTGTGTGCATAAAGGCAATTATTGGTCTCTGTTCCCTGCATCCTACAGCTCAGAGGCACAGGGGCCAGGATGATAGATCTATTGATTAACATTTTCATTCAGTTCAAGATATGAAATGTGAATTCCTTTTGAGAGCGATTTTGCTGGAGGCAGGGATGCCTTTATCTTGCAGCGGCTTTGTGCTCTGACCTCGGGAAGATTTGGATTCCACTTAAGGAGGGTGAGTGGCCTTCTCGGGGGTGGAGGACACCATTTGGGCCTGAACCTCATGGGGTGGTCTCCTGTTACCTCTGGAGAAGCCTGAAGAGCTTAGCTCTGCCCGCACTACACTTGAGTCTTTGATGACCTTGACAGGCCCCTCAACTTGTGGGTTTCAAGCTTGGCTGCACATGTGTACCACCCTTCGACCTTGTTAAAATATAGACTTCAGGTCTTTTGTTGAGGGACCTCTAGACTTGAGATCCGAGATTCTTCATTACAAAGAACCACCCAGGGGTTTTGTGGCCCACTGACCAGCACTGCAAGGGAAACCTGGGTCCCAGACCCGCCTTCACAGGGTGATCTGACTGAGGATCTGGGTGCAGAAGGGAGTGCTGAAGCTGCCTGACTGTACCGCAGCCTGGTGACCCCATATTTCCTTCCAGGAGGGAGGTAACCCCTGGGGGACAACATTAACCCTTTCAGCTACACTGTAGGTAACACCCTTCTGCACCTCTGCTAATGGCTTCTAGCTAAAGACCCCAGGAGCACAAGTGTGGGCGAACTAGTTGGGTTAATTACTCTTTGCAGTGAGAGAAAACACACACCACGGGGAACCAGGAGGCCTCCAGTAAGAGGGTGCCAGAAAGAACCTATTATAGGATTGGGGCTTTTTTTAGGTAATTTGAGAAGGGTCCAAGGAAGCAGAGGTTCACTGGGAGTGCTGTTAGGAAAAGGGGACAATTCTATGATTGGGTGTCTCAATAGTTTTGATCTATAGGGAGAGCAGACAAGAGTGAGGCTAAAGTTGTCATTGGTAAAGCAGCAGCAATCACTCATGATGGCTGGGAGAGGGGGATATTTGATATTTTGTGGTTTGGACATTTTTCAAGTTTTGCCTGTGTTCACACATGATTATAGAACGGTCTTGCTTTTGTCTTGACCCATCATGGTCACAGAGTGGCTGTGTCTGATGATGATGTACTTTGAAGTTGTTTATGTTCAATGGGAGAACATCAAGGCCAGCTCCTAGATATCAGGGGCAGCTTTTCTCTTTCTCATCAGCCTATCATCCCTTCACCCGGGGAGGCCGGACTGTTGGTAGATTGTCCAGAGGAAGGACAACAACAGTCAATCAAACTGGCCTTTAGCCTGGGCCTCCTGGCTGCTCTGAATCCCTGTGTGACTCCAGGCTTCTGGTCACCAACGCCAAGCAGGAAGCCCATGACCTTCTCTGGCTACTGGCTCTCCAGCGAGGGCTTTCCCTTCCCACCTTTTATCCACTGCTCCTTCCACTGAAAACATGCCCTCTACAAAAGAGATAACCCTTTCCTGTTCACATGTATCTTGATTCACTGTCACTGCTCTGCTGCAGCAACCCCTGTGAAGGTAAGACTGTCTCTGGTGAGAGCCCCTACGTCAGCCTCATCCTGGTGTATTATTTTCCTGGGGCTGCAGGAACAAAGTACCACAAATTGGGTAGCTTAAAATAACAGAAAGTTATTCGCTCACAGTTCTGGAGGCCAGATGTCCAAAATCAAGGTGTCAGTAGGGTCATGCTCTCTCCAAAGGTTCTAAAGAAGAGTCTTTCCTTGCCTCTTCCAACTTCTGGTGGTTTCCAGCAACCTTTGGCCTTTCCTTTGCTTGTAGGCACATCACTCCAATCTCTACCTCTGTCATCACATGGTCTCTCCTCTGGGTCTGTCTCTGTGTCTCTTCTTTCCTTCTTGAAATGACACCAGTCAGACTGGACTAAGGACCCATCCTACCCCAGCATCACCGCATCTTAACTAATTACATCTGCAATGACCCTATTTCCAAATGAGGTCCCATTCTGTGGTACTGGGGGTTAAGATTTCAGCATATCTTTTGTGGGGGAGGATACAATTTAATACATAAAAAAGGATGCTGAAGGGTGTTAGATGATATGTAAGGTGCTGAGGTTGATGGTGTTTCTAGTGGTGATGGTGACAATGATGATGATGATGATGATAGTGGCCATGGGGGGTGCATTGAGGTTGGTGGTGACAGAGGTGATGGTGGTGATGGTGATGCTATTGTTGGTGGTTGGAGTGGTGGTGAGGGCAATGTGGGGGATGGTAATGATGGAACTCGTGGCCTCATGGTGTTGATATGGGAGATGGGGATGGCAATAGTGAAGATTATGATAAGGGTTATTTATGGATCGAAACCCTTGAGGTCCTTTCACAGTGTTCTTGGAATAATCTCAAAGAGTGTATTAAATTTCTCTACTTGTTTCTTCAAGCAAGGAAACATTAAATCAACTTTCTAAGGTTGCTCATGGGCAGATGGTGATGTGGAATGAACCTGGTAAGACAGATCTCCTTGGAGCTGTGTTCACATCTGCAGCCTCAGCCTTGCCCCATCACCAGGCCTGTGGGAAGAAAGGCAGATGTCCACTGCATTTCTGACAGTAGTCCTCAGGCAGAAAGGGGGCTCTCTAATGGGTACCAATAGCTGTGAAGCACTCGGGGAGACTCAAGGGACCAGTCACTGACAAGGCCTGTCAAATGCAGCCGTGGACAGGGTGGATATGGGATAAAGGGTCTGAATGGAGCCCCAGAGCCATGGCTGTCCCAGAGGGCAAGAGCATTCTGGGCAGATGGTCTAGGCCAGAGGCAGGAAAGTTCAGTGAGTTGGATCCAAGGAGCCAGGAGGAGGGAAGATGGGGCTGACAACCTGGGGTCAAAGAAGGCTGGGACTTCAAGGGAAGTCAGTCATCAAATCAAAGACTTCCTCTGATGTCAACTGTCACACTCATCCTGCTGCATGGGCATCTAGTGACTGACCACTTGGGACAGGGAAAGTCCAGCACTACAGAAAAGGCCATTACACCCCACCCTGGGAGGTCCTGTTTAAACACCAAGTGGTTGCCATGACTTTATTCCTTCTTAGAATTAGGACTTGAGCATAGATCTCACAGTGCCTGAGGTTCACAGAGATCTCCAGGGATTTGTAAGTCATAAGCCTTTAAGGTGCTTGCTACGCAGGGGGTCACCCACAGATAACCCCCTAGCATAGATTTGCATTCTGTGTCAGCCAGAATCTGATAATGAAAACATAAACCACTCAAGATATTTCAAACAGGTAAAATTTCACATAGGAAATTTGTTACACAGGTGTTGGAAGAGCTGAGAAGTCAAACAATGGATGGTAAGCAAGCAGAGATTAGCAGGGCAGAGAGCCACTCTGACCCTTGGGTCTGGAGGGAAAACCAGAAGTGCTGTCACCAGAACCCAGATGCCAAGGCTACTTGACCAGAGCTGGAACCAGGTTGGAGATTCCGCCATCCTGAAAACACCCATCAAAGCAGGGGGAGAGAGGGAGAAACACCCCAACTTCACACTTCATATTTCCTCCAATCTCCTAGCATTCTTCCGATTGAATAACACTAGCCAGAGGCCAGTTGGCAATGGAGGCTGGGAAACACAGGATTCATAAGGGCAGGAAGGAGATCTGAAAGCAAACAGGTTTTACAACAAGCATTCCAACCTTAGGATGTTGAACTATGTTAGGGTCTAAGGGGGTCGACCACCAATACTCTTCATCCACACCTAGTTCAAAGATCCTAAGAAATAGACACGGGAGTCTGGCAAATGGAGATAGTACCTTCAGTGCTATTGACACAGTGGAGGCTGGCATTAGGGTCTCTCAGCCAGGTGGGTTGGCTAACACTTCATGCCTGCATTTGACAGACTTATGTCTCAGGCAGAGCTTTAAATCTGCAGCTCCCAGCCCCCATCGCAGGTGGGGAGAAGCAGAAAGTGTGTGCTTTCTGTCACAGGAAGAACCCAGAGACTGCTCAGAATCTCCCCCAAGCTCACACCCAGAGAAATCACCTTCTCCCAAGGATGAGAGAGAAGGGGACTGTGGTTCTATTGGCTGTCCCTCCACATGGAGCTGCAGACTAGATGACCAAAACCACTGAGTCACCAGTCAGGAGTGCCCGAATCACTTCTGCAACATCCCTCCATGTGGATGATCAGCATCTCTTGAAAATCATCAGTGGTAGTGACTCAGTATCTCCCAAAGTAGTCCATTCTATCTTCACACAGTTCTGAAGGTTAAAATGTTCCTTATGTTAATCTGAGTTTTTTCTATAATTTCCGTTTCGCCTTCTGTGGATTCACATAACACCTTTGATCCTTTTTCCATAAGAAGGTTGCTTAACGATGATGAGTACATCACCCTAAAATGTAACTTCTCCAGGCTAAATGCTTCCAGTCCCTTCCATTTGCTCTTGCAGGCCCACAGTTTCATAACCATTTGGCATCCTGGTCATCTCTTTCTGGTCATAATTGAGTTGGCCGTGGTGACCAGAACCAGCCATGCCAAAGAGCCACCCCTGTCATCCCTCCATTAGAGCGAGCAGGTGGAGCCCTCCTCTGTCTCAAGATGCGTACAGTCGTGTCCTCATTTTGCAGCTGGGGAAACTGAGGTTCAGAGAAGTCATGGCTGGTCCGGGACCATGTAATTAGCAAGTGACTCAGGCCTGTCAGATTACAAAGCCCACCTTCCTTCCACTATGACATGTTGTCCCCAATACTAAAATGCCAAGCAATGAGTAACCCACTTGCGCACAATGAAACTGATGAAGCACAAAGGAGTTGTGAGATCCTGAGGCTCTTGAGCCACAGGAAATGAGAGAAAAACAAGGGAAGGGATGTGACAGGGATCTGGGATCCCTTCTCCACTGGAACAAGGAGACTGGGCCTCCTTGGGCCGTTGGTGTCCCTGCCCTCCTGGCTGGGGGAGATGACTCTGATCTCTTGCTCCCAGCCTGGCCTCTTCCTCTCCCAACAAACCCCGAGAAGGGAGGCACAAAGAGCAGCAGTGTCTCCTGGCTCCTCACCAGCAGGAAACCCTTGGAGCTCAGAGCCGCTGTATTCTCATGTTTATTTTAATGTGTTTTAGGCAAACAGCTCTGGTAGAAACACTCGTCTTTGACTGTAGCTGAATCAAGCCCTCAGCTGTTTCCAGTGCCTGAGACAGCAAGGAAATCACGTGTTAATAATTCACCAGGTGTGTCTGTGTGTGTGTATGTGTGTGGCTACCTGAGAACAAGACTTATATTTCTCATTTATAGACCTCTGATATCATCCGACAGAAATCCGTTCTTAAGTGAAATATTGATGGGTTTATTCTGCAATCTTAAGCGTGCCTCCTAAATTGCTATAATTAAAGCCAGCAAAGAGGGGTGGCAGCAGAGAAGGGAGCCCTGTGACCCGGGGCTTGAGAACAGATGTGTGCGTGTGTGCACGCACATACACACACACACAGGCATGCACACACCCCACAGGTAAATAAGAGTCAGCAGCGTTGAACAGAGCCAATGACTCAATTTCCAAACGAGAGTCACAAAAAGCTCAGCTTCCGAACTCTGAGCCTCTTCTCTGTCCAAATTCATTTTGGCTCTAACCTCCCCAGCCTGACCCTTTAGAGTGGTCAAATGGTCCTTTCAGAGCTTCAGCTGCTTGTTGCTGGTGGCTCTGCTGGCCTGACACTTTGAGGGATTCTGAGAACCAAGTTGTAAAGACAAGCAGACACACACCTTGGAGGAGAGCCAGGGTCCCTCAGGAAGGACACCGGGCATCTGCCCATGGGACGTGTGCTGCCTAGGGTGGAGTGTCTGTGACTGGAGGCGGTTGTCGGGGGCAGTGAGGAATGGGGGAGGTATGGGGGTGGGGATTGGACTCTCAAGGAGATGTGGGTGGGCCAGGAAAGGCAGGAGCACAGGGCAGGGAATGAAAGAGGTGTGTGTTCTCTTCAGATCCCGTTGACAGCTGTGTGGGTGATGCACATGCGATAAGGGGTCCAGGGTCTGCCTTTGCTTGTGTGGGGGACTTGAGAGTTGTTTCTTTCTTTCTCTACTTCTATGTGTCTTTTCCTTATATGTACCCCTCCCTCATCTCTTCCTCCTTCCTTCTCTCTTCCTCCCTCCCTCCCTTTCTTCCTACTTCCTTCCTCTCAACCTACCTTCTCTCCTTTTAGCCCTTTCTTTCCAAGGCAGAATCAGAGGCAATGGTAAACATTTATCAGAAAGGCTTTAATTAAAACGTTAAACACTCCGCTGCTGCACAAGCTCCTTTTCCAGCACTATGTCCTCTCAGCAGTTAATTATTTAAAATAAAGTATTGGCGCTCCTGTTCTGTATATGAGAGATTAACATATTAATGGGAATGTAATTATGCTATAATGCCGGCTCCATCCTCGTGTTGCACAGCTTCAGTGAGCTGTCCCTGGGGAGGACTCAGCTTGCTACCTGGGCTCAGGTGGCCAGCTTCCCTCTAGATCCCTGAGCAGAAGCAGGAGGCCAGGGGCTCCCTTCTCCTAGAGACCCCTTCTCCTTTCTCCTTCCTGAAAACTCTCCTGTCATAATTGGGAAAGGAGAGGAGGTAAAGTGTGGTGCTGGGGAAAGTTTTATTTTTAGACAAGGGTGGGGAAGAGTGGGGAGAAGTGGAAGCTGCTGGTGGCATGGGAATGGGGACAGAATGTAATTGTTGGTGAAATGTTTTCAGCAGCTGACACAAAAGGACACCAGAAGGGGAGGCTGTTGCCTTCCAGATTAGGGGGTTAGACCGTGAAATGGGAATGAGATGGGAAGAGAAATCAGTCTTGGAGCAGGTGTCTTCTGGAGGGACTTCGAGTCTTGGTGGTGTGTATTTATTCCTTCATCCATTATTTATCTATTCAAAGCCCATTAATTGTACATGGGTAACCTGCCAAGCGCTCTATTACACAATGGAGCCACAGCTGAAAATGTTCCATCCTGGTCTCAAGGTACAACCTGACTTCATCTCACGTGCATGGACACCTGGTCTCTAATCTATCTCCCTGAGACAGACTCATGTTTTCTACACTTCTGGGGAGGGCAAAGGTCATCAGAGAATGCCAGAAATGGAATATATAGATGGGAGCAGGACAAGATGCCTAGGCCTCCACTCACCCTATGTCGGAGGGTGCACAGATCCCAGCGTGTAAGACCTGGGAAGCCTTAAAATCCATAGGGTCCGTCCAAATGTCTTCTCCTGTAGCTGGGAGATGGAGCCCAGAGAAGGGAGGAGACTGCCCCCATGTCACGCAGCTGGTCTGGACTTCCAGTCAGGTGCCCTGCAATCACCTCCTCCAGGGGTGGCATTAGGTGGGGTTTTGGCCACAAGAATGCACCTGTGTCAGATGTCCATGGAGACCAGGTTTCCCATGTCTGCCCAGCACCTGGTACAAATGCTGGGCTCCTAACAGGTGCTTATTCAGAGCTTAATGGTCAGAGGGAGCGTGTCCAAGCCAGATCACCTTCCCCAAGCCAGGCTGGCTACATGCCCGAGGCCAGTAGGGGGCCAGAAACTATGGTCCAGAGACTGAAAAGGTAAACAGTTGTACCTGGTACTCAGTCATCTGCCCTGAATAAGTTGATAATGGGCAAGTATGTATGTGTGAGTGTGTGCCTGTGTATAATCTCAAACGCTTGGTTGCTGTGCAGTCTTGGGCAAGTTACAAAAGCTTTCAGAGCCTTATTTGTCTCATCTGTGAAATGGACATAAAGGACTCATGTCTATGGGTTGGCCCTGGAGCCCTGGAGCCTGCCGACCCCAGTTCCAGGCGGGCAGCCTGACTAGCAGTATTTCTTTCACAGGATCACATGGAATTGGGCTGTCAGAATGATGCCACCAGTCTGATCATGGGTAACTCTTACTCATTTTGGCCACAGGATAAAAAGTCTTTACGTGCCTGGATTGGACAATAAACACAATACCCATGTACCACTCCTTACCCAGTATTCTAAATCTTCATCCATGAATCACTATATTGTACCATGAATTCTGTAATACAGAGCCCTGCCCTCAGGGAGCCCTAGTCTGAGAGGAGACACAGCCCTGCCCTCAGGGAGCCCTAGTCTGAGGGGAGACACAGCCCTGCCCTCAGGAAGCCCCAGTCTGAGAGGAGACAGAGCCCTGCCCTCAGGGAGCCCTAGTCTGAGAGGAGACACAGCCCTGCCTCAGGGAGCCCCAGTCTGAGGGGAGACACAGTCTTGCCCTCAGGGAGCCCCAGTCTGAGGGGAGACACAGCCCTGCCCCAGGAGCCCCAGTCTGAGAGGAGGCACAGTCTTGCCCTCAGGGAGCCCTAGTCTGAGGGGAGACACAGTCTTGCCCTGAGGGAGCTCACATCTGATGGAAGGGAACAATTGCTGCTCCCAGGTATCTCTTAATCTGAGGGCAAAAGAAAAATATATGAAACAATTTAAAAGCCCTCATGCATGCATACCAGGCAAAGTGGTACTAGCTGAGCCCTGAGGACTGCAAAGAGATACCATAAAGACAGGTCAGAGCAGGGGCCAGGCCCCCAGGCTTGCCCACTCCCTCTCCTCTGCAGCCCCCTCCAAACTTTAATGCTAAATTCAGGCAGTACATGGTAACAGGCCCTTCGGTGAGCAATTAGTATTCTAAACATGAAATTAATTTGTCCTACAAATATGAGAGCCTAGTAATTTGTTTCACTTTTATTTTATTGTCAGATAGGATTCATTTTCTACATGATTTTATGGTTGGATAGGATTCATTAAAAAATTTCCCCCAACTACTTCTACTTATAAAAAGATATCCCTCCTCTGGTGCAGCCAGTAGTTGAGCTGGCCTTCCTTCGATTTTCCTTTGAATACTCCTGGTAAGTACCCATTCCCACACAGCCTTCATTGCCATAGCCCCGGGTTCTCTGCTCCTTCATTTCGCTTTAATTTCCAACTCTGAACCAAAATGGAGATAAATCTTTCTGGAAGCTTCCACAATAAGACCTGGAATAAGGGAGCGGCCTGGAGAGTTAATGGCTCTGAAGCGCCTCTATGTTACTTACCGACACTACAACCCTCACTGTCTCAGAATAACAACTGTCATTTATTTAGCACCCAACCTGGGTAACATGCTGGGCTGGGTCCTACCTGCATATCTGCTCTCACTTCCACCTCTGCCTGTGCTCTCCATACCACCCAGACCAATGAAAGCCAACCTTCCAGGGGTCCTTTCTTCCCATGTTTGGACAGGACCCATAATGCCACGTTTAGCCTACCTTCTCAGACTTCAGCTTCAGTCTCTGCTTTGTCCAGGTGTCCTGCTCACCAACCTCGGCTCTACTCTTAGAATTAGGTCCCTGCACATCGCCTCTTTTATTATCCAAGCTGGCTCTTGGGCTTCACCTCTTCCACCAGAATGAGACCTCCCTGAGGACATGGGCAAAATCCCCTCCATCAAATTGATGCTCCCATCAGATTGGGGTGTTCCTAAGGAAGCAGGCTAGATCTAACCCATCAGACTGGGCAACCCCTGAGGGAAGAGGCTGTGCCTACCCCATCAGACCATGACGGCTGAGGCTGGCAGGGACTGAGTCTCAAGATCCCTCACTCGCACACAGGCTGGCCATCTTGTTATATTCTCTCACTGTACCCCCTGCTGCTCTTTTGTAGCATAGTCCCCAATGGTAATTAACCATCTGCACAATTATTGGTTAATATCCATCTTCCCCTCTGGACCACAAGGTTTGTGAGGGCGAGTATAAATATGGCTTGTTCATCGCTCTATCCCAACACCTACCACATTGCCTGGCAATAGGAGGTTCCCAAAACGCCTTTATCAACTGAATGAACAAATGGGAGAATAGAGTGCTCCATTACACGTGTTTCCTGTATCTCCACGTATCCTGGAGAGCCAGGATTCAGAACCAGGCCTTGGATGGGTCTGGGAAATTTCCTAAGGACTTTTGAATTCTTTCATGTGGTTCTCCCAACAGTTCTATGTGATGGGCACTCAAAGGCAGGGTAACAGAGGGGTGGGGAAGCAAGACCACCTGGGTCTGTAGATTGGCTTTGCTCCTCACTAGCTTGTGATCTGGGCAAGTTTCTTAACTTTTCTCTGTACCTTAATTGCCTCATCCTGTAAAATGGGTGTAATACCACCTACCCTATAGAGGTGGACCTCATAATAAATGCAAAGCACTTAGTGCTGGTACGTGGTCGGCACTCAATTGGTGTTGGCTATTGTTTCTACTATTATTATCATCACCTTTGTGCAGATGAGGAAACTGAGGTCTTAAGAGGTTAAGTAACTTGTTCAAGGTTCCAGGGCTAATCAGTGACCAAGCAGGGCCATGAACTCTGCATTTAGATTTCTGGTTTTGAAACCTTAGCAACCACAGGCTTTCGCCCCTCCTGTGATAGAACAGTTGATAATGCTGGTTACTTCTCAGAAGAGGACTTAGGAGGAAACTAGACACTTCTGATGCTATTGGGGAAATGGACCAATGAGGAGCAGATCATACTTCTGATGAGCAGCGAGAGAAGATCCACAAGGTAACCCACAAAAGGCCTGGGTCCTGGTCTCCAGGAGACACTTCTGTGCTTTATGATAGAAATGATGCCCAAAGATGGCCACAAGGCCTCTCATGATCTGGCCGCCCATCATCTCTCTGACCTCATGTCCTACCACCTTCCACCTGCACGACATAGGCCAAGTATACTCCAGCCTGTGGGCCTTTGCATTTCCCAGGACAGAGACCCATTCAATTAGATATGGTTGTGGATGGATTATGAATACATGACATTTGCTGACAGCCACTTCCATCCTGGACAGTTCTAGACAATGAACATTTCCACCTGAGCCATGGAATAGAGAGTAAAGGCTCCAGTTAGTCTGGTTCTCCTGAGAAGCAGGTGCCAAGACAAGCAAGGGATTTGGGGGAGAAGGTTGGAGGAGGCTGGGAGAACTGTCAAACTAGAATGCAGATCTGACCCCTGAAGAGAAGAGAGAGAAGGAAGCAGTAGTAGAGGAAAAGTATTAATACTAGACTGTGGTGCAGTTCTAAGAAAGTGAGGCCAAAGGGGTAAGGCCAACAGAGGCCTTTGAGCCAGTCTCCCATCAGAGGAGTCCCTGTCTCTCAAGAATGGTCTGCCTTGATGTCTCTGCCATGCTCAGTCATTAACTGGGAGCAGCCCGTGGGAAGTGTGGCCTCAATACCAATATGGGGGTGGATTCAGACAGCAGCAGCCAGAGCTGTCAATCAACTTCATTCCCATTATCATAGCCACCCAGGGTCAAGCCCCTGCCTCTGAGAAGTCATTCCCAGAAGACTTTGCAAACAATGCCACCCTCCCTGCCTCCAGTGCCCTGTCAAGCAAGATGGCCTGGCATTCCCTACCATTAGTCACCACTGTGCTATAATGCTGGAGATAAGGCACACACATTGGCCATAAACCAGCTTCCAAGGGCTTTGGTGGACAAACTCAATGTCACCCAAGGGAATGGCCAGCGGCTTCTTCCTCCAGAGATGGCAGACCTTGGGTCTGGGTTCTCCCATTTTCATGTTTCCTTTGGGACACATATTCTGTCAGGCCTTCTGTGGCACAGCCCCAGCCCACTTACCCTGATGGGCAAATATCAGGGTTGCAAGCAGCTCTTTTCAGAACAGGCACCAGGAATTCCACAAGCCCTGGCACTACTTAGGTTAAGCTTCAACTGGCCTGTTCTCTCTCCAGAGGGAGGGCTCAGCACCTTTTCACCCGTTAGCACGAGGCTTAAACAAGAGGGCAGCTGAAAACAACCAGCCCAGAGCCTGGCTCCCCACAGACCGTCCTGCGAAGCTGCCTTCCTCCCTGCGTCTCACTCCTCTGATCTCGGGCTCCTAACAGGCACACAGCTCTTGATGCCACTGTAATTTGCTGGTTACATAACGTGTGTCCTCACTGGGTGGTGAGTCTCATGCTTTGGAGAGCTTCCAAATTAATAATCTATTATTCATGCCTTCCACAGCCTTTCTCCACAGATGCCTTCAACAAGAAGGAAATGCTAGATGTGAAGGAAAAGAGAGGGAAGGGGTATCCTTGGGACAGAGCAGGGCCTGAGAATCTGTGACTTCTAGAGGCTCAGAGCTCAGGACAGACCCTCGGTGGGGTGGGGTGGAAGAGCCGGGGCTGACCAGCCTGAGCCCTTCGGGGTGCCTCTGAGAAAGCTGTTTGCTTTGCTTCCTGAAGTACCAAGGTCATCAGCCAAAGAAGGGGTGAGGAGGGAAGCAGCTCATGAGGGCTGAGCAGCTCCTGGGGGTTCCGATACATAGTCTAAGGAAAGAAACACAGACTCTGCTGCCCCAGACTCTGAAAATATGCACTTTTCCATGTGCAACATAGAGGAGGTTTCTAATAAGTCTTAGATATATAAACTACGAGGCAAGAGTGAAAAAGCATAAAAGCGATCTAGACTGTTCTTCCTGTGTTGTGGGGGGAGGATCTTAAGGACCCATTGTAACTTTTACACGTACACTTAGTGGAAAATGATGCTGTTTCCAGCTAAATGTGGCAAATTCACTTAGCTCTGATCCATCCCCAAGCTCCAAATCATGAGTAAAGGAAAAAATGATACAGATACATAAGGACAAGGAGAACAGGAGAAGAGATAATTTCAGGTGAGAGGTATTGACACGTTTTTGGAAGATGGAAAGTGAATGGGCCAGAGGAAACCGACTTAACAGAGCCAAAGAGGCTGAGAACTAAGGGTCTACAGGTCAGATGCCAATAGGAAGCATTTCACCTCTCACTGTAGAATCCTGGAAAGGCTTAGACCTTGGAATTACCTGTTCCTCAGAAGTCAGAGTGAGCAGTGGGGAAGAAACAGGGTATATTTGAAAATGTGAAAAAGGAGTAGTTAGATCTTCCTAAGAATCTTCCCCAACCAGCAGGGGTTCTTAACAAGGTATCTATGAGCTTGAATTGAAATTCAAAAAAACATTATTCTTGTGGGGACGTGTTGATGCAGGTGTGATATATTTACTAAATAATACACAGTATAATGTGGACTTAGTAAGGAGTCTGTGGTTTTCACCTGACTGGCCAAGGGGTCCTTGGAACAAAAAGGTTAAGAACCCCTGCCAACCAATGATGGAAAAAGAAAAATTATTCTTTAGAGTAATTGACCAGAGAAGATCAGGCCTGTGGGTGCCAGGAAGGGTTGAAGGTCTGTTAAGATGGAAACGGGGAGTAGCAAAGCCTATGTACTAAGCAGTGAGACCACCAGCTACTTTTCCCTGTTCAGCATCCCAAATACTTGAAATCGTCCTTATATTCCCTAGGCAGGAGCTTGGAAGATTCTTCTCTGGGAAAACTAATTGGCCCAAGAGAAAGATCTAAGTATACTGGAAACAGCTGAGTTCCTGCTTGATCGTCTACCCCCATTCCCCAGCAGCTCCCAACCTACTCAGAGCTTCAAATTAGCCTTAATGTGTCTCATTCTAATGAGCTTCAGCCAAGGATCACTAGACAATTCAGAGAAAATTCCAACAGGAATGAGAGGGACCAAAATGACGAACAGATAAGAAGTTTGAGAAAACAGAGGGTAGGGTGCAGAAGAAAACTAAAAATAAAATTATATTACATATATTGCATTCATGAAGCAAAAACAAGATGCTGCAAAAAAAGAGAAACATTCAGAAAATGAGAATGAACTTTTAAGAATTAAAACTTGATAGCAAATATTAAAATATTTAGTAGGGATTGGAAGTTAGAGTTGTAGAAATTTTTCCTAAATTAAAATTATCTATCACTTCCTTGAAGCACTCCTTGACTACTTCTTTCTTCACTGATCCACTTGGCACAGCCACCAACAGTTCTTATTGTCTATGGGATGCCCTTTGGCTCTTATGTTTCATAAATATTTTCAGAGTCTTTGCATTTCCACTGTTGCAAATAATTTGATCTCCTGGATTTTGGGTAAAGTAATGAGACACACTGCTGTTTTGGCCAAGGGGGGAAAAATCTTTTCAGAAAGTAGAAGAGATGGGAGCCTTGGGAGAGAGCCTCATAGATTTCTGAGCATTTGGGTATTGCCAGGGAGGGGGACATTAGGACTTTGAAAGATGATTATCAAAAGTTCCTCATCTTGAGAAGCATAGGCTATGAAAAGTGACCACCAGTTAAGAGAATAGGGCATCTGGACAGAAGGGTGACCTTAGAACTGTAAAGTATCTTAACGAGGTGATAAGAAGTATTGGATTAGGCACAGGTTGCATAAGAAGCCCACCAATGAACTCAGTACTCAAAAGGGCATGGACAAGAGAAGAAAAGTGAGAGGCATTGCCTCCTCTGAGCTCCCATTTCATCCTAAGCAGACCAGGTCTCCATACTTCCCACACACTATTGTAACTCTCTACTGACATGGCCATTGATTTATTTTTATTTAGCAAACATGTCACAATTACCATGCACCAGGCACCCTTCCATATGCTTTATGAATATTAACTCATTTAATCTTATTGCAACCCTATGAAGGTTGTAACTTTATTTATCCCCCTTTGCAGATGAAGAAACCAAGTTACAGTAACTTGCCCAGGCCATTACTACTGAAGGGCAGAACCATTATCTCCTGCATGACAGGACCATATCTCTCTAAAGCCTCAGCAACTAACAGTAGCAAGCACACAGGAGCCATTCGAGGGCTTTCTAAATGAATGAATGCTGTCTTGTTCCCCTCTGAAGCCAGACTGCCTAAATTCAAATCCTAGCTCCACCACTTACTAGCTGTGTGAACCCCAGCAAGTTATCCACCTTTCTTTACCCCATTTTTCTCACCTGTAAAGTGAGGCTAATAATACGGCCTGCTCCACAGGATTGTTGTGGGAATTAAGAAAACTAAAGAAGTGAATATATATATTTAGCACCATACCTGACATAGAGGAAGCCCTCAATAAAATGTTAGTCATTATTATTTCATGTGCTGTATCTTAGCCATCAGTCAAATTGCAAGCCCTTGTAAATGCACAATAACTGTTGCTTTTCACTTCTAGAATGTGCTAGGCACATAGTCCTAAATATTACCTTAGAATTAAGGACTTGTCTTAGTTATCTATTGCCATGTTTATCAGTCAGGATTCTCTAGAAAAACAAAATCAACAGGATATTTGTACACATACATACATGGTGGGAGAGAGACAGAAATGAAATCAGAGATTTATTATAAGCAATTGACTCTTGTGATTGTGAGGGCCGACCAGTCAGAATTCCATAGTGCAGGCCACAGACTAGAAATTCCAGGAAAGGAGATTTTGAAGTCTTGAGTCCAAATTCCTTAGGGGAGGTTGGCAAGCTGGAAATTCTGGTAAGGACTGATTTTGAAGTCTTTAGATAGAAATTCTTCTGGCCTCTGGAAACCTCAGTTCTTGCTATTAAGACCTCCAACCGATTGAATGAGGCCCACCCACATTATGGAGGGTCATCTCCTTTACTTAAGGTCAGCAATTATAGGCGCAAATTTCACCTTCAAAACACCTCCAGGGTAACAATAGATTTGACCAAACAACTGGTCACCATAACCTAGACAGTTGACATAAAATTAGCCATCACACTATGGAACAAAACTTAGCAGCTTAAAACAGCAGACATTAATTGACTCACAGTTTCTGTGGGCCCTGAATCTGGGCAGAGCTCAACTGGATCCTCTGTTTCATTGTCTCTCACAAATCAAGTGTGGACTAAGGCTGTGATCTCATCTGAAGGATCAACTGGGGAAAGAGCTGCTTCTAAGCACCCTCAGTGGTCCTTGGCAGGATTCGGTTCCCCTAGGGCTGTTGGACTGAGGGCTTCAGTCTCATGGTGGCCATTGGCCAATGGAAGCCCCCAGACCCTTGACATGTGGGTCTCTCCAGCTTGATTTATCAGAGCAAGGTCATGAGCAGAGCCTGGAAGACAAAGAGAGCTAGCAAGATGGAAGCAAAGTGTTTTGTAAGCTAGTCACATAAGTGACATCCTATCACTTTTGCCGTATTCTACTGGTTAGAAACAAGTCTAGCCCACACTCTAGGGCATGGAATTATATGAGGGTATGAACTCCAAGAGGTGAGGATCAGGAGGGCCATGTCAGAAGCTGCTGAGTCTTGGGCTCAAACGTATTTGTTGACTGAACTCAAGAGGCAGTTCTGCTTTAGATAATAGTGGGTGAGTTAGGGAGATGGATATTGGGGGTTCCAACTCTAGTGCTGCCTCCAGGGCAAGCCTCTTCAAACATTCTTGGAGCCTTGGTTTCTGCTTTCTTAAAGTGAGCAAACTGGACTAGGAGATGCCTAAGGTATCTTCCATGAAGCACTCTAGAGTTCTAGGTTCTTTGACTTTAACAGATCTTAATTCAGTGAAGCCAATGAAGGTGGGTTTCTCTGCAGCCTTGGAAAGCTGCCAGATGCATGATCATGTGAGTCCCTTCCAAGTTTCCATTCTAAGGTGAGGGGTGGATCAGTGCCTCCCTCCCCACCAACCATGCTGCCCTGCTCTGCCAGCCCCAGTGAAAGGAAGGAAGTGAGGTGGGCAGAAGCCTCAGGAAAGGAAAGGTCCAAGGTTTTTCCAATTGCCTTCTCCCTACTTCCTTGCCCTGAATTGCTCTGGAGGCTAAATCACAGCCCAGCACAGGTAGGCCAGCATAAAACCCTTGGTAAGATGAAAGGCCCTTTTGAGGTGCATAATTCAGAACAGCAAACTCTGTGCAGAGCATGTGATTAGAATAAATGTGTGTCCCTGAGGCTGAACATGCTCTGCAGCATGGCGAGATCCCGGCTCATTCCCCTCGGAATCCATCTTATCTCTTGTCCCACCACTCCCTTCCCTCTGACAGCCAGGCAGCAGCCCACCCAGCAGGTCCTCACTTTCAAATGCCCTCCCTCCTCTACAGAGAGAGAGAAATACAAGAGTACAGGGAGCCAGCGAAACGTAGGGGGAGACTGGAAGTTTTGAGAACCTTTGGGTCCTGGCTGTATTCGTAACCTGTGGTGAATCCTGAGTGAACTCCTCTCCCATCAAGCCTTATCTATTCAGTAAAGAGATTAGATCAGATGATTCCCCAAGTCTCTTCCAGCTCAAAAGTCCTGTGTTTCTTACATTTCTCTAGACTGATCAGGGATCTTAGGTTGTGTTTAGCTATAAGTAACAGAATCCCCAATAAAACATGGCTTCTGTACAATATACATTTCTCCCTCTTAACCAGGAGTATAAATATAGGCAGTTTCAGGATTAGTGCAGTGGCTCAGCGCTAAGGACCTACACCTTCCATCATCCTTGCTACCATCCCCAGTGGGAGACATCTCCCCTCAGGGTGCCAAGATGGCTGCCATAGCTCTCAGCATTACATCCTCTCACAACTGGACAAACACAAGCAGGCTCTCCTCTGTGGCACTTTCTTATCAGGAAGGTAAGCCTTTCCCAAAGACTCTCCCTCTTGCCTCATCTGCCAGAATGGAGTCACATGCCCCCAACTAAACCACTCAGTAAAAAGAACTTGGCATTGCCAAGACCAATCGTGGTTCATCTTGTGGGACAGAAAGAGTTCTAAAAACTACAAGATAAAGAGGAGATGACTAATGGGTTATTAAGTCTAATACATTCATTTGATATATTAGAAAAATGAGGCAAAGAGAGGGGAAGCCTCTTGCTCGTGCACTGGATCCCAGTGGTGTGTCTCCTCATTGCGTGTGTGTGATTGTTCCATGCGTGGGTTCTTGCCCGTTATTAGTCTCTGCTATGGGATTCTGGCTAGTACAGATTAGAGCAAATTACTAAGCAATGATTGACAAGAGGCGAAGTAAGACAGGGATATTTTCAGAGCTTTTTAGCATCCCAGCTTACATAGGAGATTAAAAGCGGGGCTGCTACTGCTGGGGTCAACACATACTGAGTGAGAAAAGGGATTTGGAAGAAACAGCCTGAACTACTATTTTCTCAGAGTTGGGAAACTCAGAAAAAGCTGCGGTTGGGTGGGGACCTGAAACTGGGAGGAGCAGAAAAAGGACCTAACACCTCAGGGTGAAGATGTACTTGGTCCAGTCTCCAAAAGGCTTGCTCTTGGAGTCCTGAGCTGTAAAAGGCCTCCTTTTGGAAACCCTGAGAAACACAGGCACATCAGGAAAAATAATGCTACTGCTGCCACATGTATTAGAATGTCCCATAGGCACCTCACGCCCAAATCAACTCAGATTTCCCCCAAGTTCTTTTCATTGTGTATTTCCATTGGCTCAGTTACCTGAGCCACTGACAGGGGCATCACCTTTAGCCCCTCTCCCTGTCCTCCCCTTGTCGGGTCACTCATCAAGTCCTGTCAGTTCTTCCTCCTAATTATCCCTCAAACCTAGGCCCCACTACTTCAACTTCCACTGAGGCCACCACCCTAGCTGGCAGAGATGATTGCCATGGTCTAATTTGGCTGCCTGCCTCCACTCTGCCTACCTTCCTTCCCAGGCACCCATTCCTGCAGCCAGTTGGATCTCCCTGAAACCCAGATCCGATCTGGTCACTGCTGAAAACCAGTCAGTGGCTCCCCATGGCATTTATGTTAACGTCCAATCTTCTTCCTGCCTTGCTTTCAAGGCCCTTCATGGCCTTACTCCTGCTTTCTCACCAAGTTTCCCCTGAGATCGCCCCTAGCCCCCCATTCTCTGTGCTCCACAAAACAACTCTTCCCACTTCCTCGGGTGAACATGCTCTCTTGAGCCCCCAGACCTTGCAACTGTTTCTTCCACATTGAATTGCCTTTCCCCCTCTCTTCCTCTCTGATTGGCATGTACACATATGTTAGGACTCAACTTGGGTATCCCTTCTTGCAGGAAAATCTCTCTGCTCCTACCCCCCACCTCCAACAAGTCTGGGTTAGGTCCTAAGCCTGTTTGCCATCAGATTCGTTTTTCACCCTTCCCTTCTCTGTATCATGGAGGTTGGAGTTGACCCCTGGAGCCTCCCCTGCCATCTAGCTCCTGGCTGGTTTCAGCCAATAGGAGACACTGGTAGAGAAGTAGAGGGTAGAAGAAAGAAAGAAGACAGTGTATTCTCTGCCTCAGGGGATATCTCCAGCTGTGTCACCTCCAGGGCTCTGGTTCCCACTGCACAAACCTGTGATGGCTCAACCTTCCCCTGTCCCTTGTTTTTGTCCCTCTAGCTTAGGAGTGGTAGCTGCTCCCTGCTACTGCTCATTTCCAGGCCACCTGACCCCTTCCCTCACCTGTTATCCAATTTCCTGCATTAAATCTCTTTAGCTATAAATATTTTAAGTAGTGTCTTTTTCCTGGTTCCATCCAACTAATATAGACCTTTCATGCTCCCTCTACTTTCCCCAACCCAGCACTATTCATCTGGAATTTTAAGGGCTGGTTTGCTTGTGTCTATTCCCCTCTAGTCTGAGCTCTCCATGAGGGCAAGGATCACAATTTTTGGTTTGCCATTGTCCCCCATTGTACCCCGAAACAGTGTCTGACAGTAAGTATGCAATTAACACTTCAGTGAGTCAATGAATGAATTGCTCATATCCAAATTTCTTGCCCATCCTTCCAATTCCCACTGAGTCCACTTTTTTTTTTCTCTTTCAAACTTTCTTTCCCCAAGAATATACTCCTTGCTGCTTCGCCTGTAACCCAAAGGTTTCATCTTTTCTTTACTTCACTAAATAGGTAGTAAAATAGGGTACCTAAGTAAAATGGGGTAAACCGTCTAAAGATCTCTGCCCACCTGGAGATCTGGGTGAGAGCGCTCTTTGGTGGGGACTCAGCCAAGGTTGCTGATCAGAGAATACAGAGGAGTTAAAAGGCACAAGGACCCACATACAGCTGCGTGATGGATTTCTAGCGGGGGCTATCATGATGCCAGCAGAGAACTTCCTCCTGGGGGCAGAAGGCCTGGGGTTGGCTCCCCTTCCCCGGGGTCTGTGTTCTTGGATGCTGCCCTGTAGCCCAGTCTTGCTGGGGGGAGGTGTGGGAGTGCAGAGAGAGGAGGATGTCTGGCTTTGTTCCCAAATGTGGGCTGGGTGGGGGGGTCATGCCTGGTTTGGCAACCTTGTGTGGGAGGGGCTGGGGTGCCGGGGAAGGGAGGGAAGCTCTGACCTAGGAGGACGGCTCTGGTCTGAGCTGCTGTTTTCCCTCCCTCCTTCCTAAACCCACACATCACATTTCAATCAGCTCTGAGGATCTGTGCAGCAGCAGGAGACAGGCTGCAGAGAAGCAGAGCATCCAGCCACGGCTTCCCCGGACCCATAAGCTGATTGGAAATAAACACAGAGGCAACACATAGCAGCACCTTTCTCGCCATAGGCAGCAGAATCTGTTTCTAGGGCCAGCTGGCAAGAGGGAAGGGCAGTGGGACACTTAGGCCGTGACTCAGGGTCGGGGATGGCGGAGCTCTTGGGGTCAATTTGTTATCCCTCTGCCTCTAAAAAGAACTTGAAAGATTCCAGCACAGACAGAGCCTTTTTTGACCCCTTGGTAATAAGACACTCCAAAGGGCAAAGCGTGGGTCACCACATGTCTCTGGCAAGGGAGAGGGTTAAACGGAAGGTCGATCTGGACCAGTGGGAGAGTGTGCCAGGTAGAAAGTCATCTGGGAATCCTGCTCTCCCCATGGTATGGTGAGGAAAGCGTAGGGCAGAGGATGCTCTGAACAAGTGGGGGTGGGGGGGTGAGGGGGACGAGGTCAGTGCTGCCACAGGGAATCAGAATAAGAACAGGCACCTGCCACTTCCTGAGCACTTCCCAGGCACCAGACACTGTGCTCAGCACTTTCATTCATTACACATTTAATCCTTAAAATACCCCCTTTGAAATAGCTATTGGGGTTCTCATTTTACAAATGAGGGAAACCAAGGTTCAGAGAGGTAAAGAGACTTTGTAGGGTCACACAGCTAGGTGAGAGTGGCTCAGCCAGAATTGGAAATCAAGACCCCCTACTCTCAAAGCCCAACACCATGGCAGCGACATCCTTGCCTGTCCCACAGACCCAGAGTTATCACCAGGATGCCAGAGCTCCCTGATGACCTGCAGAGCTGATGGTGCTGGGTGGGGCGTCTCAAGGCTCAGAGGCCTTTGCTTGGGGCAGCTGGAGGTACAATCATCACACTTCAGGCTTTGAACACGGTTATTGGGGGTGGAGGGGGTGGGGAATAGTTCACCCAGCTTTTCCTCTGGCTCTGCAGCCTCACAGTGACCAAGAGCTTGGGCACAGCCTCCTCCCCAAGCCATCCCCTGCCCCTGCCTGAGCTCTCCCCCTCATCATCTCTCACCTGGACCAGTGGGCAGCACCCTGCCTCTGACCCCTCTTCCACCCAGCTGCCCAGCCATCCTTCTCAAATGCAAATCCAGTCCTGTCACTTCTCTCTTAAAACCAACTCTTCCGAGACCACTGTTGCCTGTGGGATAAGGTCCAAAATGCTTAATTTGGCATTCAAGACTTTCCTAAGATGGCCCCTCCCAGGATCCTCCCCCTCCCATATCCTGCACATTTCAGGGAGCCCAGAAGCCTCGCTCTTTGCCTGGATGTGCCTTGCATTTGCACACTTCCTTGCTTTTTTTCAAGCTCTCACGCCCTCTGACTGGATTGCCTTCGCTGTAACTAATTTTTTTTTTTTTTTTTTTTTTTTTTTGCCTTGGCAAAATGTCACCTTTCTTGCCCAACTCAAATGTCATATGCTCTGTGAAGCTTTCCTCGGCAGCTTTCCCTTGAAGCTCTTTCCCTGCATACTCTTTCTGTGTTTGGGATGAAGATAATAATAAAAGTAATAACAGCTAACACTGTAGAGTGCTTACTCTGTGCCAGGCAGTTTTCACAACAGCCATAGGGGGTAGGTACTGTCATTTTTTTCACACCTTTTATGGGGGGTAGAAAACAGAGGCACAGAGAGGTTAAGTAATTTGCCCAAGGTCACACAGCGAGTAAATGGAGAGGAGCCAGGATTCAACCATAGCTGTGCTGTTCCAGAACCTGTGCTCTTAAGCACTCCCACAGGCCCCCTCCACCCAAAGGGTACCTCACAAAGGGCATATCTGCCCATACCTCCATGGAGCCGTGCCATGCATCTGGGTGAGCTCCTTGAGAGCAGAGCCTGTCCTGTGAATCAATACGGACAAGGACCAACAAAACATTCATTGGAAGGAACAAATGAACAATGTGTAATGATGATTATTCAGAGTATGTTTAGAACTGATTCACCACAGGAGAGAGATAAAGCCCCCCAAATTGTGACCCAGTTGTGTGATGATCCACTTCTCTGCTGTCTCCCAAGCATGTTTGAAATGAGGCCAGGGAAAGCCTCCTCTGTGAAGGGCCCATGCTGGTGGCAGAGGAGAAGGTCACAAGCCCTTCACCATCCCATGGACAAGGGACTCAGGGCAGGAACAGGGCACATCCTCTTATTTCTTCCAAATACTGAAGTCTCAGGTGGTGCCCCATGAGTTCACCAAGTTCTAAGAGGCACACCTACCTCCCCTTCTCTGCCCCACATGCTTGGCTGTAGAGAGGAAGCAGAGCTGGGATTTATAGACGTCAACGAGAAGAAGGTGATGGGTCCCATGAGCCACTCAGATTCATCATGCCCTGCCCTGAGTCCCTCATTTCAAAACCCCCCACCTGGCGTCCTACAGGCTCCCCGTCTCAGCCCCACTGACCACCGGGTTATCCAAGTTAGCAGCCTATGCCCTTCCCACCCAGACACCTCTCTCCCCCTCACTCCCATACCCAACCAGTTCCCAGGTCCTGCAATTCCATTTCCCAAATATCTCTGAGTCATCCCCCCTTCTCCATCCCCTTCATCCAGTTCAGGGCTCATCACTGCTGGGCTTGAACGTGAAAGACCCTGGTGACATCTGCCCCAGGGCCACCCCCACCACCCCTTCCTTCCAATTCCTCCTCTGCTGCCATGAACACCTTATAATTTATGAACATGATCGTGCCCCTTCCCTGTCTAAAACCTTCAGTGGCTCCCTACTGCCAAAAATGATGCTCAAGCACCATAACCCTCCTGTCCGCTCCTCTCCCGTTACCTTTCAGGTCCCCTGCCTTTGCACACCGTGCTGTTGTCATGCCTCAGGGGCCTTGCCTGCCGCTCCTTTTGCCCCGAGTGCCCTCCCCGGCCCCCACCCTCCACCCTGCTCACTTGGTTCACTCCTCCCCCTGGGGAAGACTCAGCATCGGCCCCTCCCCCCTCCCCTGAGAGCATGACCAAGTGCCCCGATGTGTTCCCACATATATCACTGTGTGTAAACCTCTCACTGGACCTACCGCCTTTCCCCTGGACTCATCCCATTGCTACGTTTCCCCAGCGAGCTGCTTTAGGTCAGGAATCCTGTCTTACTAATGTTGGTGTCTCCTGTCCTTAGTATGGAACTTGGCCGGCACTCAATGAAGGCATCCTGAACTGAACTGAGGTTATCTTTTTTTTTTTAAACAAATCTATTTTATTGGTACATATTAACAAAGCATACAATTCATTCAATGTGTACAATAATAGTATTTGGTATAATCTCATAGTTGTGCATTCATCATTTCAATCCTCCATCTGTAAACAGGCAAGCTCACCGAGCCCACCTCTTAGGGCTGCAATGGGAACCAAGGAAGATAATACTTCAAGTGCTTAGTATATGCTCAGCAGTTGATCACTGTTATCATTATCATTATCATCATTACTATGATCCAGGCCAAGTGCTTGAAAAAGCACTAGACTAGGCATTAGGAGACCTAGATTCCAATCCCAGACCCAACATTTACTAGCAGGGTGACCTTGGGCAAGTCAATTATTCTTTCTGAATAAGTCATGTTATTTTCCTTCCTTACTTCACCTTCCGTATTGAATGATACCCTATATTATCCGCATCCCTCCCCTTCTTCAGCACAGGTAATTAAGACCTGGCAGATAATTAGCAGCATGTCTTGACTTACAAATGATGCATTTATGCACATCCCCAATACATAAACAATCACCTTGAGAACCTCTTCTCCTCCTCCTTGCTGAGCTCTTTCCTATGCCCCCAACACATTTTCACATCAAAGAGTAGGAAAAGATTTCAGGCCAAAGGACAATCCTCTAAATTAAAGGCATTAAGCTTTATGATAAGTGAATTATGTCGTCCTTATTTTCTCATTTCTTTGTGAGCTGGTGAAACTTCACTGTGAATAAATAAGCACCAATCTGGGCTCGTCTTTGGGAACCGAGCCCTATGGTGCATTGTTGTAGGTTCTCCATGCAAAGGACAGGCAGCTTCCTGGTTAGCTAATCCTGCTCACCCACCCAGCACCTGCCCCATCCCAATGGGAAAACAGCATTGCAGGTTTATATCACAACAACCTGCTCTTTCGGAAAATCACTCAACTGTGCCAAGCTATTAAAAATTTGGTTCTGAAACTCAAACAATGCTATTACTCCCACCAGTTCTGAAGAAAGGAGAAGGGTTCCACTTCACAGAAGCTAGTTTGAGATTTGAAGCCATTCCCTTCCAATGGGAACTACATTACCCAGAAGTCCCTGCCACTGAGCTTGGTCTGGCCCATGGCTTCCATTCAGATAGGCAATGAGCTCTAAAGCCCAATCAGAATTTTGTAACTCTCTGGTAAGTTTGAAAGTATTCTTTTAAAAGTTAAAAAAAATGCATGCTTTAAAGAATCTCAGTAAAATCACCATTAGTGCTTATTTATGTTTTATTCTAGATACACAACAGAAAGGTGCAAGAACATCAAAATAGGTCTCTTAGATAATCCTAATATGTAGAGATAGACAACCAAATGATACTAGGAAGTCAGAAAGCCTACTTTCAAAAGCAAGTTGAAAGTTCTAAGAAAGCTGATTTCTAAAGAAAAGACTAAATTCGCTAGAGATAGCAAATACTGAGGTAAGAATAATGGAACCAATCCACTTATGGTTAATTCAAAAGCAAATTTAAGGTATACAGAAGCTTCTAAATGTGTTGGAGAAATAATAAATGAAAAGCTTGCTTAAATCAAAAAAAAAAAATAAATAAAAAAAAAAAATAAAGCCCAATCAGAGCTTGAAACAGAGGATTGTGTTCCTATTTGTCCCATGGAGAAGAACGGAGGATGAAGGTAAGGCTGTCTTAGGAAAGAAGACTTGACATGAAAAACAAATGGGCAAAAAGCACATCTGCTGGCAAATAGTTCCTTAATCTATAGCATGGTGGAGGCAGGGATGGAGCCCAGAGTCTACAGCCACCCTTCCTGTTACAGAGGTGCTGCTTGTCTAGTTTGTCTAATTCCTTCACACTTAAGGCTGAGAGAAGAAGGATCCCTGTACTCAGGGAATCCTTGATCTAATGAAGGAGACAAAGCCCCTACCTTAGGGAACCCCTAGTCTGATAGAATCATAGCCACTGTCGTTCAAGAGCCCGGAGTCTGATGGGAGAGACAAAGCTGCTGTCCACAAGGAATCCCCATTCTGATGGGGGAGACAGAGCTTCCATCTTCAGGGAGTGCCCAAGAACTGGCGACCTCACAGTCCAGCCCCTCTGCCTGCCTTTCCCCAGCTCTCTGTCCTTGCCTCTGCTCTGCTGAGCCTGAGGTTGGACTGGCTCTGGAGATGAATGGATGCTTCTTGCAAGAGGAAGGAAAGCTGTGTGGAGGCAGATAGACCCAAGTGTAGCAGAACTTTGCTGCCCAAGCAGGTGGCTCGCCAAGGGCAAACTTCTCCGAAAATCTTCTTGGGCAGAACTCTTTATTCTTAACTTTCCTTCCACTCCAGGAACTCTGCTCCCCATCTTCTTTCATCTTCAAAAACTTGGCCCTACTCATTCAGCTCAGGAAGTTGTCAGGGGTCCCGGTCCCACCTCTGCCTCCTGCATTCTGATTTGGATCTTTCTTGATTTGATAACTTTTCCTTTCTCGGGGGAATTCCTGGGCCCCCAGGGGATTTGGAATGAGACTTGTCTTCAAACCCCAGCACTGCCACTTGAAAATTGAGTTACCTTGGCTAAGACAATTTATCTGAACCTCGGTTTCCACAAAAAGTGGGAAGAATAAGAATATTTCTGCCAACTTAAAAGATGATGATACTGTTTAATAAATGGTTAAGAGCTCTGCAAGTGTAAGTCACCGTCATTGTTTAGCTGCAAATTCCCTGGGTACATCAAACATCCAGAAACCTCATTCCTCACCTATAAAAATAGATAAAAGTGGAGCTTCTCAGTTTACAGCCAGAATGGGGTTCCTGGAAGCCCCTCCCCTGCAGTCTCCTCCACTTCCCTTTCCCCCTAAGAGCCCCAGACACCCCAAAGAATATGATTATAAGGCTAGAACATCACCAAACAACAAAGCCCAACTCTGTAACTGCTCAGTACCTAGGATTTGCCAGCTTCAGCACATGTGAGGGTCTTTACCTGCAAATGGAACTGAAACTTCTCCTTCTGAGATTGGCTGGGAAGAGTTAAGTGAGGTTCTGGCAAATGTGAGAACTTATCCTGGGTCATACTCCAGTGTTTTTCTTGAGGTTTTCATTAATTTTGTTTTACATTTTCCCTTGAATTCTTTATGGTGGGCTGAGTATGTTTTTTGGAAAGAGAAGATGCTGAGGAGAGATGGGAGGCAATGCTGAGATGCCAAGAGTTGAGTCTAGAGGGTAAAGACCCTTTCTGTCCCTTGAGAGGAGGTGTTAGGTAAGATGGGGTCAAGATGGCAGGAATCTAAGATGAAGGAGCTCACTAAGGGCCAGTGCCACTTCTCAACCCTACAGAGGAAAAGGGACAGGGATAGAAGTCCTGCAGCCATTGGGGGCCTGCTCCAATACCACAACCATGAAGCCACTTTCATCCTCTTCAATTAACAACCAGAAGGAGGAAGTCCTAAAGAGTCGGTGACTCTTACAGACTGATGTTTAGAGACAGCTTGATTTTGATTTATCAAAGCTATAATTAGGAATGCATTTAGCTGCAATTAACAGGCAACCCAACCATATAGCTTAAATTAAAAGGTGATTCTTTTTTTAAATATCAAGTAATCAAGAGGTAGGGGTTGATTTAGCCACTCAATCATGTCAGGCCCAGGCTTTTCCTACCTTTGCCTTCCTCCATCCCTAACATGCTGGCTTTCATCCTGACTTAGAGTCTCACGGTCATGAGATGGCTTCTGTGGCTCTGGGCATCACAGCCACATTCAAGAAAGGAAGGAAGGGGACAAGGGGAAGGCAGGGACCATCTGGTGTGAGGGAAAATAAGGAAGGACCATGACACATCCAGCGGGCAGACCTCACCCACCCAGGAGGGGCAGGTAGGACTGCAGAAGTGTATCCAGTCTTTGAAGCTGGGGCTCTTGCCCTCCTACAACTTGCTGCTCACCCAGCTCAGTTTTCCAAAAGATCACCAGTGGAGATGTGTGCTCATCTAGTGAGGAATCTTTATCCTTGGCAAGATGGTAAGGGTAGAGAGCAGGTGGAAGGACCCCATTTCCTGAAGCATCCTCCACTTACTGTTGGCTTTTGGGTTTCCTCAAATGCTGGAGATGGAATCTCTGGGAACAAAATTGTGCCTGTGGGAGGTTGGCAGCTTAGTTCCCATGATGGTTAGTTACCTCATCCTCCTCTCGTTGCTCCTCTCCACGACAAACCAATTAGAGGCACATGGTGTTCTATGCAGAGCAATTAACCTGATTAGGAATGCAAGAGCATAAAAATATCCCTCCCTGCCAACTGGCTCCTCCACAAAGGTTCCAGTGCACAAGTTTGAAAATGGTAGTGTTGGGTTCATTAATTAATGTCTCATATGGATTTGTTGCCTTTTATTTCAGGGACAGGAGGTGACTGGGTGCTGGAAGGAGGACTGTGCTAGGGTCGAATCCCAGTCCTATTCTATCATCACTGTGTGACCTTAGGCAGATCATTTTTCCTCTCAGTCTCCTTTTTTTGTAATAAAATGGAAATGACAACTGCCTGCATCACAAGGAGCTATTAAAACCGCTTAAAGCCTATGTTAGGAACTTACTTTAAAATTGTGTGTACTGGAGGGTTCTGAAAAGATTAAAAGGCAAATAGATAATTATATATGATAGATTTTTAAAAATTCTGAAGTACCTTGGAAGGGCAAAGTGTCATTTTTCCCAGGAGTACAACACAGTGTATTTAAGTGGAGAATCCCACATTACCAAACCCTGCTCAGGGCTGAGGAGTCACACCCGCTAAAGGTGAGAATCCATTCTGATCTGTGCTGTTTCAGGCACCCCCTCCAACTCAGAGACCAAGCATTTGCATGGCCCCAGCAAGTTGTGTTGATGCCAGATAAGTGCCCAGCAGTGTTCTAGCAGCACCACTCATCCCAAACACCAACGCAGGGCTTGTATTCCTTATAACTTGCTAATAATAAATGGGAAATTACCAAAGTTAACAATTAACTTGCTTATTTAAAAAATCAGATGAGATTTAGTGTTATGCTTGTGATACTGTCACTTCACTCACCTGTTTATCTGCTCATTCAACACAGGCATTTTATGGGCTTACTGGGTGCCAAGCACTGTTGTAGGCTCTGGGGAGCCAGCAGAGAATAATTAATCTCCCTGCCTTCACTTTCCTGGAAGGAAAAAGGCTTTAAGCAAGCACACACACACACACACACATACACACACTAAGAACTGAGTATGTTATTTTACAAAGAATCATCAAAGAAAAGCAGAACTCTCTGGTTGTCATTGGAGATAGAGCTGGATGAAGCGAGGGGGCAAACCGCACAGATATGTGGGGAAAGAGCATTCCAGCCAGAGGGAAATATGAGTGCAAAAACCCTGAGGTAGGAGTGGGCTTTGTGTGTTCAAGGAACAGCAAGCAAGGAGTCTGTGGACTGGAGCAGAAGGAGGGAGGGCGAGGTGGTAGTGGATGAGGTCATGGAGGTAATGGGGCCAGGCCATATAGGCATGACTGAGACTTTGGGATTTACTTGGAGTGTGGTGGGAAGCCCTTGGAAGATTTTTCACAGGAGAGTGACATGTTTTCAAAGGATCCCCCTGTTTGCTATGTAAGGGTAGCTTGGATACAGTAGGTCCTTAAAATGTATGTGTTGAATGAGTGGATGAACAGATGAGTGAAGTGATGATATCACAGGCATAACACTAAATCTCTGGAAATGGCAAGAATGGAAGTGGGAGACCAGTTAGAAGGCTATTATGTTAGACCCAAACGAGATAGTGGTTGTTGGACTAGGATGGTAGCAGTAGATAGGGAGATAGTCACGTTGGGGGATATTTTGAAAGCAGAGCTGCCAAGATTTGCAGATGGGCTGGATGTGGGATGTGAGAAAAAGAGAGTTAAGGTTATGCCCAAATTTCTGCCTGAGTACCTGGGTGAATGGAGGTACTACCTACCCACTCTGACATGCTCTCTAGAGTAGGAAGGTAGCTACTTAGTCTTCCAAGAACCATATTTAACCCACCATGCCTACTATCCATGACATAATCGAGCTCTAGTAGCACAGCAAAAACCACTGAACCACCTCATGCCCCCAGGATGTACCTGACATTCTGGTGAACCAAGGGTTGGTGAGACCCTGAATGTGGGGGACAGAGGGACTTTAGGCACAATCTACAGACCACCTACATTGGAAGCCGTGAAAAGCTTGATAGAGATGGAAGGTCCAAATCCCCATTCCAGACCTTCTGAATTAGAACATCAGTGTTTGTGAGCTGGAAATCTGCTTATGACAAGTTATCTGGGTGAAACTTGTGCTCCCCAAAGTCTATGAACCACAGCTCTGGTCTAAGCCCTTCAAACTGCCAGGGAGATAGCTAGAGTCTCTTGTGGCCCAGATGGCTTCACTCTTTGCCACAACTTCCCCAGCTCTCCACCTCTTCTCAAAAATGAAACATCAGCCAAAGAGCGTCCCGAGAGGATGTGTGGGGCTCTGTCCCCACTGCTGGGAGATGTCATTACAGGTAGCTGAGGGCCAAAGTGTCACTCCCAGGTACAGAGAACACAGGCAGCTGAACGGATGGAAGGGCCCATGGCTGAGTCACTGTGAGGGGGTGTTAAGGCAGGTGCAGCAGCAGGTGTGGGAACAGGGTCCCCGCACTCCTGGAGTGGTTCCTATGAGTTGTTTCCTGCTGGGATGGGAAGAAAGTCCTGCCTCCGTTTCCTTTATAGAGCCACTCGCAAACCACCCTCAAAATTAATCAAAGGGGAGAAAGGCTGAGATCAGGGCTCTGACCAAGCCATCTCACCAATCTAGGACTCAGTTTTCTGATGTATAAAATATAGCGCCTGTTACCCTCCTGAAGCCTGGTGTAGGGGATGAATTGCTAGCTTGCTCATAAAGTGTTAAGTCAAACATAGCAGCCAGGGGTGAGCAGCACATGGCAGTCCCAGCAGCTTTATGTCTGGCTGACTCCCTGTCCCTAAAGCCCAGGCCTAGCCTCCAGGGGACATGGGACAACTTAGCAAAGAAACCTACCCAGTTTGCTAATGTGAATTGAGACACAATTATTAAAATTCAGCCAGAGTTGTTCTTGGCTTCTTGGTCCATCCAATTGGACCATGTGAGTTTAATTATATGCTAATAAGCAAAACTTTGATCCTATGCCTCTGACATATGGGTCATCCAGTTACCCACCTGTCCTCCTCCACCAAATTCAGGCAAAGGAAGCCTCTGCACTGATTGTAAGGCATTTTAGTAGCTCCTGTTTCCAGATGGGTTTTTTACCTGGAAGACGTGGGCACCACATTCTACCTGGGAGGGGCTGGGTCAGGAAGTTCATTGTCTTTAATTACACTGAGGTTATATGCACACCTCCACATGGATGCCCTTCAGCACACACATAAACTAGACACAGATTCAGATATGTACCCAGACACACATACCCCAAATAGGAGTCCACACAGATATATACACAAAACACATAATTAAAATTCACATCATCGTTGAGTGCTTACAATATGTCAGGCAGTGTTCAAAGGGCTCTCTACATGTGTCACCTCATTTAATTCTCACAAAGAACCCTTTCAGGTAGGTGCTATTGCTATTAGCATCCCCATTCCACAGATGAGAAAAGGCACCCAAGATTTCCCAGCTCTAAGTAACCGAGCCAAGATTCCAGCACAGACCAACTGTTTCCAGGCTGCACTGTCAACCACGACCCTCCGGCTTCCCCCTATTACACATTCCACCCGCCCCCCCACATCCCCACACTCGGTGACTCCACACCCAACCCCTCAGAGCCACACACACGGCCACACACACGCAACTCTACACCCCACGCTCTTCAGGGCACCCAGCGTCTCTCCCTGTCCCTCCTGGCAGGAGAAGGCAGCACCTTCTGAGGCTGCTCTGACACTCGTTGGTGCTCCTCCCGTCCCCTGACCCTGGGGGCCCCCAAAATTGCTCATTTGTCTCATTCAAATGCAGGCAAATTGCTGAGATGGGTTAAGTCTTTGTTCAGGCTTCTTGGCAATAGGCAGATCAGGCATAGAAGCATGAACTTTAAATCATCTTATCTAAGTCCACAACATTTAATAAATCTGCGGTCGGGAGATTTTTCACTTGCTGCTGGCAGCTAAAGAAAAGGGCAGTTATTCAGCTAAGCCCTAATATGCCGGCTCACAAAGAACTCACTCCTTGTTCTGACTTATCAGACTTCATTATCACTCCCTTAAGCAGGAACACACTGTTTTGTTCTGCTGCTAACACCATTAGCTCGATGTGCACTAGAAATATCAAAAGGACCAGGGGACTTCCAGCCTTTAGCAAGTTCCTGGGGTACAAATCTCCTCTAGGTGGGTAGGGGTAGAGGCCAGGGGAAGAAGTGGACATTGTGGGGGAAAGGGCAGCTGCCAGGGTACTGAGTGCTTCTGGGGAGGGGAGACCTTAGCTGCTGCCCCATCTCCAGGCTGCAGAAAGGACCCTTGAGCTCAAGACTGGGCAGGGCAAGGAGCAGGGCTGCTGTTCACCTCACCACAGCCCAGCTTAGCTCCAGGAAGTATTAGTAACACAGGTTCTGGGTTTGAAATCTGACTCAGCGTAGGTTGATAATGACTTTAAGCAAGTCAACCTCTCAAGACCTCTGTTTCCCTATCTGTGAAATGGGGATGAAGAAAAATATCACCTGTTTCATAGAGTTCTTAAGAGAATTGAATAGAAATTGGGTTTACGCTTAGGGTTCTTGTTCCAGAAACTATCTCTTCCCAGAGAGCAAGTTATTTTGGAATACTCACAAAGTACTTGTTCTTATCTGCACTTTCCTTGGAAGGAGGGGTATTGTGGGAAAAGAAGAATGATTTCTACTAGATCATAGGCAAAGAAAGTTAGAATTTAGAGATGGGGTCTGTGGAAGCCAGCTTCCAAAGATGGCCTTCAATGATTTTACCTCATGGTGTTCACTCCCTTGTGTAACCCCATCCCACACTGAATCTGGATAAGCTTGTGAATAGAGTGGAGTGTCAATGTGGGACTTCTAAGACAAGATCATATGGCACGGCAGCTTCCACCTTGGTGGCTGGGATCATTTGTTCTGGAGGAAGCCAGCCGCCATGCCATGGGCATGCTCCAGCAGGCATGCGGAGAGACCCACATGGAAGGAACTGAGGCCCCCAGCCAACAGCCAGCACCAGCCTGCCAATCATGCTAGTGACCACCTTGGAAATGGATCCCCCAGCCCCAGTCAAGTGTTCAGACGACTGTAGATGAGAGACCCTGGGCCAAGCCACTTCTGTATTCTTGACCCATAGAAACTGTGAGAGTAACCAATGATTATAGTTACATGTTTCAGGATGATTTCTTACTCAGCCATGGTGACCACAAAAGGGTCGAAATCCCTTTTTTACAGATTAGAAATCTGAGTTCTGGATAGAATGGCTTGCCCATGATTGATAGGAACACTCAGACCTTATGCCATGGCTTAGCCTCCATTAAACACATTTCCGGGACCCAATCTCAGACAAGGGCCCCCTTGGTGCTGCCCTGGGTGCCCAGGTGAGGACATTTTCAACCTGAACCCCATAGAGCCCATAGAGATCTTCTCCATTCTTGAGCCCTCACAAGGTTCAGAGGCCTATACCAGGATTGGGAATCATAGCTAGACAAGGAAGGGAAGTAGCTTTACTGAGGGTTACTCATGAACAGGCTTTAAATATGTTAATGTCACTTAATCATCAAAACGCCTCTGTGAGGTATGCATTAATACTTCTATTTTGTGGCTGAGGACCCTCAGGCTCAGAGAAGTGAGGCAGCTTAGCTAAGACCACATGGACAACAGCAAGTGGAGGAGCCAGGACTCAAACCCCTGACCCTTGCCAAGGTGACTCTCAACCTCATCCTGCTCATGAGTGTCCTTTTTGGTGGGGAAGAAACAGGGGGAGAGGTGAGGATGGGGAAACTGGGAAAAAATAGAGAAAACAGATTTGGGGGATGGAGAAATGGAGGGTTGACCTTGGGGTTAAGGAATGAGGGAATAAAGAGGGGATTTCAAGGACAGAGGAGCCTGGAGTCAGCGGGGTGGAGGAAGGGAATGGTGGTTTTAGGGAATGAGTGGGCATTTGCTAATTTTCCAAACTGCCAGTGCCTTGGAATGCCCTTTGTAGGTTGGGAGATTGCTACCTCCCTGAGAAGGAATCCAGAAACCCTCCCCAGCCCCCTTTGCAGCTAAGGTGAAGGTGCAGGCGTGTGGTTCAGACCCCACAATCAGACACACCGGTCTGATGTATGGAAGTGAGTGACATGAAGAAGTGAGCATCCAGCAGGCTTCCTCTGGTGAAGGTAGACAGGGACACAGGCAGTGATGGCTGAGGTCTCCTGGGTCCTGATTTGGGCCCAGCACTGGCATTCTCAGTACTCTCACTGGTGTCTGAGCCCAGTAGTTGCAGAGTAGAGTCCTTGTTGGACCCAGTGGGCCTTATTCCTGGCTGTGTAGCCTCCAAGCCCGAGTCCCCAAGCCGCGAGCTGCCTGAAGTCCTTTAATAAATCCTTTTCCTGCTTAAGCCAACCAAAGTGGATCCTGTTGATTGCAATTCAGAGCTGATTGACTGATACAGACCCAGAGACCAGGAGACTGGAGCCAGGGAAAGGGATGGGACAGAATGAGAAGGGACTGAGATAACTTCCCAGCCCTGAGTCAAAGCCAACCACACCATGTTCTTTTTAAAAATTTCCTTCTTCATCATCTTTCTCCTCTCTCCATCTCCCCTCAATGCTCCTCCCATTTCTTCCTCCATCCTCCATTTCTTCTCCTCCAGGCCAGATGCCTCCCTCTGATTGTAGTTGTTCCTTGCTTCTCCTTGATTAGGATACAAGGATTTTGTATTCCTGAAATACCCCCATGTCTGCTCCACCTGCTTCCCACCCCATGTCCCCGCTGGAGCCAGAACTCCCTTCTCCATCTCTGGTGCCTGCTTCCTGCAGCCCAGAGGACTGGAAAATCAATGGCTTGTGAGTCAGCTGTCTTCACACAGCTGCTTATCACAGGGAAAGCTTTCTCGGTGGCACTAGACATCAAGGCAGCTGTGTACAGCAGCCAACATTTGATGAAAGAGGCTGCAAAGTTAAGTAGAAGGAGCACTGAACGAAAAGCCCACATTGACTAGCTGTGTGACCCTATGCAAGTCACTTTCCATGGACTCTGGGCTTCTATCCTCATCTGAAAAATGAAAGGGTTGGACCAGATGCTGTCCCAGATCCCTTCTAGACCTTATGGACTTTGGTCCTTGTTACTGAGGCCTTTACTATGTAACAGATATTCCCTGCCAGCCTCACCCCCACTGGAGATTACTCTCTAGCATAGTTCCTAGATTCTAAGGTGTATTTTTTCCCACAAAATAGAGTTTCTGAAATCTAAATACATCTTATATTAAAGTATGCATGTAATTTAGCCTTGCCCAAAAAAGTTATTATTTAATTGTGCCAGGAACAGTTAGTACCCACAAAATATCCATGTGTTCCTCTAAATCTCCCAGGTTCCTTTGATGTTAAGTTGAGATGTGTGACTAGTTCTGGCCAATGGTCCATAAAGAGAAGTGATGTCACTTCCAGGCCCAAATATTTAAGAGTGATACATGACCCTCAGCTCTCTTCTCCCTTTTATCAGCAGCATGGAAGGTACCTGTTCCAAAGAGTGCATCTATAAGATGAGTGCAGCCTGGATCCCTGAGTCACTACTTGGAAGAGAGTTTCTCTGATGAGCCAAATGGGCCCAAAATAGACTTTGCACAAACCAAAAATAAACCTTTATGTATCAAACTACTGAAATTTCAGAGTTTGTTATTGCAACCTAGCCTAGCTAACATGACTAATACACCATGTGTTCCAGCTGACATAGCTATTAGATGGGATAGCACCACCTAACCCATATTGAACAATGATGGAGTGAGAAATAAGCTTTAATTGTGTTAATCCACTAATATGTCATGGCTTTGGCTGTTATTGCATCAGAACCTATCCTATTCTTACTAATAAATTAACCAAGAATGTATCTTATTAATGATGGCCCCTTAGAAATAAGAATATAGAATAGTGAAGGATAAAAATTGATAAAAATATTATCAGTATGTATTAGTTTTGGTAAAAGTTAGAGCAGATAAAACTAATGGTGGCTAAAACCATGAGAACACATTATTTACTTAACAAGAAGTCAGAGTTAGGTAATTCAAATCTTTGTTCAGTAGCTCAATGATAATATTGAGGGCCCAAGCTCTTTCCCTACTTCTTCTTTGCCTCCTTCCTCAACTTGCTGGTTTTCATCCTTATTGTCTTATGGTCAAAAAATGGCTGTCACAGCTCCAACCATCATATCTTCATGTAACCTCCTTTAAATCAGGAAGAGAGGAAGTGAAAAAAGAAGGATTTCATGTTGAGTGGCTCTCTCTCATCAGAAAAGAAAGTTTTTCCCAGAAGCACCCAGGAAACTGATTCTTAAGGCCGTTCCTCAACAAAATGGAGAGGGATTCTCTCCCTTGTCACTTGGTTCATTGCCACATGAGAAAATCAGGATTTTTTTTTGCAAGAAAGGACCATAATGGCCATTTGGTAAGTTATCAATAGCATCTGCCCCATATATAAATAATTGTCACATTGTCTAACACCACGGTATTTTTTTTTAAGGTGGTAGTATAATTATTAGGACAACATTCCCTTCTTTCTGACAAATCCATATCCCTTCTTTTCTTCAAGTCCTTTCTCCCCGATTAACTGAGGCTCTGATAGAAGAGGGATTTGTCTAAGGTCTCCTGCTAATTGATAACAAAGCTGGATCTGCAAGTCAGCTTGAGCCCTCACAAGACCAAGGTAGGTCCATGTCAATATATTTTTTTAACTTTTTAATTTGAAATACTTTCAAATATATTAAGCAGTTACAAAAATAATACAAACCCTGTACAGAGAACAATCCCCCACTCCAGGTACCTAGATCCACCAATTTTAACATTTTGTCACATTTGTCATGTCTATCTATCTATCATCTATCTATCTATCTATCTATCTATCTATCTATCTATCTATCTATCTATCTATCTATCTA